>LPNX010805404.1:0-297409 GCA_001517045.1 Pseudotsuga menziesii
TATATATCAATTTTTCAATTACAATGACTAAAATTAGAAATATGAATATCAACATTCAAATGACAAATTTGAAAATTATCATGATGAATTGTATAACGTGTTTGTATTATTAATTTGTTATATTCTGATTTACATTACACAATGATAAACTTAGTATTTACTTTTAGTAATTTACATTACACAATGATAAACTTTAGTATTTACTTTTAGTAATTTACTTTTAGTATTGAATGAATTGTTATTGCTGTGATTTAATAATTTATAATATTAATTTTTATTAAGACATGGACTTCTTGTTATATTATGATTTACATTCATTAATACTTGATTGAAGGGCAACCTATTTGCTTAATCCATATGAATGCCACTCAAATAAGGACAAAACAAACCATACATAAAGAAATGGTCATTATTCAACTTTTATTTGAATTTATAATTGATTGTGGAATTCAATACATATCAATTTAATCCACTTTAATATTAAAGTTTTGATAAATATTATTGTTAGTGATTAAAATTAATGTCAATATGATTAATATCATTTTTTTTAATATTATAGATATTATTATATAATAATTTGCTTAACATATAAAATTACATGGTAATGTTAAAATAGATTACATCTTTATTTAATAACCATATTAATACTATAAAAAAATTAATATTAATATATATAAATATGCATTGCAATAATATTAATATTAATAACAAATATTATTATAATGGTTAACATTATTATTAAAATTATTTATTTATTAATAATATTATAATTATTAATATTAATATGTTTACTATTATTAATATTTAGTATAATAATTTTTAATATTATCAATATTAATAATAATATTAGTATTAACATTATTAATTACATTATTAACAACATTACATATTAATTATATTATTAAATAAATTATTAATATTACTTAAGTTATTACATTTTAATATTTTTACATTATATTAATTACATTAATCTCTTCATATTTATGAATTTAAACACATTATTAAATTAAATATAATTTAAATATGATATTTAATATTAATTTCATTAAATTAATATTAATTAAATACAATATTTAATATTATTTTTATTAAATTAATATTAATAATTATATTATTATTATTATTATTAACTTTTATTGTTTATAAATAGTTTTGTAAACCTTATCTATTTTTAAATATCTAAACTTTATTCTTTTTTTTTTTAATTATCTAGTGATTAAACATATATTACACTATTTACAAAATATACTTATATAATATTATAAAATTAAAATTATATAAATATTATAACTTCTTAATATTATTTATTTTTGAAAGTGGATATGTTCATATTTTAGCTTTGAAATACTCAGTTTTTATCTTCTTTTTTTTTTATAACAAAAACAGAAAAGAGTATATTATAAACGGGCTGTGCACAACCATTCAGTATAGATCAAAAAAGATGAAGGATAATCCTGTAGATCAGAGGCAGAGCACTGGAGTCTAGATCTAGACGTAGTCCAAAAAACTGCATACATAATTCTTCCATGATAACTAACAGCATGGGCAGTATACACCCTTACATATTGCTTACATAATAGGAGACAAAAAAACATGTATTCATAATAAAACCAGATTACAGATGGCCTCTGAAGTGGTTTGGCTGCACAACTGACTCTTCTTCCATCAGACGCTCTGCTTCAACAGTTGCTCCATTGATCCTGCTGCCTTGATTCATGGAGATGAGCCGCGCCAGGTCCTCCTGAATCCTATCCACCTTCCCCAGCATCTCACGCAAGGTGCTTTCATTATCATTGATCCTGGAGTCATGATTGCTGATTTGAAGGGAAGTGTAGCTCACAGTGTCCTCCATCTTTTAAATGTCACGGGAAACCTCCCTGTTATCCATAATTCCTATGGAAACCAACTCATATAGACGCCGCAAATTTTTCCTGATATCCTGGATGCCTGCATTGTCCCCAGGTTGTGCCATCCTGCCAAAATCAGAGGAGATTTCTAGGCAGTCGAACTGTCTGAACAGAGGATCAGCAGTGCTGTTCGAAAACTCAAACTCAGGACTGTTAAGGATGCGACTCAGCACTGACAGTTCTTGCTGAAGCACCGAACCCCCCTATGTGCCAGAGTAGGCCAGAGTTCCTACCACGCCATCCTACCACCCGGAACAATTGCAACCTAAAATACGACGCTGACTGCCCAAGAGAGTGGAGTTTATACCAGAACCAGAGCCTCGAAGCCACAGTGCAGAGGTGAAAAAACAGTGGCAGTTGGAGAAGGCTGCAAATGCCATCCTCTCCTTCACAAATGAGCGGGTCAAGGGGAGAGCCTGCCAAGGAATGCCATGCAATTGGCCTCTTTCAATACCAGTCACCACCTCCTGAAGAATTCGAAGCTTGTCATGGGAGCCGAACTGATCCAAGACCGAGAGAGAATACATGATTTTGCTATGGAGCGGCATATGGAGAGGCCCGGGGGTAGAGCATACGTGTGGGGGAGGATAGCAATAATCCCACCGCCTAAGAGCTTTAATGCAGGGAGGGCTCGAAAGGAGGGCAGAGCAGGCCGTAATCCACGTGGCCATGAGATAGATGCTGAGGGGACGGGCCATTAAATGTAAAGAGCCGACGAATAGAGAATGGAGGCCAGCTGCTAAGGGGAGGGGCAAATCGGAGTGGGGGGAAATGAAGGAGGAGGGGAGGAATAAAAAAAGGGGGGGATAAGAAGGGAGGGTGAGGAGAAAGGAAGGGGAGGGGGAAAAAGAAAAATAGGGAGAGGGAGAGAAGAAAGAGGGAGGCGAATGAGGGAGGGATAAGGTAATTTTTTTGAGAAGAGGGAGATTTAAATGCATCAAAAGGAAGATCCAAGGAGTAGTTCAGCGAGGAGAGTGCATCCATTGCCTCATTAAGGAATAGGTTTGAGAGAAGGCTGGGCTCCATTTTGACTATAAAGCCCTTGCGGAAGGGAGGCTCCCGCATTGGCCATACTATCCACAGCTGTGTTGTTTTGCCGGAGGATGTGATAAATCTCATAGGAGTTGGACATGAGAAGCTTGGATTTCCCATATAACCGACGACAATTGATAGCTCCTGTAGGATATCCATTTACCAACTTGTAAATGACGTGCCGTGAGTCCCCAAATATCAGAACCCTGCTAATCTTCTTATTGTTTAAGAGATGGAGACCCTGAATAAGGGCCAGCCATTCCGCTTCATTATTGGTTCTTCTCCCAAGCCCCCAGGCAAAGGTCTGGTCAACATATCCTTCGGGATTCAAGAGAATCCCCCCCGCGCCTGCCACCCCTGTACTCAGTTTTTATCTTTGATCTACTCAGAGAAAGCAGTTGTAGGATCAAATATATAAATCCACTTGGTAAGTGAATATTAAGATGGATGGTAACATTAAAATGCTTCAAGTTTAACCTGCATTTTACATTTACATTATAATTTTTGAAGGCTTTACCTTTCAATCTGAAATGCCCTAAAGACAATAAAAACAATAATGTTTAAATCCTAAAAGACCAAGACAATGACAGAACCAAAAAAACCTAATTAGTGGAAGTACAGTAATTTTTCTTGCATCTAGTACATTCCAATTAAAAACTTATATAAATGTTTGTTTCGCCTACATTTTCATCTTCATTTCACCAATATTCGATAGTATACATTTTCATCATATTTCACCAACCTTAGATCTTTGTTTTAGTATATAAGCGCCTAAAAGTGGAGTGAAGAGGAGATTATATTTCATGGATTCATAGCATTTGAGAGACCATTCAACATATCGTGGAATGGCAATGAGAAGGAAATGTAAATTTGGAATTAAAGCCAAACTCTTGTATCTTTTGCAAGGTTAACTTTTATTTTGTTATCGTTAGTCTTAAAAATTTTCTGAAAGTTAATTTTACATAAATTTAAATTTTATTATTCTTTAATTAATTCCATAGTTCTATTTTTTTTTACATTTTTTTTTACTTTAAGAAAAAAATATTTCATAAATTTAAGATATATATAAATAAAAGTAAATGTGAAATATAATTTATTTTTTTCAGCTAAATAAGAATGTTAACCTGCATCTAATTTTGAACTATAACAGTAATAGGAATCTCATACTTCTTGAGAAATCACCAGGGATTAGATTCAATCAATGATGGTAAAAACGGTTGCAGATGAGCTTCCAAATAAGTGGAAGCATTGATTTTATGTATCCAACTAGACCATTTCATTCAAGCTAAAATAATTGAAAAGAACTGATGAGAAAGCTGTCGTTCTATGAGGATTTCCAAATAGCTTGAGGTCAGATGCAAAATAAATTGAAAGAAGAAAAAGAGTAAATTTCCCTAAATATGTGGCTGGGAAGTTATCGCTCTTTTATCCGCAATGCACAAGTCAAAAAGACCATCATGGATAATTATTTTAGCTCTTATTTTTTTTATTTTCCTTGGAAGACTCATTTTAGACCTCAAAATTTCTCTAATGGAAATTGATTTGTCTTTTGTATCTCATTCTATGCATCTATACTCTCTATATATACATGGTTTGTATTTAAAGTTTAAGGTCTAAAGAACACTACAAGATCCCACAACCCTCAAACTATCACTGGTATTAAGCAACATCATAATATGCAAACCCTTGCCACTTATAAGAATATGAATCATTCACACAGGTTTGCACATTAGACAATCAACCAAGAACCCCTAACATAAATAGATTTTCGTACCATTTTAACATGGAAATTTCCAACCCAAAACAAGAAATAGAAACCAAAGTTAGTCTTCTCCCAAAAATAAAACCAAGAAATACAAATTGAACTCAATCATCCCCTTTCAATCACCTTTTTCTATAAATAATGTAAATTGCATGCACTTTGCCAAGCAAGCATGTGTAGTTTTCTCTGCTTTTCTTTTTTTTATTCATTTTAGTTGCATCTTTTAATTTTATGAAATTATAATTCCATAATACCATGCATGCATCTTTGGCATTTAATGTTTCCTAGTTATCCACCAAATTGCACTAATCAATAGTACCTATAATGCCAAGGTGCAATACTACAACAAATACAAAATAATTCAAGCCCAAATAATTCAAGGAGTTATGCAAATTAAGCATAGCACAAAGTGTAATATCATCCTTACTTCCATGACCCGATATTCATCAAAATGAGGGTTACTAAAGAAAGGTTTAAGGTTTTGACATACACATGTCTATGACCAATGTGGCAAGATGATATGAACTTATTTGTGATCACAAGCCCTCACAAAGGTATGGTAGTACCAATGTACTTGCTGTTGAGAATCGATACAAAACCAATCTCATTCATCTCACATACATGCCACAACAAATGAATAAGTGATTATTCATAATCAAATGAATAACAAGTAAACATAAAAATTTCAAATACAAGAAAGCAAGAAACAAGATTAGTGCCCTACAATGTACACCCATAATAATATCGTGCTTGCCTTTGTCTTTCTCTGTGAAAATCACAAAGTATGATGATCCAACTCATTTAAGAACCATTTCAAAAATTGATTTCCATTTTATTATGAACATTATTGATACAAAAGAAAAGTCATTAATGTCGACAACATTATTAATACAAATAAAATGTCATTTCATTAAAGAATGAGACGATGAATAGGAATTAAAAAATTAATTAAACAACTTATTTGAGTTTTACCATTTTTCTTATGTATAACTCTAGCTTGCTAGAATTTGTATTCACGTGCAGAGAAATATTAGATTGTCGATCTAATGTGTCAAAGAAGATGAATCATTTTGTTACATGAAATTTAAATGATGCGTGGTCAAATAAAATGAATAATTGAAACCAATGAAAACTTCTTTCAACTTTTATTTATTTAGGAATAATGATCCAACCACTAAGCTGGTAGAAATGAAGTTGAAATAATTTACATGGAAACGATGTACATATCTAAATTGATGATGACTTTGTCATGGCAATGCCTTTCCTTCAATGTCTCTAACATTGAATAATTGTGTCATTATTCCGACACCAACACAAATTCACTACTCTCAGCTGGAAACATGTATGCCTATTACACAGAAGAGTCAAGACTTAGCAATGGAGGCTATGTATCAGTTCAAAGATAGTTGTTTGCATGACAGAAGTTGCCTGCTTTGGGTGTAACTTGATAAAGTTTAATACTGATACTTTTTCAATCTTTGATGATAAAATAATAAAACAACAAAAACTTGAACATTTCTCATTACAGGGACTGCCTTGGAAAACAATAATCAACAAGCCACTAAAAACTAGAGAACAGTTGAAATAAATAATTTCTGCTATTTGAAAAAATCAGATTAATAGAATTCTATGTGCTGTTGATATATGTGAACCAATATTCATAGCAGGTGGGACTGTGCTCTGGATCATCAGTACAAAGAGATACAATTGCAGGTGGGACTGCTCTGAATCATCTATACAAAGAGATACAATGGATATGCTGGAAGTAACCAGAGATTAGGTGCTCTAACTACAACTATTACAATCACTGAAAGCAATATGAATTCCACCCAGATAACAATACAATGATCACAGGTCTTATCTTTAAAGAGCTTAAACCTGTGAAAGATAGCTATTAATCAGATTATACATCATTTCAAAACAAAGAGAAAATGAAAAGCATGTTCACTATTCTAGGATATCAGAATTAAAACTGTTCATATCTAGACTCTAGACAACAATGCTAGATCACTGTCAAAAATAAATTTCAAGACAAAATGTTGAGTACGTCTGATAAAATTTTGTCCCATTAGAAAGATGATGCCTGGAATGACTCCATCTCTGCACCAAAGATACAAAGGAAAACAGAGATTTAGTTACGAGTAAATTCCTAATTTTAACATTTTACATCCTTCTCAGCAACTTATCAAAAAACAATTGAATGGTCAGACTCACAAGGTCTGAAAGAAAAGTTTAATAAATGTGAGTAACAAATTGAGAAAACAGAAACTAAACAGAGTTAATAAGTGGTTGCTTGTGTTTTTGCATCATAGCATGACCTATCAAGTTAACAATTATAGCATTCTGATTATTAAAACAAATAAAATACAGCACTGCACAAGGACTCCTAAATATATTTATCATAGAGATGCATACCCCAATAACGGAAAGAGGAGAAGATGCATCAACAAGTAGAGCCTTTACTTGTGGGATACCTCCAACAATAAATCCTACAATCTGTAATAATCAATGGAATATTAGACTAGAACAAAGTTATCAACATTCTAATGATTATAAATTGGCCTTCAATTGCTTGAGCATGCCCTGAAGGCTAAGGGAAGAATAAATTGCAACATCCGTGAACTAGCCCCATTTTTTGGAAGGGCCTTTCCAGTACCTTGGGTTTTTCTGGGAAAGAAGTTGAAGGGCACTGTGAATGTAAACCAAGTTTTCTTCCTTCTTTGATGGCAATTGATTTCTTTTTACTGAACAAATAACACCATCAATACTCGAATGCCTCTTAAAGACCGAGGAGTTGGCTGCTTGTGAGAGCAACCGGATAGCAAATCTTTGTAACTCTGGGACATGAGTACCATGAAGCGCCCACCGATCTACCGGATCCATGCCAACACACCTATGATAATCAGCCTCCCTTGTCGTAAATTTGTTTGTACCCACTAAATAATCAGCAAACTTATAAAAAAATATTATCAATCATATAAGATTGAAGCGAGCCACGGACAATTTGGGACAAAACAGTGACTCATTTTCTGTACAGTTAAACCAAAAATCACAATGAAAACATTTAAGATCCAAATGTATTGGGATTTAATACTTGTGATAAAGTTGGATGGACTTTTCTGTTTTGTTTTGTTTTATGATAAATTATTTTCATGCAAAGTCCAAAACTAATAATAATAATAATAAAAAAATTCAAAATCGAGATATACACAGCCAATATACCATCCCCAAATAATAACTAAAAAGAAAACGTTCAAGTATCAACATTGGCCAGATGCAGCATGAATCTTAAAAATCATATGTTCTTCATACACAACTGAATTAAAAGTACCCAAATGCAAATATACATAGAAATCATCAAGAACTGTAACTTCTTAAACAAGAAAGCATCCAAAACAGTCCTTTCTTCATGCACAGAGAAAAAATATATCTCCGAAAACAGACATCGACAGCAGCGAATGTTCCAGGACAGCAGAAAATGCCGTGAATTTAAAGGCAACTTTCCAGTGAAAATACAGAAGCTTAGCATTACCGATTAATATATACATAATTCATTGTGGGATCCAATGGTTGTATTCACATAATTCTACAAAGCAGATTAACATAAGGATCCAGCAGTCACCTCAAACTGGAATAGCACTTGACAGCTAAAAGATTGGGCCTATCTGCAACTGAGATTGTGGGCGATACCGTAAAATGACCTGTGAAAATTAAGACCATTGCAAAATAGTATGAGTTTCAAAAATACCTGGAACGTAGAGGTCTATCCGACATGCTTCTCAGATTTTTTTTGGCCATGGATGCAGAATTATGGTGTTGTGCACACACGAACTAGATAACCCTCAAGGGGCAAAATGATGAGCAAAAAAAATTGTGAATCTCTTAGAGTTTAAATGAGATTTGGATAAAGCAAAGCATTTTTTTTACAGCAATCAATGAAAAATAAGCACAGTAGATTTGGTTTGAAGGTAGGAGGAGATCAAACCATGTGTACAAGGCACATATAGAAGGAATTTGAGGGAAGGTTTAAGAGGGTTGGAATCTAGGATAACTAGAGCAATAGATGAGTGGCATTTAAAAAGACTGGGTGAGTTAATGCAGGTCACCGTAAAGAGTCAGTGGCATCTAAAAGACTGTGATTCGAAAGAGGTTGTTCAGAACATTAATTTTAATAATAATAACTTAGTAATAGAGGTTTCAGCAAACCTAAGCCCGCACATCTCCCATAGCCTGCAGTGTGCAGACTGAATTTATACTTTGCCGATGAGAGCGCAGCAAAAGTCACCTAAACTAAACCAATAGAGAAAAAAATAATAATTTAAAAAATAATTATTTAATACACTCAAATCTCAATCGGAGCCGAGGGATAAAGCAACAGAGTCTTGGACAACGCTGCTTGCAAATAGTTCATATCCTTTACTTTAATTCGTCCAGCGTAAATGGCTCCGGGTCTGGATCGTTTTCGTCTTTTGATGTCTGCTGCGATCTCCGGTTTATGATGCCTTTCAGTTCCAGCAAAATATTCTCTTCTACTCTTGGGTGCTGCTACAGAAGCCAGAAGAACCAGACGAGCGCGGGAGCCGATGTATCCCTGCTCGCCATGATTATGTTTACGCAGAGGTCTCTCAATTCATCATCAGAAAGAACTCGACCGTGATTCTCTTTCTCCAGCCGAAGAAAGAGTGGTAAAACACCGGGAGGCAGATACGGTTTGCCGGCCGGGTCCGTTGAATTTGAACTCTTCATTGCACAAATTTCTCGAGCATAATCATCTATGATTTTCCGATCCTCAGCCATCTGCCGCTCCGTGCCCAGATTCAGAAACCGTGTACCATTAAATGCCCCTTGAACATGACACAAAACTAAAAGGTGCTATCAAGCTAGGACGAGAATAAATGAACCCGCAGAGCTACCATCACTAAGCTAATAGGTGCTATCAAGATATGAAAAAACTCTAGAAATCACACAAAAATTTATGCCAAACTTTTAACTAATCCACATGACTGAGTTAATGCCGCTGACGTTAGCTCGCCACCGGGTCTTGGGGCACAAAGTCCCACGCCTACGTCACCTATATAAACCAATAAAAAACAAGATAAATCAATATTTAAATAATTCCAATTTTTTTTTTAATACAAACTAAAGCAAAAATTATATAATTTTGTTAAAGTTGCAACAAATTACTTCGAATAATCGCCTTGAGCGATTCATATATATCCCCTCGGGCGGGGACATAACAAGTATTGGGAATGTAGCAAGAGCAGACTAGTCTAATTGGATGCCTATTTGATTTGGGTTTGGAACAAAATAAATAGGGATTGAATAAGTAGTTTGTGACCTGATTGTTTTAATTGTGATTGTGGGAAACATATAAATTTAATTGTGGAACAGTTCATTGAAAATTTTATAATCCAGGCATCAACACTTATGTCGCAAGCAGCAGCAACAATGATAGCATAGCTCCTTCACATACTGAGAAATGTAGGTTTTCATGCCACACTCAGTTTAATATCTCGACACGCAATTTGATATGCTTGGCCAAAATGTCTTAATATATTTTCTTTTATCTTATATCATATTATTAATTGCCTCCTATGTGCACCATGGTTGTCTAATCAGTGGGATTCAAAATCTGGAATATATATTAAAGGAGGTATTTTTACGAGGAGCATTATAGCATTGCTGATATCAGCAACGCCGCCGGGTCTTGGGGCACACTAAACCAAGGAAACGTCATCTCCACCATCCAATAATAAGCTTAAAAAAGAGACATTTAAGAAACTAAAAAATAAAAAAAGTAAAAAAATAATACACAACATTATACTATCTTCCATGGTTTTTTAAAAATTACTACAAATTGGTCCAAATAATCGCGGTGAGCGATTCATATATATCCCCTTGTCGGGGACATAAAAATGATAGAGAGCATATTTAACACAGAGTGGGACATGGAGACACGAGAACATGTATTTTTGAAGTTTGATCGTGTGTATCGATTTACATCAATATGATTTTGACAAACTTATAACCAAATATATTAAAATATATTATAAACCAATGTACTAAACTAATACATTAAATAACAATGTACACATGTTGCACAAATGCTGATGACATTGTGCTGCCCATGCTTGGGACACAAAATTCAATAAAAACATCATCATCCACAACTAGTTATATTTGAGATAAATATTTTTTCATTAAAATGAATTTAATAAAAAAATTGTAACCATGCAAAACATTGTAGTTGATTTTTTTTAAAGGAGTACGGTTATATTAAGATGTTTAAGCAATTCATATATGTCCTTCTACATAGGACATAACAACGAATCACCATATGGAAGCTATGAATATTTAGAAAGGGAAGTAAGGCATTTAAACAAACTCCTTGTTAACAAATATAAAGAAATTGTGCAAACACAAAAGAAATTAAAATTCAAATATTCAAAATTCTACCAACTTAGGCAACAAATTAAAGAGCTACAACAACAAAATAATGACATCAAGTATGATCAAAACCTAGATATTACAAATATCAATAAAAAAGTATCAAACAATAACGATGAGATATTTTGGTTAAGAAATCATAATAAAATTATATGGATAAAAATCAAGAAATTAAAGAATAAGAATCTAGATGATCAAAAGTTGGAACAAGCTAATCAAGCTATTGAGAAGAAATTATTAGAAAATGATGAAGAGATTTGTCACCTTAAGAATCACAATCAAGATTTGATGGAACATATTAAGAAGCTAAATGATGACTAGAAGTTACAACAAGAAATGTTGAAGAAGATCTTCAATAAAGAGTCAATTGTCGACAAGGAATCAAAGATAGAACTAGTGGAAATAATGCATTTTTCAGATAAGAAAATATAGACTTCGGGGAAATGGAAAAATACATATCCAATTGAATTATTTTTGGTTAATAAAATACCAAAAGCAACAAAATTTAGAGTTCCCAAAAACAAGGCAGAAGATAAAAATATACCTTACGGACATCCTAATCACAAAAGTCAATACTTCATCAATCAATGTATCAACATCATTCTAAAACGAAATAGATGATGTACATTCCAAATAATATTAATACTAGTGTAGTTGGATCTCAAAGTATATGTCATTTCAGGAATCACAATACACCGAGTTCTTTCCAAGATCTTTATACATGTATAGTTCCACAAAAGAATGAAAAAGGGTGGGCAGATCCTTTTTCCATTCACCAATTCTGTTCAACACTAAAAGGAACATATTTTCATGTGTGTTCAAGGGTCGCAATTACAAAAACAAAATACCTTGAGAAGACATTACAATATATAACAAGGGACAAATATTCCAAATTATGCTTTTAGGACAAAACATTCTTAAGGGAAAGGAAATGTAACAAACATAAAATCTATAAAATTAAATAGTAGTAGTAATAATAATCCAAGGGACATAAACTTGTGAGTAGTCATCAAAGGTTCCCTTTAGGATTGTATATATATTGGCCTTCTCATTGTATTGTAAAACAAACACACACACACACACAGACACGTATTATTGCCCTTATTGAGTTTGTTGGCTATCCTATTTATTTTGGATATTTGCGGAATCAACCAGATTGGTTCATTCAATACAAACTAAGCAACAATATTTATAGAGCAATCATGCACATGCTCATCTTCTGCCCACCTGGATAAGTAATCAGTTGTGGTGATAATATATATGTATTTGGAATGGTGAGTCAAGCTAGTGCATTAATGGTACCAATAAATCCACGACCCATTTTTCAAATGGTTGCAGAGCACAAATATGATTAGAGGAAATTCATCTCTATGGGATGTTCTTCTAACTCATTGACATATATTGTAAGTCCTAGCATAGTCTATAGAATCCATAAGAACTATTGGCCACCACAATCCAGATTGTAGCATCTTCCTAGTTATATATTCTTTTCCCACATGACCCCTTGCAACAATTACATGGTATTCCCATAAAATTTTCATTCTTTGATGAGCAATCACACTCCTGTGTAGGATCCCATCGATGTTTAATTTGAATAATTGTCCCACTAATAGCCGATATTCCACTTTTAGATCAACTAAGTGGCAATTATGAGTTAAAGAAGAATTATTTCTTGTAAAACATTGTAATGTACCTCTTTGGATGTAAGCCACACTAGGAAGAAAATTGAAGGGAAACACTAATTAGTTTTGAACAAGATTTGCACAAACACTGATAATTGGACCCTAAACCATTCCAAAACTTGGTGAAGGGGATAAATTGCAGGTTTAGGACAATTGAAAACACCCTGAACAAGATACCTACTTTGAAAACAAATTTATTGGGCTACTTCACGCCTAGGCAATCTCCTTCGGCTAAACCAAAGGATCCAATGCAATGTCCCAAGGACTTATGTGGAACCCAACGGATTCTGGTGCTTGGTGGAAGTGGTTGTCTTTTGTCTAAGTCCCAACCACTATATCATAACTCAAAATGGCAGTTTAGACTCGATTTGGTGAGATTTGGGGTCATTAGTAGCTCCTGGTAACTTCAGAATTGCATAACTAGTCTAGATTTTAGATGATCCAAAAAGCATTAGAGGGAAACAAATATTCAAATTCATATTTGGAATGTGTTCATTACAGTCTTAGCTAACAACAAAAAATTTACAGAATGGAAATTCATTGAACCGAATACAGTAAACTAAAACAATACTGAAAACTAGTTAAAATCCATGCTAATCTAAAGAGGGTGTAGGAAATTCATAAAAAATATAGAACTGATATCAGATGTTCAACATAATAGATATTACATCAAATAGGAGGTAATAGTCTTCTCAAAATAGTTCCAAGACTCAACATCTTTCATTAAAATCAATCATCATTGGAAAATAACTGGAAATATTGAAAATTCGAACTACTGGCTTCACAATACTTCTTCTAAATTTCAACCCAGACTTGAATCAACATCAAAACCCGAAATTAACCAATGAGAAAGGCTAGATTCCTTCTCCACAAATCTAATTGAAGAATTAGCTATCTAAAGAAGCAACAAAGGCATATCTCAAAGCTGTGACTAAGGGCACATGTCCCAAGTCGAATTCAAAGCTTAGAGATATCAAATACAAAACATAATTGAACAAAAAAGATGTGAAAGGGAGTTCTCATACTCTCTTTATTAAAATCAGTTGGATTGGTGTTTCCTTATTCTAGGCCCTTCTTTCTAGGAATTTGAACCAATCATCATGCTTGAGAAGTCTTTGGCGAGTTGCTAGTCACGTGGACCCTCCTTATCTCATCCTTGGATAAATTTTGACCTTGTATATTTAGTTGGTGATTTATAGATTTTACTATTTCCTTCTGAAACCTTCGTACAAAAATCTAGAAAGTCCCATCTTTTCTACTTTTGAACTACTTTCTTGCTTTTGGAGTTGCTTTCCTACTTTTCTGCTTTTACTGATTTTTTGCCTTTTTTGCACTTTCCTACTTTTCATTGCTTTGTCCAGTTTCCTTTTATGGATGACAACTCATAGAGCCATCCTTATCTCCTTATGCACCCTCATGGGTCCCTTAGCATTTTCCAAGTCATATAATAACTAATAAAAATTAAATATTCCAAAATACAAATTGCATCTTCTAAATTTAATTTATCCCAAACAACTATAGTCCAAATTTATTCCTAGTAAATTTATTTAAATGCATAAAGTAACTTGGCCAAGGTTACTCCCTTACTAATTGATTTAATAATTTTCCATTAGAACCCATGGAGTTGGATGGGTTAGTTATTGCTCCATGGTGCTGACAAAATGGGAACATGACAAACATGTGGTAAAAAACAAAGCAATATATTCCAAATAGTCCAGGATGGCATCGAATTGAAATAATGTTGTGTTTGGTTGTAGATCGCCAAAATACTTGTTAAACTCACATGAATCCAATCACAATAGATGATAAAGTCCCACATTATCCTTCCCTAGTTTTATTGCTACGTCAAAGAGAACTATTGGAATAATAACAACAATCTGCAAATATGTGGATTTCCAAAACTGGCTTGTTCACCAAAATTTTCATTGCAGAGTGATCAGTGAAAAACTTAAAATGGATACCCAATAGATAGTCGTGAAACTTTGTAATGCATATACCATAGTTATCCCTTCAAATCTCTTAAAAAATTCATTATCTCCTTCTTCTATGTCTGTACACACTTTTTCTCCCCAATTTCCTCTAACTAGGTTGTCATCTTGTATTATACCTCTCTATCTAAACCAAGAGTTGGCCACCTCCCCATGTCTCTTCAACTTTAACAACTCATGCATCCTCTCCTGATCACTTCCTTCTTTACACATTTCCTTTCACAACTTTCACTCTTCTTCCTTTCCATTCACATATGTTTCTTCCACCACTTCTCTTTAATAGTCGACCATCTTGCGGCTCAGTATTTGAAATCCCCCACCATCATTATATCCCTTCACCTTCTACAACTTGCCATCATCACTCCTAGTCACTCCCCATGTGCTAGCTGTCTATTTCTAAATCAATGTCTTATTAAAGGGCGTAAATCCTTCCTCCACTAACTAGACCTTCGTCCATAATGGAGTTTCCCGGACATATATTCGTCAGGAATTTGGCTTGAAATCTTCTTATGCTTTCAAAAAACATTGATGGTTTCCTGCAAAAAATTATACTATGTATTTGTTGATAGTATTTTCCACCCATAGGTCTACACCTTACACATGTTGATGATCCAACCTATGTAATATATCCAGGTCTTGATGAGTCCACTGCATAGTTTTCTTGCACTAGTTCTCAAATTTTAGAGATTCTGCAAATCCTTTTTAACCACTTGTATAGACTTACATAAAATCCACACCAGAAAACCTCATATTGATCCAATTAGTATCCATCATACGACACAAACTCCCTACACATTGTTGGATTCCATTTTCACAATTAGGCCTCTTACAAGACAAACTCTTTGAACCTATTTTCCCAGGAATCTTGGATATGGTGCTTATAAATCCCTTGTCCATACAACTAAGACTTCCTAGTTTGGAAATAGGTCCTGGCAATAGAACCATTTGTTGTTCCAAAGTTGGAGACTAGGCTCCCTATGTGGGAGCCAACAAAGGCCCATTATAGTCTACATGCGCTTTCATTTTTTATATTCTTAAATGAGAAGAAAGTCTCACCCGAAGCGCAACAAAGACTAGTGTTAGATGAGGGAAATAATAGTGAATGAACCTAGTTGTAACTATAGGGTTAATTTTAGCTTTAACTCATGTTTTTCAAGAATATAAAAGCACTACGCAACATTTCACACCGCACAAGCATAAAAAAATATAATTTATAACACAATCTTATCCATTAAACATCCATCACACACCCAACACATAACAACGTTTTTGAGGGGCACCAAAAAATATCATTCTTTATTATTCATTCCTTGGAAATATACAAGCTATTACACCATTTGTGCAATGTCACAGAACATATATCCATCAACCCAAACACCTCACTAGACTTGTTTATCTACATACTTCTCTCTCAATCCCTTGGCCCTCCATGAGATTTTATACAATTTACAATGGTTACTTATGACGTGTTAGGATGGTTATAACCCAACTACTCGTATTTAGACACATTAATATCATGCTCATCTTTCACTACATTCTCTTGCACAATTCTTCATGCATTAACTATACATCCATTTTTCAGGACCATGTGTTGAAAAACCAAGGGGCCAACATTCAATCTGTTAAGGGGTAATTTTTGCTTAGCAAAGAACACTTTCCATGTGAAGAAAATGTTATTTTTTATACCTCATAAGTGTCCTCTAGTCATGGTGCATATATTAGAGAACCGTAATTTTTTTTGTAGTCGCAACAACAATTCATGCAACTTTTGTTAGGGTGTAGTCTTTATGTTGTATGCCATGTTGATTATGGAAGACAATTTTGTTATAAAGGGATTGTAATTCTAATTTTATCAACCCATATTTAGCAATTTTCTTTCTTGGTTTTAGTAAAAATTGTTTTATGTTTATTTATTTTTGTTTTTTCTCATAATTGGTTGCTTTGCTACTTTTGAATTAATTTTCCAAATTTAGGGAAGCTTTTTCTAGGTTTCTTTTGTCTAGCTTTAGATAAAGAGAATGAGGAAACTAATCCCTTCATGCAAGCTGAGGAAACTAATAGCTTTAGATTTAGATTTCCTTCATGCAAGTTTAGGGTGCTAATCCCAAGGCCAAAAGATGATTAAGGGTTGTGAATTAATCCAATAGTTGGATCTACTTTTATTGTAAACCCTAGATAAGGCTTAAGATAGGGTTTAAGTAGTTAATTTTACTTCAGTTCAAAATAAGTAGGGTTTGTCTACACCATTATTATTTTTTTCTTCCATAATAAACGATGATGTAGTTTGGGACAACACTATGAGTATTCTACTAATATTTTATATAGTGTGTGTTTCAGTTTCTAGAATTCATGATAGGTTGTAAAGTTTAAAGCTACCAAGTGTTTTAGGAGATTCTTTAAATATTGAATTTGTTAACATGGTTTAGAAATCCTAACACTAATCTCATTATTCAAGCAAATGGTATGTCACTCGTGCATAAAATTATCAATTCCAAATATTATATGGTTGTATGAGTATATCTTTAATACTAGTTGTAACTTCCTTTCTATGTTATTGGCTAATTAAAAGAAGGGGTCAATAAATGTAATTAAGGTTGAAATTTAACTAACATTTTAACATAATTCAATGAACGAATCACCATTCATTGTTTAAATTTTACTTAGTAAATTACAAAATAAAATGAGAAATAATTTCAAAGAAAACTATAAGTGAAAACCCTTGCAACAAATTTAAATATACTAGGTTAATTTACATAAAAACATTTTGTTAGAAAAAAGGGAATTATTATTATTATTATTTTAGAATAGTTATTATAGGTAATTAATATAAATATATGATCCACAGGGTTAGCAAAATCGATTGTCGCTAATGTCAATAGGCATTTTGTTGGTTCCACACCAATAGGGACCTGATTTGGATACTCATGGATGAGGCACACTAGCCAATGCTAATAGGTTTACTAGGAATGACATCCATGAATATGGTGAATCATCCATTGAGTTCCTTTGTGAGGTTTTCCTTGGAAAAGGAAAAGTAATACAAAGATCCACTCAACAATATTGGTAGTTTTGAAAAAATAAGAAACCGAAATAATAAATATGTTATGATAAACAATGTTAGGATATTTAGACACTTAGGAGTTATTTTAGATGAACTTGGTATACCGTGTCTTTAGGTAAAGTGTGTTTCCTAAGTATATTTGTACTTATGCAATCCAATGGTCATGATATGTTATAAACATAGAGTGAGTCGATGGTCCATCTTCACCTCGATTTGAACACTATTGATTTGTGGCTTAACACTCGATTGTTCTATGATCTCTATTTAAAGATAATTAAAGGTCATTTGCTTGATGAATGAATGTCAACTCCTATGTATTTTTTTTGGCATAATATATCGCCTTAAGTAGCTATTTGGTTGGGGTCATGAATTGGTTTCCTATTCGAAGGTTTTAACCACGTAAAACATTGAAGTGTTGATATGTGATATGTTTGTGTGAGTAATTTCTCAAGGTGTTCGAGCTCTTGGGAATATCTTGTGCTAGTCGAACATTGCATTAGAGCTCTTACAAAGTTTTGTTTCCATTGTTGATCGATATTTTGAACCGTTGTTGTTGTATGCATCAAAGAATTTTTGGTTTCTGATATTTATGTGTATTTTTGGGCTAAGAGAAGTGTTACATTGTGTTTGGGGCATTGCTTTCTGTTGGAAATGATTTTCATTTCACCCAAAAAGGATTTTGTCTGCCCAAGATATGGAAAATTTACCAAATACAAAGGCATATTGTTTTTAGTTACAGATTTAAAAATAATAATAATATTCTTTCATATTTTAGCCTCGTTTTCAATTTTATTCTCGGTTTCTACCTTTTAAGTATGTGTATTCTCTTTTTCATGTTCTCTATGCAAACTTTAAAAATAAAAAAACAAAGCAGAAAGGGTTTTCTTAACTATGTATCTTCTTTATCGTGCACCGTGTGCAAAGTCAATAAACTAGAAACAATAAGAAACTTACATTTTATGGGTAAGCTAACCATGGAGTAACCCAAAATCTAAGAAATTTCGATTTGGAAATTTTTTTTCTATTTTTTTGTGGTTAGGTAAAGTGTCTTGGCTTTGGCCAAAAACCAAGGGTTTTGGGGTAGGCACACTCTCCAACAACAACAACAACAACAACAACTCCATTTTCCTCCATAATATAACTAAATATTTTGTTTAACTTGCTTGGTTGAAAGCTACTTTAAAAGGTAAGAGGTCTCGGTTCAAGTCATTTTTGTTATTTTTGGTAAAAGTTCATGTAACTTAAGTTATAAAGTAACCTTATTGTAAAAGTGTTTCACACTTGTTTTATAAAAGCAGGGCAATTAATTTAAAGTAACTTAATTTAAAGTGAAATTATAAACAAAGTTAGTAAGGGAGGTTATTTCATCGTCGTTCTCCCATCACCACTCGGATCAACCCATGCATACCACATGGCCACTTGGTTAATTTTTATGTCTTTCTTCAAAAGGCCATAACTTTGACCTCCAAACTTAGTTTTCAGTGCCATTTTTTTTAACTGATTATGTTTTTGAGATTTGCTTTATTTTGAATCCATATTACCTACACATTACAGTATGGCATGTTAAAATCTGAACTAAACTCAACCAACAACATATTTCCCAAGGTCACTTAGCCAAACAAAGATCTCAATCTTAATAATCATATATTAAATACATATCTCATGCACTTTTCCCAATTAATAGAAGCTGAAATACTGAGCTAAGTAAATAGTTGCAGCAGAAGTAAATGCAAAACAAAAAACATTAAATACACATTTGACACTGATATTTTGGTCCAAAGACCCTCGAAAAACCCCAAAGGAGAAAACCAATCCACAAGAGATATTTTTATTAGTTCATGAAGGATAAATTATTAGAAGGTACATCAATCATTTTCAACATCGATTTCAAAGTACTTATCTCAAATACTAGCATCCCCAACAACTCAAAAATAGTTCCCACCCTTTAGGAGTTCATGTCAACAACACCGTATAACATGTACACCCCACTCTACAACAATCTCCTTCAGTATTTGTGCACTTCAATTTTAAGTGAGTATGGTTGTATTGTAAAGTCATGGTACGACCTAGCTAGAAGAGCAAGACACCTTAAAAATGGTGCCAATATGTAGAGTTATTTTTAGTGTGTATCTCTCACTGTACAATAATATGACCCCCTTCCAACAACAATTGTCAATACATAAATAAATTTTGATTCTTGCATGGGAACGCGTTCACAATTTTCATTCGTAAAAGTGTGCCCTCCTTCACTGTATTACAGACCAACATTAATGGCAAAAAAATTTCCTTGGGATGCATGCTCCAAATACCCTAGGAAAGTGTGCCCCTCTCAGGTGCCTCATTCTCGTATTCTCCTTCAAGATGCACCCCCCTCTCTCTCTTGAAACTTGTGCCTCTCATGCAAGGTATTATCCACTTCCCGAAATTTCTCTCTTTGAATCTGTGGCAAATGAGTCTCATGAACTCTCTTTTATTATTAAATTAGGGTAAGTCCTATGCATTTCCATCTTCTACAACCTAGATTTGATCTTGGACAACAAAATCAAGGTACATTATTTAATATCAAGTTACTTTTTGTTTGTATGCAAGCAGGTCCTTCTATTACTAGTAATATTCAAACACATAGACATTTACATAAAAAATCCAAGCTCTCCCATCTCTAGGAAAACAAGCTTGGAGATCATTTTGGCCGTCTCCCTCAAAAGGAAACAAGACTGAACTAGAATGATCGAGAAGTTTTAAATATTCTTAACGAGGTATCAATCATAAAAGTATTAATAACTGAACCAGTTTGCTAAAACCAAAGACAAAAGACAGACAGTTCAAAGGAACCTGATCATTCGAATAGATGCTAATGAGGCTCAAGCTTTAACCCTAGATTCTTGGCTATTTTAGATTGATTATCCATTACCTTATGTAGGATCATCATCATTTGATCTTGTTGCAGAAGAATTTTCCCATGATGCTCATCCTTTTCGACTAACTTTTTGCCAAGTATGAATTTTTACGACCATTGAAGCTCCAATAACTTCTGGTATAAGGTGAGCCTACCCCTGGAGGTGCCAGGGTTAGGGATAAGCTCTTTAAGCTCCTTCCTGATTTATTTTGGATCTAGGTAGCCACATTCCATTTCAGCCACCTGCTCGATTTCGTGAATGGTTGCTCGAATTGAGTCAGGGAATTCTTTCTGAAACTTCTTATTTTCCCCCACAATCATCTTCTGGAAGCGCAATGGGGCAGCCATTGGCTTGTGCATGTCAAAACCATGCGAGGATGAAGCAGAGCATGCGCACTTGTGAGGGGGCATGGTGACTAGTAGCAAGGCCATAAGTGTGCATAGAAGGGGGGCAAGGCAACGATGCTTATGGAGGCAATAGGAACAGTCACCCACGACCAGAGAGGCTATGGAAACTAGAACAGATAGGAGCAAGGCGATGGAAATTGGAACAATCACTCTCAACCCAACGAAGGGGGAGAAGAACCCTGCCACTACCAAAGAGGAGGCTCCAACAGGAGCAGGAAACTTAAAGAAAAAAGGCCCATCGAACATAAAAAAGAAACCTGAGCTAACAGGAAGCTGCGCATAGCAAGGAATTACCCCACATAGACATTCATCAAAAGCCTCTAAAGCATGTCAAGAGTGCGGCCACAGTGAAAGTAGATCCTTCTCCACAGCCCAGAAGGAGCAACCAGTGAAATGAGAATGGTGGACGACGGTGGAGCCTTTAAATCCCATAGCCCTGAGATGATGAGCCTTTGTGATAGAGAAATGCGTATCCTTCCTCAAATTCATTCCGCTACATGTCATAATGTTCCCAATGTGTGAAATGGCAACAATGACCTGATGGTTTGTACCTTCGTCATGCCAGTCCATAATAACCTTGTAGAGAGGCGATATGGGTAATTCCTTCTGTGCATGTGAAAGATTATATCGCATGCCCCTGTGGGGAGTTGTAGGTGTCGACGATAACACTGCTTGCCACGTGCCGCTCATCTTCTCCCAAAGCCACGCCATGTATCACCCACAATGGGGGAGGTCCGTCCTAATCTCTGAGATGAAGAAGCTGATCTGTGAGTGGTTGGATCAGGAGCTGAGTCCAATGGTGATTAAGAGGCTCTGAAGCTGTATCCTATCCAAAGGTTGTAAGATGTTCTGCGAGCTTGTTACCTGATCTTATAATATGATTTGCTTGGAGGACCTATAAGTGGGAGAGGGAATCCCGTAAAATTTCCTTCAGATGATCGAGATGCCAATGCTTTGACAGTTTTCTCAAAGGGGTTCCCATTGTAAGATTTTGCACCATGCTTATCATAATTTGAGAGTCAACCTCGACTATCAGTGATGAACAATTTCGACGCCTAGCTATGTTGAGCCTGGTGATCAAGGCTAGAAGTTCAGCTACGTTGTTAGTGGAGGAGCCAATGGAATCCACAAATATATGAAAGATTTCACCCTTATCATTTTTGAAAGCCCCTCCGATGCCAGCATGCCCAGGATTTACCTTGGAGGCCCCATCAAAGTTTAGTTTAAGGAATGGAAATAGGGGGGGGCAACTGGTGGGGATGCTCACCTTGGGGACTAAAGGGGAACATATGGGGCCAAGGGAGGGAAAGCAGAAATTCCATCTCCTTAGGATGATAGACTCTTGTGGGGAGCCTGCCATGTTAGAGTCCGCCCAAGATTTGAGCTATATAGTTTCTTGGAGATTGGATTTTATGAGCGAGATAACTATATCTGGAGAAGACGTTTCATTTTTGAAAATCCTTCTGTTGTTCTCTTTCCAGAGGTTCTAGACGGCTAGGACTAGAAATAGGGTCCAAAGCATGTTGAGGAAAGTGCTTGTGAATGGATAAGGATGCCAATCTCGGATGGTGTTCCTTATATCATTGAGACTTCTATCAGATCTTCTAAGTAAGCTAATCCCCCAGTTCCATATTTCTGAAGCAAAGGGACATTGATTTAAAAGGCGTTCCATAGTTTATTCCTCAAGGTTGCATAATGGGCATCTGGAAGGTCCTTGAAAACCTATTTTGCTGAGTTGGTCCCCTGTGAGGATCCTTTCATAGCCGATTAGCAAGAGAAAGGTATTTACTTTCGGCCATAGGTTTGGGTTCCATATTTTGTCCCAGATCCTATTGATCTGATTGTCTAGGATCTAGTTCGACAACTTATAAGCTTCTTTGACTGTGAAGTAACCTTTGGGTTGTTAACCCCATCTTAGCTTATATGGTTTTGTCTGGACTAGTATTTTCCTTGATAGTAGGTCTTTCCAGAAGTTGTCATCTTCTTGAAGAGCTTCCCTTCTGCTCCATTCACTCTTCGGGATCCAAGAGTTCCACAAGCTTTGAGGTTGGGGCTGGATCCAATAGTGTGCCACCTTTTCTTTACATGATAGATGCATGTTGGTTTAAATGTTAAGAGTGTTAGCTTGAGCTTGTAGTGGAGGGAGTTGTTTCCAAGCATACTCCCAGAATAGAGCTGTGTTCCCGTATTTGATCTCCTAGAAGCTGTGGGTGCGAATGAAATCTCTTTGGGCTTTGGCAACATTCCAAATGACCAATCCATCTTCAAGGTCCTCAGATCTTATTAGATCCTCCTGATTAGTATCTTTAGCATATTTACTTCTCCAAATTGTGGTCCAGGGGATATTAGGTTCTATGATGCATCGCCACCATAGATTGGAACAATGAACCTTGTTAAGGATGCAGGGATCCCTAATGACCAAGACCTCCCACGTTTTTGTCTTGGCAGAGGGTTTTCCAAGAGACTAGCGGCCTTTTTCTTTGAATAAGGGAATCTCCCCATAAGAAGCTGCATTGAAGGTTCCAAATGGACTTAAGGATGTTCTGGGGCGCAACCATAACAGAGAAAAGGTAAAGGGGCATGGCTTGGAGTACTAATTTTAGCAGAATGAGCTGGCCAGGGAAGTTTAGGGCTCTGGAGGTCCAAGAAGAGAGTTTATATTCAAGCTTGGTTATGAGATATTTCCAAGAGGCATTTTTCAGGGTTGAGTCAATGAGAGGGGAACCCAAGAATTTGGTCGGAAGGGAACTCTTTTGAAAATCGAGAATCCCGGTGATTCTAAGCTGGGTGAAGAGAGGGGTATTAAAGAAAAAAACCTGAGACTTAGAATAGTTAACGGAAAAACCTGACACCTCCTCAAAGGTGCTAAGAATGCTTTGAAAGGATTTTTCCTCTTAGACTGAGGCGTGCCCCATCATCATCATATCATCAACAAACTGCAGGTGAGAGTGTTTTTTTCCTGAGTTATCAAGCTGGAGCCCCTGAACCTGACTACCCTGGACTCGCGCATTGATAAATATACCAAGACCTTTTTCCAAAATGATGAAAAGGTAGGGAGATAGGGGATCCCCTTGTTTGATCCCTCTTGATGCTCAAAAGGTGGTTGAGGGAGATCCATTGATAAGAATAGAAAAGAAGGCAGAAGAAACCAGAGCAAGCACCCAGTTAGCCCATGTGGTTGAGAAACCAAAGGCCACTAGCATTGCCTTGAGGAATTTACAGTTGATTCTATCAAATGATTTAGCCATATCAAGTTTTAAAAGCATTCCAGGGGAGCGAGAGGTTTTAAGAGAATGTATTGCTTCATGGGAAGTAATAATGCCGTCTAGGATTTTTTGCCCCTCCATGTAGCTAGTTTTCTCAGGGGAAATGATACGCGGGAGAATGGGTTTTAATATTAGAGCAATGATTTTGGAGATGATCTTGTAAATCACGTTGCAGAGGGATATTGTTCTGAAATTTGAAGGCTAAATCGGCTTATCAGTCTTGGGGATAGGGTTAGGAAGGTGGCGTTGAGAGCAGGTAGGATTGATATTGATTTTCTAGCACTTTCCACCACTTCCCAGACATCTAGTTTGATGATTTCCTAGCAAGCTTGAAAGACGTAAATGGTAAAGCCATATGGACCTGGGGCTTTACCTGTATTCATCCCCATGACTGCCTCCTCAACCTCCAAAGGGGAGGTGTCTTGAGTTAGGCTGAGATTTTGCTCCTGCGAGACTAGTGGTGGGATGTGATGCAAGATGTGATTGATGGTGGGAGTGCGATCTTCCAAAGGTTCTTTGAGAAGCTCAGAGTAGAAATTGATTAATTCAATTTTGATTTCTTCCTTAGTCTGAAGATTCCGCCCTTGGGAAGAGGTGATCCTGGTGATTCTATTATGTTGCCTTCTTTGTAGCATGGAGTGATGAAAGAATTTGGTGTTTCTTTCTCCTTCCTTGAGCCATTTGATACGAGACTTTTGCTTCCATAGTTCTTCCTCTTGCTGATATCTCCTATTTAGTTGATCCTGGAGGCTTGATTCTTGTAGCTTGAGTTCCTTAGTGAAACCCAAGTGTATGGCTTGAAACTAGATCATATTCAACTGGGATTCTAGAAGGAGCTTATCTTCCAGAATATTTCCAAATTCCTTTTTGTTCCATTGTTTAATTTTCCCTTTTATCAGCTTGAGCCTTTGTTGAAATCTGAACATCACCGATCCCTCAATGTGGTTCGAGTCCTCCCACCATTCCTTGAATTTGGTTAGAAATTCGAGGTGAGATAACCAGAATCTCTCAAATCTGAAGGGTCTCATGTTATGAGGCCCATCCAGATTAAGGGTTAGGAATATTAGCCAGTGATCAGAGCCCATCGAGGGCAGAATGGAGGCTGAAAGGTTGATCTGATTTTGCAGAAGCGAGGGGGAAGTGAAGAAGCAGTCTAGCATGTAGGCCACCTACCAATGTCCTCCTCTTCTGTTGTTCCAAGTTATGAGACCATTAGTGGTTTGAATTTCCACCAGATTGAGATCTCAAATGAGGGTTTGAAAGGAAACACAATCCCTGTCCACCTTTTTGATGCCTCCAGTTTTTCACTGAGGGAAGTGAGGATGTTGAAGTCCCCTCCTATTATCTAGTTTTGGGAGGGGATTTTGTTCTGGAGCCAGTTGAAATGATTTAGGAAGCTGAGCTTCTACTCCATGTGCTGTGGTCTGTAAACATTAGTCAGAAATCCCCCATGATTGGAGCCTATAATTTTGAACCATCCTGATAGAGTGTGCTGGGAAGAAAAGAAACCTTCGACATTCAGGATGTCTGGATCCCAAACTATGACTATTCCTCCTGCACTTCCTCTAGCATCTAAGGCTATGGCTTGAGCCTCCAACTTTTGGTAATGAAGTCCATGATCTTTTGCTCCGAGCATTTTGTTTCTTATAGCATAATAACTGCAGGTTTCTCTGTGAGAATCCTATTTTTGAAGAGACGTCTTTTGGAATCTCCCTCGATTCCCCTGATATTCCAGGATATAATTTTTAAATCCATTTAAACCGTGGGGGGGAAGGGTGCCTCGAGGCAGGAACTTTGTCCTGATTCAACTGGAAAGGTACCCAATTTTTTGATTAATTGTCTATTGGATTTCCTGCCTTTCGTTGGATTGTCACTTTGGATTTTAGCCATGTCCCTTCTTTTTTGTTGTTTCAAACCTAGAGTAAGTTTTCCCTGATCCTGAGCTGAAGTTACATTAGGTTGAGCTACCTCCTTGGGAGGATGTATATTCTTATAGAGGTTTGCAAAGAGTTTCATCTGATTAGAGGGTATTCATTCCACATTTCCCTTCATTTTGGCTTCATTCCATACTGTTAGATCAAGTTCCCTAGATCCATGTCTTCACCTTCATTTTTCTCTCCACCTTCCATCATACACTGTTCCACTTCAGCAATTTGCGCTAGAATGTCATCCCTGGAAAAGGGGGGGTCGGTAAACAAAGGTTCATCTTTGCAGAGGGAAGGCTTCGCTTCAGAATGGGGAGATGTACCGAAATCCAAACTTGAGTCGAGTACGGTCTCTGAGAGGGGTTCCTGCAGAGGAATATATGACAACGGGGCAAAGCTATTTTGGACTTGAGCGTTCAGAGAGGAAGAAGGGTTTAAAGGATTTTTGTTTTGTGTTCTTTTACCGATGACCTTGGTAAAACCATCCTCGTCTTTTTTGTCTGAGCGGTCAGGAGGGGGGGTCTCATATTTAGAGGAAAATCTCATAAAAGGTGGGCATGCTCATAGCATTTTCGACAACGGAACATAATGTGCTCATAGTCGAGAGTTTGAATCCATTCATAATCCCTATGGTTGAGGAAATTGGCTTCTGGTAGCGCAACCAGGATGTCCAGATAGAGGCAAATTCTCTCATACGACGTGTACCTTCCAGCTATGGTGGCATCAGATATTTGTACAAAGGTTCCCAGTGTAATTTCAATTCCAGTTAACGTTTTTGTGTTCCAAAATTCTTGAGGCAGTGAATAAAGATGAATCCAGACCGGGATGACCTTGAAATCTTCTTTTTTTGGTGAGAAATGCTGCTTCTAATTGTAGATATAGAGCCCTGTAGAATGGAAGAAGTAGGGACCTCCTTGTAATATGCGGTTCTTGTCCTCCGGGTTATGGAAGATGACAATGAAGAATCCCTTAGATCCAAGTTTCAGTTCGCATTGCCCCTTAGGTTTCCAGGAGTTGAGAATCCATCTGACTAGTGCCTTTTCTGTGGGCCAGATGCCAATGAATTTGCAGATAATAGCGTGGTCTTGCATCAACTAGATTTGTTCACTGACGAGAGTAGAGATGATTTCATATCTAGGTATGAGAAGCAATCTGGGTTTTCATTTTGAGCTGTCAAGCAAGGGGCCATCTAGCAAAATCGCCTCAGCCAAAGGTGAAGTTGAGGGATGACAGGCGGCTTGAGAAGAGGAGTCGGTCCCCACTCCTCTTTTCCCTTTCGCAGTCGATCCAGGATTTCTTTTTTATGGTGAAATAACCATAGGCAAGACCGAAGGGGCCTTAGGCGAGAGCACTGAGTTGAAAGAGGGGTTCCTCCGACCCCCACTATTGGCCACCATGGCAGCTCACGGGCCTGTAAGCAAACTAAACCCTAAAACTAGCAAACCCTAACCGAGAGAAGAGGCAACGCTCTTAACTGGTACAACCACCAATATCAAGTTACTTTAATCACTTAAGTGAGACTATATAAAATCACTTTACATTCGGAAAAGTCACATCACCCTAAAATAATAAAATTACACTTTATCTCATAAAGTATAACTCACTTTAATATTATAAAGTTACTTTCATAAATTACTTTAATAACACATTTAATAAAGTCAATTTACGTCATTAATGTGACCCCATGTGCTCGGACCCCTACATCTAGGCACATGGTGCAGAAGTACCTATGAGCTACCAAAACTAACACTCCCTCTTAATGAGGGAGGTACTACTGTAACCTCCTCTTCTATCTCCAACATCCTCTATCCAACTACTGAAGTTGCTCCCTCTGAAACTAAAGGTCTCTCAACTACCTACCCTAGATCAAGTGTCCGAGATCTCTTCCAGACCACCCTAAACTAAGAGTTTTCCTCACTCTCCCACTCATCCTTAAGAGTCATCTAATACCAACTCAATCTCCTCACGAAGTGGGAAGAATCTGTTGATGTTCTCATGAGTTCCAGCATCGGGAAACATTCTAAAGACCATTATCTTAGAGGTTAGTGACCCATGGAAAGAATGCCCCCTTTGTAGCCCCGATTAGTTATGTGTTGACTAATTATTCATGTGTTGATTATGTGTATAGAGGGATTTGATGCTTATCCTAGTCCAATATTGTGTTGACTTGAGTGGTAGTAGGCTAGAGGCCACATTGCATAGTCATTGTGTGGGAGTGCTCTGTAGCAGGAGTGATCCATTCTGAATAGTGTGATATCTTGTCTATGTTACAAGGAGATCATATCTCATATTTTAGACAAATTCTAATCTAACGTTGAAGTTGACAATTGGATCTAATAAGTGTATGGGACTTCTTATATTATGATCAAATCAACATTAGAGCTCTTGGGGAAGAATATGACTACATGTGATGAGACATCAACAAGGAAAAATTTTCTATGATGAAAAAATATACAAATAAGTCAAGATAATCCATTGAAGAAGTCCCAAAGAAATTGAAAGACAAGAAAGGGCAAAATACCCCATTAAAATGAGGAACTTAGACCAAGAAGAAAAAATGACAAGTCGACTTGATAATAAATAAAAGATAAGTACAAGTACAAGTTGACCTAATTGTGGAAATCTCTAGTCAAATGAAGAATATAAATAGAAGTGTTCTTACACTTCATTTGACACATTCACAACACACTTCTTTCTCTCACAAGTGTGTGTCATCTAGATAGGTTGTCCATGATCAAGAGGAGCAATATTTGGGGTTCTCTTATTCTATTGAATACTTGCTACCCTTATTAGGATTTCTTGTGGAAGAATATCACACACTTGTTCAAGGACTTAACTTTCATGATTGGTATTTTTCTTGTATTGGATTTATTATTTCTTATGAGAAAATTTTGTTGGGTTTTCTCTCGTTCAGGTTTCCTAAGGTAAAATATTTGTGCCTTTTATGCATGGTTATCTTTTATTCATCCTTTCTTTTACTTCTATTGCAAATAAATAATGTTAGGAATGTGGGATGAACTAAATAATGAAATAAATTTTAAAGAAACAAAAATCATACGACTAAACTAAAAACACTAATATGGTATCAGAGCAGTTCTGAATAGATGACATTGCTAGAGACTGTTGCTACCCTAATATGGAAACTATGGATTCCAAGTTTGGGTACTTCTCTCCATGGTTTGGACTTGAAAATGACACATAGGAACTCTCCCTAGGAGAGTGCACTTATTCGTGGAAGTAGATTTCAATTTGGTGAATTTTCAGTTTTGACCTAATTTTTGTCGTGGTCAAGAACTAGGGCTTCTAGCTTCAAGTATTTTGACCATAGATTGGTTTCTAAATTAACACCTTTGAAATTTCCCTAGGAGGGTGCATCTATCTATGGAGGTTAATTTTATCCTTTCCAAAATTCATTATTGACCTAGCTCTTGCTAGGGTTTCTAGGTCAGATTTTCATGATTTTTAAAAAATGGTGTCTGGAGTAGAAGAAAGGGCGGATGATATTGAGATTGTATATGAACTCTAGTATTATTTTGTCTATGCTCTTGATGGTACCATTTCATATATCAATGATATCTCGTTAGTGGACCATGGTTCTTCTAGGGATATGACAACACAAGATCAGGAGAAGGGAAAAAGGAAGTAGAATACATTTTAAGAATAAGAGAGATTCAAGAGAAGAATCAACCTTAGTTCAAGGTCAAAAGGGTATTTCAAAAGCAAGATGTTACAATTGTCACTATGATTTCCAATTTTCTCAAATGAAAATGGAAATAAGAAATGATGAAAAGAAGAAAAATGGGAGATCAAATAAAAAACAAAATAGGAAGGATCTTTCACAGATCAAATGTTTAAAGTGTCTAACATTTGGTCACTTTGCATATCGATGTACTCAAAAGAAAAGGAAATAAAGGAAAAATGAAACTAACCTTGAAGAGATTCCACCTTGAAAGGAAAGAAGACAAAATTAACGAAGATTGCAAATAATATTTCTAAGTATCTCAAAAGCTTAAGTAGAACATGAAGGTATCTGCAAGGGTTATATACTTGGAAATAATGCCAAGGGATATTTTCTAAGAAATAATAATAGATCCAAGGGGATCTTGGATCTAGTACATTCAAATACGTGAAGACAAATATCAGTCACGCATATTTCGATGTCTCCTTACACTATGTATGATTCTCTTTAGAAGAAGTGAAGACATAATATGAACACTTTAGCAAGTTTTAGAAGCTCATAACTTGATGAAGAAGAATATTAAGGTCTTTGGATCAGATGATGAAGCAGAGTACCCTTCTAGAAACTCTAGTGATTTCTGCAAGGAATTAGAGATGAAGAGGGAGTCAACAAAACTAGCAAAGATAAGTATAGTATACTTTGTGTAAATAAATTTTATTTGCTTAATTTGAATTGTTATTTTATTGATAAATAACATAATTGTTTGATTTAGTACTAGTTAAACCTTGTGTACATTTTTGCCATGTGTTACAAAATAGGTCCATTGTGAAGATTATGGAGACGATAATCCATGATCAATACTTACCCATGTTCTTATGGGAGGATTTATTAAGTACAAAAAATTATGCTCAGAACAACTGTCCTCGTTAGATATTGGAAGGACAAGACTATTGAGGAATCAATTGTAGAAGTGAATCGAGAGAGAATTATTGGTGGGCCAACATACACCCATGTACCAAGGAAGAAGAAGACAAGGATTGGTGATAATGATCTACCTGGATAAACATTCATCCTTAGGGTCTAACTCATATGGATAGAGGTGAATGGTATAGTAAAAGGCAACGAGTCTCCCATTATCCTGAGTATATGGCATGGGGAGATTGGCCCTCCAAAGGATGAGTGTCCCTCTAGTACAATGATCATATTTCTATCTATTAGGAAAAGTGAAAAAATATATTGAGAGAGGATGTAGTGATCAAGAAAAAGACAAAACATGCAATCTAGAGAGAATCATTCGCAGAAGTGAATCTAGAGAGAATCCTTGGTGGACCAACATACACCCATGTACCAAGGAAGAAGAAGACACCGATCAGTGATTAGGATCTACCTGGATAAACATTCATCCTCAGGTCCTAATTCATATGACTGGAGGTGAATGGTCCAGTAAATGGCAATGAGTCTCCCATTATCCTGAGTATATGGCATGGGGAGATTGGCCCTCCAAAGTATGAGTGTCCCTCTCATACAATGATCATCTTTCTATCTATTAGAACAAGTGAAAAAATCTATTGAGAGATAATGCCGTGATCAAGAAAAATACAAAATGGCCTCATGTGCAACTCCCAGTGGCACTTTCATAGGTTCTCATGTGACATGACATTGATGAGTCGCACTATTGATTCTAAACCCTATAGTGATGAGGAGGCAGCATGACAACAAGTTTGAAAGTATACCATGATGGTGGAGTATCAATCCATCATTAAAAAAGATGTGAGGGATATAGTTTTGATACCAGAAGGGAAGTCAATAATGACTTCCAAGTGGATATACAAGATCAAATATACAATATTGATCAACATGATAGATGACTCATGAAATTCATATAGTTTGTAGAATCAAAGGGATTCATGAATAATATTTAGTGTCCTTGAAAGAGAAGGAGGGTTGTCTTAGAAAACCCACTCGATGGAGATGACACAGATGAATGCATGACACAAAAGATAAATAAGTGCAAAAGAATGCAAGTTTCTTTAGTGTAGGATACTTTTATGTAAAGGGAGAAGAGGGTCCAGATGCAAAGGGAGTAGGATACTCAGATGCAGAGAATGCATAGTGTCCATATGTAGAGGGAGTAAGATACTCAGATGCAGAGAGTGAAGAGTTTCCAATGAAGAGAGCAAGATCCTCATATGCAAAGGGAGTAGTATACCCCTAATCATATTGAGCAACTGTAATACAATTTTTTAATAATAAAGAATACTTTATACAGACTAAAGTAGCCACCTAGGATTTGGTATGTTAGAATAAACATTACTTGATGAGATTGAACTTCACCAAGCGTGGTCAAGGTTCCAATCTCTAATACAAGGTTATTGATGGTGATCTACTGATATTGGTATTGATGATTTGTTCCAATGCAGGAACATAGAAACTTAGTGTCAAGTGAAACAGGGAGTTGGCCTTTGAGTTCAAGATGAAGGGTCTCACAACCTGATGCATCAATTATTGATATTAGAAGTGTGGCAAAGACCATATGATATTTTTTCTTAGACAGAGGGAGTACATAATTGAGATCCTAAGAGATTCGGGATGATGTATTACAAGTCCATGACATTACCTATGATGGCACTCTAAATAAGCCGAGTGAGTTAGCTTCATATTTAGATTTGATGGATCTCATTATGATGACATCCTGAAGAAGCAGAGTGATTCCACTTCAGTTTCAAGTTTGGTGATCAGATCCTTACTGAGATATTTTATTTGCAGTAAACACCCTAAGCCAGTGTATGGTTGAACCAAGACTCTTCATGATTGAGTTGTGGAAAATCATGTACCTACATGGTACAATTGGATATGGCTTGAAATGTATCTTAGATGGAGAAGTAAAAACATAGAGTTATACATATTCTAACTAAGAGGAATCCAGTGGAAAGAGAAAGTGTATTGAAGCATTATTTCATCCTAGATTAGTTATGATATCCTGGATTAGTGAGAATCGTGCTTATATGGCACTCAGTACATCCATGGTGCATAAAGGAGTAGTGAAGATATAATACATATCCACAAATAAGCACATAGTCGATATTCTCACCAAGCCTCTGTCCAAAGAAAAGTTTGTATACTTTACGGACAAGCTTTGCGTGATGGAAAATACCTCTCAGAGTAAGAGGAACCATAAAAAGATATGAAACATCGTGAAGATGAGAAGACATACATACATGTGAAATGAATGATCTAGATGAGCAGACATACATTCATGTGAAATGAATGATCCAAATGAGCAGACATACATTCATTTGAAATGAATGATCTAGATGAGAAGACATACATTCATGTCAAATGAATGATCCCGATGGGAATACATACATTCATGTGAAATGAATGGTTTCGATGAGTAGTACATACATCACAATACTAGAGGAAGATATAGCACATGTACTATACAAATGTAGTACTTAAGGACATTCTCACCAAGTTAGTGGCTTGGCGGAGAATGTCTCCCTCACTAAGAGGGAGTGTTGATGTTCTCATGAGTTCCAACATCAGCCAAACATTTTGCAGATCATTCACTTTAGAGGTTCATGACCCATGGAGAGAATGGCCCCTTCGTATCCCTGATTAGTCATGTATTGACTAATCAATAATGTGTTGACTATGTGTATAGAGGGCTCAGATGATTAGCCTAGTCCATTCTTGTGTTAACTGGAGTGGTACCAGGATAGAGTTCACATTACGTACTCATTGTGTGGGAGTGCTTAGTAGCAGGAATGCTCTATTATTTCATAGAGTGAGATGACTTGTCTATGTTACAAAGATATCGTATCTCCTTGTATTTTAGACAAAGTCTAATATAATGTCAAAGATGGTAATTGACTCTAAGAAGTGTCTCGGTTAAATCAACATTAGAGCTCTTGGGGAAGAATATGACCACATGTGATGAGACATCAATGAGGAGAAATTTTTTATGATGAAGAAAAATACAAAGAAGTCAATACAATCCATTGAAGAAGTTCCAAAGAAAGAAAAAGATAAGAAAGCACAAAATACCCTAGTAAAAATGGGAACTTGGACCAAGAAGATAAAATGACAATTTGGCTTGATAATAAATAAAATATAAGTAAAAGTATAAGCCGACCTAATTATGGAAATTTCTAGTAAACTAAAGAATATAAGTAGAAGTATTCTCACACTTCATTTGACACGTTCACAACACACTTCTCTTTCTCACAATTGTGCATCATCTTATTGGGTTGTCAAAGATCAAGGGAGCAATATTTGGGGTTTTCTTATTCTATTGACGACTCACTACCCTTTTTAGGGTTTCTTGTGGAAGAAGAACACAGTCTTGTGTTAGGGATTAATATTCATGATTGGTATTGTTCTTGTATTGGGCTTATTATTTCTTCTGAGAAAAGTTTGTTGGGTTTTCTCTCATTTGGGTATTCCAGGGTAAAATCTATGTGTCTCTTGTGCATGGTTATCTTTTAATGATCCTTTCTTTTAATTCTATTGCAAATGAATAATGTTATGGTTGTGGGATGAAGAAAATAATGAAATAAATTTAAAAGAGATGAAAATTATATTGCTAAGATAAAAACACTAACAAAATCCTCTCCACTGGTTCCCTCTAGTACTACCACTAAGTAAGATATTTCTCTAGACTCGCCATCAAGAGGATGACCCAACACTTGGTATGCCATGCCGTCTCTGATGCCTAACATTCTCGCTGCATCCAATCTCTCCCCCATCAGATATATAATCACATGTCCATGGAAGTAAAGGACCACATATCCATCATCCTCTAGAGCTAATACTAAGAGCAAGTTGTTTCTCATATTTGGAACAAACAAGACATTTTCCACCTCCATATATCCCCTAACAATATTTTTCAACTAGAGGAACATAGCTTGTATTCATGTAACGTGGAATGTTGCTCCACTGTCCACATACCATGCTTTGGTGTCCACACTCTTGGAAACACTACTACCCAAGACAATACTTGTAATACCCCAGTTTTGACCCCTTGGTATCTAATTGTACATGATGTAAATATTGTATTTGAATCATGGCAAGGAGCTCAAGGCCAAGGCCCTGCTAGTGATTGATGTTTTGTGGATAGGTTGTCAAGGTTGATACCTATGGTTTTCGTGCTAAGTCAAGCACAATAGATATATTTTGATATATCATGCAAATTTACAAATTAATATAAAACCACAACTAGCTATGGGACTGCAAACATTAAAGAGATGGGGGCATGATTCCACAAGGGATAGGGTGGGGAGTTAGTCAAACCCTTTGAGCCTTAGGGTGAGGCCAGATGTCAATAAAAGAAATATGAACCCTCACCTGTCTTTTGTCCTCTGTCCTCAATCATTTATTCTTTCCAGAAGATGGTTGAGAAAGTTAATGCCTAGGGCAGTGCAGGGCATGGAAGACTACAGTCTACACAGGCCTGCATCCTGGGGGAGGACGCACTTTTGCTTTTGCACTAGAGGGATTAAAGGAGGAATGCAGAAGGAAGAAATGAGGATAGAGGTTTCGTCATTTGATAGTTTTTCAAGTTCTGAGTTCTGAAGTGCGGAAGGCGGAACAGTGGTTGAAAGACACCATCGAAGACTTATGTTTTTGATTTCCGAGTTCTGTAGTGCGAAATGCGAAAGGTGGAAAGGAAGTTGAATGTTCCATCTCACATTTGAGTTTTTGATTTCTGAGTTTCGAGGCGCGGAAGGCGGAAAGGAAATTGAACGTTCCTTCACACCTGGATTTTTTGAGTTTCGAAGTGTAGAAGGAGTAAAGCGGAAGTGCGAGAGGTAGTAGGCGGAAGAGAGATTAAGTATTGTCCGTTGAACTTTATATTTTCGAATTCTTATTTTCAAGGTCAGAAGTTCGGATGTGCGGAATGTAGAAAGATAGGTTCAGTGTGGAAGAAGTCATTATGGTCACAGAAGGGATCTGTCAAGGGAAGAACAAATGTTACAGTGGTGTATAGGGGTTCCTAATCTTGGAAATGAAGGTGGAAGTGTGAGTTAGTGTCCATGCCCGGTGTTTGAAAAGAGAACAAGGGTTCTTGAGGCAACTTTTTTTAATTTATCCGCATTATGGGTATATGGGGACATTACATTATGGTATCAGAGTAAAGGTTGCAGCACTAGGGCCTAAATGGGCTAAGTTGAACAGTTAAAATGGAAAAGGCCACCCAGGTTTGTGGTTTAACAGAGCTACTGGTTGCAACATTGGTATAAATGTGCCAAGACAATTAGTTGTAGTAAGAAAACTACAGTGAGAAATAGTGTTATTTAGCAGAATTGCTAAACATAGACAACCCGATAAAATGAACCTTGACCATAGATCTGGATTCTACTATGATATTGACCGTTCATTCCTGCAATTAGCAGTTGGTAAGTAATTTTTGAATTTATGAGATTGTCTAACAAATGATGTTGTTAACACATTTTGTAGAGTACATAGTTTATATTGAAAAGTTGGTCTTGGTCCGACCAAGAAGGTCAAAGAAGATCAACGCCAAGAAGATTAACAACATGGATGATGCATAAGATCCTTGTGGACATGGGGTAAAAGCCAAGAGTTCCACAAGAGAATATAAATCCACTCCAATGATGGAGATGTAGAGGACCCCATTTGCGCAGTAGTTGTCCACACAGGGAAGGGTATGTAAGGCCAACTTACAAAATCCAAGAAAATGAAACCGAGGTTGATGGGAAGAGGGAACAAGAGAGTTCCCCAGATGTTGCAGCTACCATAAGAAGTCCGAGGGTAGAGTTGTAGGGTTTCAAAGAAGAAAATAAAAGGATGTTCAAGGCGTTGGTAGAGAAAAACCAGTTGACTACAGTCATGATACAGAGTTTGGCAGACCTCCAAAGGCAAGTGAACTCTGGGCATCAGTTAACAGAGATAGAAGGGAGTAGGAGAAGTTCCCACAAGAAGAGTGAGAATGTTAACCCAAGGAAGAAAGGTTTTAACCCTTCTCACCTCCTGAAGTAGCAAAGGCAACCGTCACAAGCTGTGATTGAGCTAGCCAGAGTGATGAAGAAAAATCCAAGGAAACCACTCAAATGTTGGGGATGTGGAGGACCCAATCTACGCAAGAATTGTCCACTTGAGAATGGGGATGAAGGTCAAATCCACAGCACCCAAGAAACTGAAACTGTGGGTCAGGAAGCAAGGACTATTCCTAAAATTTGTGCCGTATTAGAAGACCAATAGGCAAGTCATAAATCCTATGTGGTGGAAGTTGAGGGCAAGATTTATGAAAAGACTGTTTCTGTTTTGATTGACCCTGGATCCACTCACAACTATATCACCCCTGGACTTGTTGAGATGTGCACTTTGAAGAAGTCAAAGCATAGAATATCATGGTTAGTCCAACTAGCCATTGAAACCAAGAAGAAGGTTAGTGAGGTGGTAAGGAAATGTCCATTTGTCATGGATGGGTTAGTCACTTGTGCATATCTGAATGTTCTGCCACTTGGTTCCTATGATGTTCTCATTGGAATTGATTATTTGGAAGCACATAGAGAAAAGCTTGATTTTTACAACAAGAATTTTGAGTGCTTATATGAAGTAGGGAAACTAAAGGTTGTGAAAGGCATTCCAAAAGTGATCTCTGGAAGGAAGTATTCAACAATGCAGAGGAAGAATTTTTGTGGGAAAGGTTGCAGAGTGTATGCAGCTCATGCTTTGGAGGCATCAGATAATGATACTCCTAGGTTGGATAGATTTCATGTGTTGCAGGAATTCAGGAATATTTTTCCGGATAGAATTATAGGGCTTCCTCCAAAGAGGGACATTAATTTTACCTTTGAACTTGTCTCTGGAGCAGCACTAGTGTCCCAGACACCCTGCAGGATGAGTACACCAGAGATGATAGAACTGAAGATGCAGCTGCAGGAGTTGTTGGAAAAGAACTACATCAAGCCAAGTGTGTCTCCTTGGGGAGCACCAACTATGTTTGTGAAAAATAAAGATGGTACACTTTGGTTACGTATCGATCACAGACAATTGATCAAAGTCACTAAGAAGAACCAATACCCTTTTCCTAGAATGAATGACATCTATGATCAAATAAGAGGAGCAGAGGTGTCTTCCAAGATTGACTTAAGGTCTGGTCACCATCAGGTAAGAATCAAGGATGGAGATGTTCATAATACAACCTTCAGAGCAATATATGGACCTTATGAGTTTGTAGTGGTACCATTTGGCTTCACAAATGCACCAGCTACATTTATGTGCCTCATGAATAATATTTTCAACAGGTACTTGGACAAGTCTGTTCTTGTTTTCCTTGATGATATCCTTATTTACTCTAAGAATGAGGGAGAACATGTAGAACAACTGAGATTGACATTGAAATTGCTCATGGAGCATAAGTTGTATGCAAGGTTGAGAAAATGTGACTTATATAAAGATAGAATTCATTATTTGGGTCACGTTATCTCAGATAAAGGAATATCTGTAGACCCTGAAAATATTGAGGCCATTATGAGTTGGCCTACTCCAAGAAAGATGGTAGATGTAAGATATTCTGTGGGACTTTCACGGTATTGCAGGAAGTTCATTGAAGGGTATTCTATAGGTAAAGTGGAGCCTATGTATAGGATGAGGAGGCATGCATGTGAACTTGTTGTTCCATGAGGAGATCACCCTTGTATGTATATACAAGCATATCAGAACTTCCTGAAGACAACAGGTAGAATAACTCGAATGGAGTAGTATGGTTGTGCCCAATGAAACCAAGGAAGGAAGCTGCCATGTGCTATGAGAAGGATCTCATGTCTGGAATCTAATTTCTGAACATAATAGATTTTAAATTTCAGATTTTCAATTTTGTTGTTGATTGCTAATTGACTGTTTAGCTAATCTAAAATGGTGTCAAGATGACATGTTGTATGTGAATGTCCAGGTTTTGGGTAGTATGTGTAAGTAGAGGATAAGTGTTCCCACTTGCAAAAGCCAAAAAATATGAGGAGGACCTCATGGTTGCAAAAATATGATTTTTTGTAGAAAGCAGAATTGTGAATCCAGATTTTGATTTGACTATCAATGTTATTGATCATTTGATATTTAGAAATTTATCCATGCGCAAAATAGATTTGACAATCTATGATTGAAATTTTTATGATGACATTTCATGTGAACTACCTGCTAGTATGTAACGCAGGTGAGATGATGGGAGTACGCCCCTAGAGTACATAGCTCCTCGAGATGGCATGTTTGAGAAAGATGGCTCCTCTAGAAGGATGTACGAGGATACATAGCTTTGCCCCCCGACGAGCTAATAACCGGTATGCCTCACTGGGTATTCCCAAGGCGTAAGATATCCAGATAGACTTCTTTCCGCACACATTCATGTCGTAAGGGGACCGTCACGAGAGTGGGGGCTCCATGAAGAGAATAACCCCTAGGTATTATGGTTTCCGAAAAAGAAGCACCTGCTCATTGGTAAGCATTGGGAGGAGGTGTTGAGCCCTTAAGCAGAGATGCCATTAAGCACCCTGAGAGGTGTTAAGCTTTGGATCAGGGCTACCAGATCTCGATTGAGAGATGCTATACAGATAATTATTTGGTTTACTTAGCAACTTTTGTTGTTGTTGATTTTCTGTAACTACACATGAGCATATGATGCAGCCATGGTTTTGAAAATATTGTTATAGATTGCATCCTAAAGGAATGAATCTGATATGTGAATTAATTTGTTGTGGTGTCTGAAAAGGAAGCAACTGAGCTTGGTGAGCACCTAGAGGAAGTGTTGGGCTCTGAAGCAGAGCTGTCAAAACTTGGTTGATAGGTATTTTCAGGTGATCTGAGGCTTGTGAAAACTTGGCTACCTTTTGATGCACACCCTTCCAAGCAGTGGGGCATGTTTTGTGGGAGCCATGGTTGTATAAATCCAAGTCGGATACCTGTGGATCGAAAAAAACATACTTATGCAGATAAGTATTTGAATTACTTGTTGATTTCATGTCAATATATATGTGTATGTGATTCATCCATGATTTTTGAAAAATATTTTTAATCTGACATGAGAATTGACTCATTGCTTGGGGCTTGAGCATAGGTATTGCTGGATGCCAAAGACATTGGAAATGTTCCAAGCTGAGAAGAAGGATTCTCCAAGACTGGAAAGAGTTTGGTGGTATGGACTGATGCATGCAATTAGGGATCTAGAAGAGTTCTAGATCATACCATTGGACTTGTAGAGGCTACATGGGAGCTGGAGGATGCCATGCGATTCACACATCCATTTGTGTTTAAGTATGTGGAGCACTGAGGGAGGTGTCAGTGTAGCATTTTGTTTAAGTTTGTAAGGCAATGAGGACAATGTTGTTGTAAGGGGGAGGGGATTGTAATACCCTAGTTTTGACCCCTTGATATCTAATTGTACATGATGTAAATATTGTATTTGAATCATGGCAAGGATCTCAAGGCCAAGGCCCTGCCAATGATTGAGGTTTTGTGGATAGGTGATCAAGGTTGATATGTATGGTTTTTGTGCTACGTCAAGTACAGTAGATATATTTTAATATATCATGTAAATGTACAAATTAATATAAAACCATAGCTAGCTATGGGACTGCAAACGTTAAAGAGATGGGGGCATGATTCCACAAGGGACAGGGTTGGGAGTTAGTCAAACCCTATGAGCCTTAGGGTGAGGCCATATGTCAATAGAAGAACCTATGAACCCTCAACTATCTTTTTTCCTCTGTCCTCAATCATTTATTCTTTCCAGAAGGTGGTTGAGAAAGTTAATGCCTGGGGTAGTGCAGGGCATGGCAGACTATAGTTTGCGTAGGCCTGCAGATTGGGGGAGGACGTGTTTTTTCTTTTGCATGAAGCAAGCACGTGATGCATACCCTGTCCATCATATGAGTTTGTGTTTGGGTTTTACTCACTCCTGCTCATTCATTCAAACCATTCCATTGTTGTTCAAGTATTCTACCATTCGAGCTCTCCAGACTGCTCATGCGCATTGTGCGTTCACCTGTGTTGCAGAACCATGGTTTTGTCTGTGATTGTCCATCCCTGATCCCATCGTCGTGTTGGTTCACTTCCTAGAGCCGCAGAACCAGTTATCTGCAAGTATTTTCCTTTTTCGAGCAAGGGGTCAGGGGTTCGTGGTCTAGATGGTTCGATTTCACTCTCCTGAGTCGCGGAAGGCATTTCCGCATCGGGTTTCTCTGTTACAGAGTGAGTAAGCATGTGTTGTTGTGTTTCCTTGTGGATGGATGTGTAGTGCATCCCTGTTTTTGTTTGAAGGTTTAGGAGTGGAGTAGGGCTATAATTGGATGATAAGCTTAGTAAAAAGAGGAACCACACAAAAATATCAAAGGGGCTGGTAAATCTGGCTTGCAAACCCATGTGAGCACTAGAGGGAATGTATGGCTTGAAGGACTGTATAAGCAGAGAAAGGAATACTTCCTTGTGTAGGGTGGGGTGGAGTCGTGGACAGCAAGACAAATTTAGTGTAGGTATCCTTAGCTCTGGGGTTGAGCTCACTATCCCAACACTTCTACCTATCCATTGACTTACCAACCTGATAAGCCCAACTGTTAGATGGTTTGGTTGTGTCCTGTTGTGATTTGGCTTGTTTCCTTAGTAGCCTATGAATCCCAATTGCTTATTGTCCTGGTTGGATGATCTGTGAAACCCAATTGTTAGTTGGTTGACTATGTTCTAATGTGTGTAAGCCCATTTCTCCCTAGTTCCTTCTAGAAATCATGCCCAACTCAGGGGTGGTAGTGTGTTGAGAGATTAATGAACACACTGGACTATGGTTGGGTTGAACGTTGCAACTACATTGCTAGTTGTGGGAGAACCTTAATCATCAAGATAAGTCTCTCTGTTACCCTACTTATGGAATGCATTTTATTATGAATGACTATATTGGTTACGTAGAGTGCTTATGATTATGATGAATTGCTATGTTCATGTTGAATGCCACTGTAATTTCTTGTGTTATGCCTTGTATGTTTTATGCACTTTACTTTTGTGATGCATTTACCTAAGCTCATGGAGGCTAGAAGCCTGTACAAAGGTCAGAATGCATGTGACGTAGTCTTTTCGCCCCTTGGAATCCACCTAAGGAAGGCAGAAACTGGAAAAGGGAAAGTTGGACAAGGAAGATTATGGCGTTTCCTCACCCTAGGATCTGCAGTAGAAGGCATAATGCAGGAGGTGGGAGAAAGAAGTTTAAATCCAAGAAGAAGTGTGTTTTTCGATTTCCAAAGTCCGAAGTTGAAAAGCGGAAGTTGGAAGTGCAGAAAAAGATTATGACCGAAAGTTATTCTCTCCGTTTTCGAGTTCTGTAGCAGAGGCGGAATGCGGGAGGGGGGAGAAAGAAGTTTAATCAAAGAAAAATGTGGGATTTTTTACTTACAAGATCCACCTGCGGAAGGCAGAAGGTGAAAGTTAGAAGAAAAGAAAAGGTAGGAAATGGGATTTACAACTTCTGGGATCCTCCTACGAAAGGCGGAAGGTGGAAATCTGGAAAAAGGATAAGGTAAATATTTGGTCTTCTGATTCCTGAGTTCCCTACTGGAGGGTGGAAAGGCGGAATGCTGAATGCCGAAACGAGGATAGAGGTTTCATCATTTGATAGTTTTCAGACTTCCGAATTCTGAAGTCCAAAAGGCGGAAGGAAGAATGGTGGTTGAAAGACTCTGTCGAAGAGTTATGTTTCTGATTTTCGAGTTCCGTAGTGCGGAAGGAAGAAAACGAAAGTGTAGAAGGTAGAAGGAGGAAAGGACATTAAATGTTCTGTCGCACATTTGAGTTTTCGATTTTCGAGTTCCAAGGTGCGGAAGGAGGAAAGCAGAAGTGCGGAAGGCGAAAGGTGGAAAGGATGCTGAATGTTCCTTCGCACCTAGAGATTCCGAGTTCCGAAGTGCGAAAGGCAAAAATCAGAAGTGTGGGAGGCGGAAGGCCGAAGAGAGATTAAGTATTGTCTATCGAACTTTATATTTCCAACTTCCAATTTCTGAGGTCGGAAAGGTGGAAGTGCGGAATGTAGACTGCAAAAAGACAGGTTCAGTGCAGAAGAAGTCATTCCGGTCACAGAAGGGATCTGTCAAGGGCGGAATGACTATTACAGTGGTGTGCAGGGATTCCTAAGCCTGGAAATGAAGGTGGAAGTGTGAGTTAGCATCCATGCCTAGTGTTTGAAAAGAGAACAAGGTTTCTTGAAGCAAATTTTATTTATTTATCTGCATTATGGGTATGGGGATGTTACAATACTCACCAAGGAGAATTCCTTCTCATACTTCCTAGTGTACTCTTCCACTTCAATTGATTATACAGTTGCCTCCTATCACTCGGCCTTATTCTTTCTGTTCTTTTTATTTGGACATTGTCTTACATAGTGGCCAAACTTATGACAAGAAAAGCACTTAACCTTGGTCATTTCCTTCTCAGACTTGGCTCCACTGCTCAAACCCTACTTCTTCTTTTCCTTAGATGAAAGGGCCACATCCTGCTCATCATCCCCAATTTGTTGGCTGGTTTGATAAGAGCTTAGTCTCAAATCCTTTTGTATGAAGTCATCCCAAAGTCTGGTCCATGTCGACATGTTCTCTTTGGCAACAACTACTCGCACAAAATCTTGCCAAGGATTTGAGAAACCATTTAAGGGAGTTCTCACCAACTTTGTTTCTCCCACTATCTAACCAATAGCCCCCAACTCATCACGTACTTGTGAAATATGGGTCAAGTATGATGTGACATACTTAATCTTGGTCATGTTAGTGTTCCATAACTTCTCCCTCAAAACCATTTTCTATTTTTTATCATTGCTTTGAAACAACTTTATTAAATAAACCCACATATCATAGGCATTTTTATTACCATTCAAATGAGGTATCAAGTGGTATCTGACTGGATGAAAAAGAAGACATTTATCCTTAATGTTATTCTTGTTGTACTCATCCAACTCATCAACATCATTGAGAATCAGGACAACTTCCTTGGTTATTTCCCACAAGTCAAGTTCCTCCAGAAGAAAAGAGACCCTCTCCTTCCATGGAGTGAAGTTGGTCTCTCCCAAAATCCTATCCTCAAATCGTAAGCCAAAGGTTACAGACATATTACCAAACCAACGAAAAACAACTCCAAATCTGAGCAGATCACTTGCTTCTCACTATATCCAAACAAAAATCACTACAAACTTGTGCCAATCAACAATACTCTTGCATACAGAGCTGCACCAAACCTACCCATGTTAAAATATGAACTAAACTCAACCAACTACAGATTTCACAAATTCACTTAACCAATCAAATATCTCATTCTTAACAGATATATAATACATATCTCATGTATTTTTCCCAATGAATAGAAGTTGAAATATTTAGCTAAGTAAAGAGTAGCAACGAAGTTAAATGCAAAACAACAGACAATAAATACACATTTGACCTGATATTTTGGTCCAAAGACCTTGGAAAACCCCAAAGGGGAAAACCATTCCATAAGAGACACTCTTATTTTACATGAAGGAGAAAATATCAAAAGGTACACAAGTCATTTTCAACATAAATTTTACAATACTTATCTCAAATACTAACATCCCCAATAACTCGAAAATAGTTCCCACCCTTTAGAAGCTTCTGCCAACAACACCTTACATCATGTACGAACCACTCTAAAGCAATATCCTTCAGTGTCTGTGCACATCATTTTTTTGTGCATATGGTTGTATTGTACAGTCACATCACGATCCAGTTGGAACAACAAGACACCTTGAAAATAATGCCAATATGTAGTGTTGTTTTTAGTGCTTTTCTCTCACTGTACAACAGTACGACCCCCTTCCAACAACAATTGTACAAACATAAATAAAGGTTGATACTTTCTTGGGAATGCATGCCCACTTTTCCTTCACAAAATTGTTCCCTCCGTCACTGTTGTACGGACCAACATTAATGGAAAAACATTTACCTTGAGATGCATGCTCTAAATAACCTAAGAAAGTGCACCCTTCTCAACTACCTTGTTCTCCTCTTCTCCTTCAAGCTCTAACCCTCTCTCGCTCTCTATCGAAACTTGTTCCTCTCACACAAGGCATTATCCACTTTCCGAAATTGCTCTCTTGGAATGTGTGCCAAATGAGTCTTACAAACTCACTTTTATTATTTAATTAGGGAAAATCCCATGACTTTTCATCTTCTATGGCCCATATTTAATCTTTTCCCACAAGATCAACGGACATGATTTAATCCCAGGTTCACTTAAATCACTTAAGTGAGACTATATAAAATCACTTTACATTCAAAAAGGTCACATTACCCTAAAATAATAAAAAGTACACTTTATCTCATAAATTACAACTCACTTTAATATTATAAAGTTAATTTCATAAAGTACTTTGCAAACACATTTAACAAAGTCACTTTATGTCATTAATGAGACCCAATGTGCTCGGACCCCTGCACCTAGGCACATGGTGCATAAGTAACTCCGAGCTACCAAAAACTAACATGGCCTCTTCATGTGATATTCTACTTATCATTACTAACAATTTCTTATGGAAATCATGTATGGAGCATGTCCTACGATGTAGGGAACTTGATCGTATCATATTGGGAAAATAAAATAAACACACTAATGTCAATAAGAAAATAAATTGGGAAAATAAATGTGAAAAATCATGTGGATTAATCAATATGTAAATTTCCAATGAGTTACGATTCCACGTTCAAGGAATTGGTGGACCAAATAAGGCTTGCGAAAAAATGGAAACTATTTTTGGTAAACATAATGAGATTAGAGGTCTCCAATTTGAAAATGAACTGGTTGCTTTAAATCCAAGTGATTTCTCTTGCATTCAATATTATCTTTATAAGTACAAAATCCTCAGACACTTAGTTGAAGAATGCAACATGAAAAGGAAAGACAAGCAATGTATATATCATATTCTTTCTAATCTTGGATCTGCTTATTCTTTTTTTGTCTACCTTTTACTCCATGAAGGAAGCTCTAGGAGCTAACTATAAAAAACCCTCTCTTGAATCCTTTATTGATTCTTTGATTCAAGAGCAAGGTAATCTCTTACATCTTGGAGTGATTAGCAATGTCGATACATGTAGCGAATCCTCAGTGGCACAACAAAATGATAGGGACAAGGATCCCAAGAAGAAAAATCCTCACAACAATAAGCAAAACAAAGGTCCCATTCCCTCTTAACCATCTCAACATTCCAGTGACGACAAAGGAACCAAATCAAAAGGTAAGAAGACTGAGTGTCATTGCATCTTTAACAAGAAAGATGGTCATGTGGAATCCAAGTGTTTCAAGAAGACAACAGTCGTGAAAGTAGTAATGAAAAAGAACAACATCAACCTTAATTATGCTAACACTACTTCTCATGGACTAGAACTTTATACTTCCAAATTTTTCTTCAAAGCATCTTCTTCTTCTTATAATTAGTTGTTAATTGATTCTGGAGTATCTTATCATATGGATAAGGATAAAGCCATTTTTTTTCTCTAAATGAATGTAACACCAAACACATATTTGTTGGTAATGATAGATTTGTTAATGTTGTAGGATATGGAATAGTTCAACAAGATGATAGTTAGTTAATGATATATTATGTGTTTCAAGAATATCCTGCAATTTGTTTTCAATCTATCTAATCACTCATTTTGGTGAAGCTAAGATTGTAGAGTGTACAACTCACCAAGTTGTAATCAAGAACTTCAGATATCCTATGCATGTCCTAACTACTGGAATTGTTGATGATATTATCAGGTTGTACAAATTCAACAACATTGGGTCATCAACTTTTCCCTCAATTTTTTATTCCTTGTGGTGATAACTTTAGCAAAATTTGGCATGAGTGATTTGGTCGATGAAACTATCGCTCATTACAACAATTATGTCATTAGAAAATGGTAAATGGTCTTCTTCACGTCTCTTACAGAGATGGTGATTGTATTGAGTGTGTTCTCGACAAATATACTTGGGACATTTTTGATAAGTGTGCATCTTGGAATGCCTTAGCCCCCTTTCAACTTGTTCACGATGATTTGTGGTTTACTTTCTTCTGCTTCTTTCTATGGCTTCAATTATTTCTTAACTTTCATTGATGATTTCTCCAAGCGCACTTTACTTCTTAAAAATTAAGAGAGAAAATTTTGACAAGTTTTTGGCCTACAAAGCCCTTGTAGAGAAACAATTTGGACATCAAATACACAAGTTAAGAACAAACAATGGAGGTGAATATTTAAACAACAAATTCATTTCTTATTGCATTGAACAAGGAATTCAAATGCAACATATTGCTTTATACACCACAACAAAATGTTGTTACTGAGAGAGAATCACACATTAAAAGAAATGGCTAATTGTATGCTCCAAACTAACGGATTAAATATTCATTTTTGGCCAGAAGCCATTAATTGTGCCAATTGCATAGCTAACCGCACTCCCGCCAAAGATTAAAATATATAATACCATAACAATCTTGGAGTAATATTAAACCATGTTGAATTTTTACCTAGGAAGTGTTTGTCCATTCATGTCTTGGGGTGGACAAAGAAACTTTAATAAATGGTCCATAACTTATTTAAAAAGGTGAGAAATGACTTTATTTTATAAAAAGTGACTTTTTTAATGTGAGTTTGAGTTAATTATTTTAAAACTAACTTTATGAGATTTAAATGTGGGTGTGCATTAAGCTCTCATTTATTATTTAAAAAGACAATTTTAATGAGGAAATGAGATGGGCCCTAGATCTCATTTAGTTGTATTTTAATCTAAGCCATTGATTTGGAGGTGGAAGTTACTAAAAAAAAAGGCTTGGGAAAGACAAATCTACTTCATTGTTCACATTCCAAAGAGAGATTTTTTGGAGAGAGGAGGAACAAGAGAGAAGAGAAGAACCAGAGAGATAACCCCTGCACAAATTCCAAAACCAAAAAGAGAAAGGAGGGCACAAATTTCAAGACATTAATACTATTAAAGTGGGATGTATACCAATACAATCGTACAACAATTAATGCATGTTGTACAATTACATACAACACTGAAATCGAAAAGGAAAAGTGCACAGTTTTCTAGGAAAGTTTAGAATTCAGTACAACATGATTTTCGAGGCAGAGTACAATATTTATTGATGTCAGTACAACAGTCTGTATGGGACATATTTCGAGGTAGCGTACAACACAAAAATCGAGGCATCTGTACAGTGACGTGTGGGAAAATTTGAGATTTCTGTATAGTAGTTTGTGAATGTGGTTTTCTAGCACGTTTTTCTCGATGGAAAATGAGATAAGTATTATTGTATATTGTTGAATGAATTGTCTTTGAAGAAATAATAAAATCTCTTTGAAGAATAGGTTTTCTCTTTGGGGTTTTTCCTAGACCAATTTGGTCAAAAATCTGAGTGTTTAGTTTTCATGTGTTGCCTGATTTAATTTTCTAAGCAAGAAATTATGGTTGTCATAAATTTTCAGAATTGAAAAAGTATCTCATGTGTTTCAAGTTTTCAGCGAAAAAAAAAGTACATGCATGATGGGGTTTGACCATTAAACCATATGCAATACTGAAACTAAAACCAGGTTGGGGTTACCAAAAAAATTCATGGTATCATAGCAGTGTTGAGGGCTGAAAATTACACACATAAATAAATTTCAAATTTGGAGAAATAAGGGAAAACAAGGTTTTGTGAAGAAACAAGTACTTGGACTTATTTGCAGTGATGGCTACTAGACTCAGGCTAGAGGATAGGTTGGATGGGGCAGTTAATTTTAGCCCATGGAAGGCTAGGATTGTACTGATATTGCAGGAGAATAAACTATCGTAAATAGTGAATAATATTGTTGCTCATACTATCACTATTCCTATAGTTGCAATTGATAAGGCCTCTTTTGATAAACTGGACATTAAAACAAAAAGAATCTTACTTGATGCCATTAAATACCATATCATACCACAGATTTCTTGGAAATACAATGCTCATCAGATGTGGACCGCATTAACCAACCTTTAACAAAGTTCCAATGAGAATAAAAAAATGATGTTAAGGGAGACACTGAAGAGCATTAAGATTAACAAGGGGGAGAACATGGTCTCCTACCATACCAGGATTACACAGGTTCAAGATGAGCTTGGACCAGTGGGAAAGAGGGTGTTAAATGCAGAGTTGGTTCATACAACACTGAATGGCATGACAAATCCATGGTCTATTCTTGTTGAGTCCATTGTTGCTCGTGCGCACATGCCTACATGGGATCATCTTTGGGATGATTTCATACAGGAGGAGACCCGCAGGGGATATGTACAGGGGAGTAAATATCACAGTAAGGAGGATGAGTAGAATGTGTCTTTAGCAGAAAAGAGGAAGAAGAAGAAGTCCAAGAAGGGTTCCAAGGATGGAACCAAGCATCAGTATGGTGAGAAGAAGGACATGAGCAAAGTGAAATGCTTTGCTTGTCAGAAGTTTGGGAATTATGTTGGACAATTACCAAACAACAACAACAAGAAACTAAACAACAACTTCAGTAGAGATTGATGAGTATGTTGCTAGATTCGAGAAAGAGTTTTATCTCTTTATTAGTGGTTGTATAGAGAGAGCATCATCTATCACCAACAGATATTTTAAGGACTAGATGGAACATTCCATGATTGTTGGGCAGTCCCTAAGTGCTTCCACTACTTCCTCCACATGGTACATTAATAGTGGAGCTTCGAGTCACATGACAGGTGTTCGGGACATGTTCACCGAGATTTCAGAGACATGCTTGGAGTTGAAGGTTGTATTGGGTGATGATACAGTGGTGGGAGAAGTTGTGCATGGGATAGTCTCCTTTGACAGGGAGACCATGAAGCCCATGTTACTAAGGGTTTTCTTGTATGTTCCTGGGCTGAAAAAGAATCCTTTGTTCGTTTCCACGATTAAGGACAGAGGCCTTGGGGTGTATGTTCTAGATGGAAAAGTTTACATCTTCCCCAAAGAAGAGGGTCCATTTGCTTCATATGCGATTGGAGTTAGATGTAGGAAACTGTACAAGCTTCTCTTCCAGCCACATCATGCACTGACACACACTCAGAGCAGAAGCGAGTTGTGCGAGTTATGGAACAGAAGGATGTCCCACCTTCATCATCCATCTTTTAGGATGATGAGAGACATGGCCACAGGTTTGCCGGATTTCACTACAGAGCAGAGTGGTGTATCAAGAGGGTGTGCTTTGGGAAAGTACACCAATACTTCTTTTTCGAGTAGTGACAGCATATTAGAGGGAGTGTTGGATTTGATTCCTTCATACTTGTGTGGTACCATGTCTTCTACCTCATTGACAAGTTTTGAGTATTACATTACTGTCATCGATGAATGCAGAGGTTCTTCGCACAACAAGAAGTCAAAGTAGATCTTGCTTCGGTTCCATTAGTTCAAATATCTTGTGGAGAATCTGACAAGAAAAAAGATCAAGGTGCTCAGATTAGATAATGGGGGTGAATACAATTCCCATGCATCTGATTAACTTTGTAGACAGGAGGGTATCAAGAGGCAGTTGATAGTTCCCTACACTCCAAAACAGAATGGAGTGGCTGAAAGGAAGAACCGTTCGATAGTGGGTGCAACTAGAGACATGTTGCATGATCATAGTCTTACTTTCTTCCTATGCAAAGAGGCCTAGAGTACAATTGTTTTTGTACAGAACATGATTCCACACTGTGCCTTGGGGTGAAAAACTCCTGAGGAGATGTTCACCAGGAAGAATCCTGAGATAGGCCACTTCCGCATTTTTGGATTCCTTGCATATTCCCATGTCCCTTCTGAGAAGAGGACAAAGTTGGGGGCTACTAGAGAGAGAGGCATTTTTGTTGGCTATGATGATAATTTGAAGGCTTTCCTCATATGCCTTCCTACACAAAGGAAATTTTTGGTGAGGGAGGTGATATTTGATGAGGAGCGAGCCTTTCGAAAGTCTCGAGAGTCGGAGGAGGAGGAGCAGCAGATGACTACTCATACGTGACAGTATCTCAAAGTTCAGTGAGTCATGGCACAAGGTCACAAGTCTCACGAGTGAATGGGTCACAGGTTACAGGTTCATCATTTTTCGGGACACAGTCTACAGGGACTTCTGGTACTAGGACAGGTTCACAGGTTTCACCTTAATGTGATTTGGGCACACATGGTTCATGTTTAGGTTCACCAGGTTCAGGATCTCATACCACAGGTACTTATTCAGGGAGACATTTATCTGATGAGGATGTAGAGGAGGGTCTACCACATGATGCTACTGCCAAGAAGAGAAAGCCAAGTTAGCTTAGGGAGCTTGTGAAAGAACCATAGGAGTTTATGGGACCACCCAAGAGGGAGGTCAGAGATAGTAGGGAACCAAATATATTTTCTAGTTACATGGTATAGGTGACCAACTTGCATGACTCAGATCCTACTACTTATGAGGAGGCATCCACACATCAAGTTTGGAGAGATTTCATGATGGAAGAGTACAATTCCATCATGAAGAATGGTGTGTGGGAGGTGGTTCCGAGACCAAAAGGGAATTCAGCTGTGACCTTCAAGTGGCTTTATAAAATCAAGCATGTTGCAGATGGCAACATCGATAAGTACAAAGCTCGGTTTGTAGCACAAGGGTTCTCATAGATAGAGGGAGCTGATTATGATGAGATCTTTGCGTCGATTGTTAGATTTTCTTCAATCAGAGTAGTGATATCCATTGTGGCATATATGGGTTGGAGGAATCATCATATGAATGTGAAGATTGTTTTCCTCAATGCTCTTTTACAGGAGGAGGCATATCTAGAGCAGCCACAGGGATTTGAGATTTATGAGAGAGATTCTCATGTATGCAGGATGAAAAAGGCCTTGTATGGTCTAAAGCAAGCCCCTTGGGCTTGGTACTCGAGGATTTATTCTTATTTTATTTTGATTGGGTTTCAAAAGAGTCAGGTTGATCCCAACCTATACTACATTGTGGTTGGAGGTGTCCTGCTCATTCTTCTTCTATATGTTGATGACTTGTTCATTACAGGAGGAGAGCACCTGATTGAGGCATGCAAGAAAGATCTTGCTTCATAGTTTGAGATGACCGACCTTGGGTTGATGCATTACTATTTAGGGGTGGAGGCGTGGCAGGAGGATGCGCATGTTTTCCCGGGGCAAGGAAAATATGTTGTAGACGTTCTGAGGAGATTTCGCATGGAGGATTGTAGACGCATGCCCACACCCATGATCACCAACTGGAAGAATATTCATGCTTCTGAGGGACAGTTGGTGGATCCTACCTTGTATCGTGAGCTTATTGGTTCGTTGATGTATTTGGTCAACACTAGACTAGATATGATTTTTGCGGTGAACACTCTCAGACAGTTCATGGTGGAGCCCAGGAGAGTACACTAGACAACCGCACAACACATTTTGAGATACCTTGTTGGGAATATAGACTATGGTTTGGATTATAGTAAGTCAAGTGGAGTGGGCTTGGTTGGTTTCATGGATTCAGCTTAGGCAGGCACTGCTTCGAATAGGAATAGCACTTCTGGTTGTTGTTTTAGTTTGGGCTCGGCAGTTGTGTCGTGGTTCAATCACATGCAAAATTCCGTTGCATTGAGTTCTACAGAGGATGAGTACATGGAAACCAGTCAGGCTAGTTGCGAGCCATTGTGGATTCACAAGTTGATGGTAGGCTTATTTGGTCAAGAGATGAGGCCTATTATTATTCATTGTGACAATTAGGTTTGTAGCAGCCTCTTTGAGAATCTAGTGTTTCATGATAGGTCAAAGGACATTGAGACCATAGACCACTTCGTCAGCGACCATGTCCAGAGAGGAGTTGCAGAGTTGCAGTACATTTCTACTTATGAGCATGTAGCAGATATTCTTACAAAGTCTTTGGGAAGAGGGAAGCATATTCATTTCAGAGACAAGATGGGAGTGGTAAAAAACACTTTCCTCGATAAGAGGGAGTGTTGAATTTTTACCTAGGAAGTGTTTGTCCATTCATGCCTTGGGGTGGACAAGGACACTTTGATAAGTAGTCCCTAGCTTATTTAAAAAGGTGAGAAATGACTTTATAAAGTGACTTCTTTAATGTGAGTTTGAGTTAATTATTTTAAAAGTGACTTTATGAGATTTAAATGTCGGTGTGCATTAAATTCTCATTTATTATTTCAAAAGTGAATTTTAATGAAGAAATGAGATGAGCCCTAGATATCATTTAGTTGGATTTTAATCTAAGCCATTGATTTAGAGGTGGAAGTTACTCAAACAAAAAGGCTTGGGAAAGGAAAATCTAATTCATTGTTCACATTCCAAAGAGATAATTTTTGGAGAGAAGAGGAGCAAGATCGAAGGGAAGACCCAGAGAGAAAACCCTTGCACAAATTCCAAAACCAGGAATAGAAAGGAGGGCACAAATTTTGAGACATTAATACCAGCAAAATTGGCATGAATCCCAATGCAATCGTTCAACAATTAATATAGGTTATACAGGTCTGTACAACACTGAAATCGAGGAGAAAAAGGGAACAATTTTCAAGGTAGGTTTAGAATTTTGTACAACACGATTTTTTAGGCAGAGTACAACATTTATTGATGTTTGTACAACAATTCGTACAGAACATATTTTGAGGCAGTGTGCAACATAGAAATCAAGGCATCAGTACTGTCACACGTGTGGCGGACTTTGAGATTTATGTACAACAGTTCGTACGGAACATATTTTGAGGCAGCATGCAACATAGAAATCGAGGCATCCGTACAGTCACACGTGTGGCAAAATTTGAGATTTATGTATAACAGTTTGTTAGTGTAGTTTTCTGGCACGTTTTTCGAGATGGAAAATGAGATATGTATTGTTGTATTTTGTCAAATGAAATTGTCTCTGAAGAAATAATAAAATCTCTCTAAAGAACAGTTTTTCCCTTCAAGGTTTTTCCTGGACCAATTTGGTCAAAAATCTGTGTTTAATTTTCATGTGTGTTGCCTAATTTAATTTTCTAAGAAAGAAACTAGGGTTGTCATAAATTTTCAGAATTTAAAAAGTTGAAAATATATCTCATGTGTTTCAAGTTTTCAGTAAAATTTTATTTTTTTAATGTACATGCATGATGGGTTTTGGAAATTAACCATATGCAGTGCTGAAACTAAACGAGTTGGGGTTAGCAAAAATTTTCAAACCAGATGTCAGCCACTTTCGTTTGTTTGGTAGTGAAGCATGGGCTCATATTCTTGATGAAGACATAAATCATTGCATCCTAAGAGTGAATAGTGCATATTTGTTGGATATTTTGAATATGTAAAAGGCTATAATATGCTTCTTAAACCACGTTCCAATAATATAATTATTAGAAGAGATGTTAAATTTGATGAAAATATCTAAGTCGGTGATCCTAATTCAGTGTATATTACATATGTAACTTGCAATCCATCTTTGATGCCTTTGTCACCTTTTACTCCCAATTTATTTATAGTGTTCCTACTCTAAATTAATTTTTAGATGATGATAATGAGGATGAAAATACACCTCTGCTTGCTCAGTTTCCTTCAATTTCACTAGCACAACCATTTCCTCGATAGGTCTATACAACATGCAAACCAACTAGTGATCTTGCATATAAGTGTCAAACATGTTCATAGTTTCGATGCACCTCTTCTCTTTTCGTTCAAGTTTCTAAAATTCATGATCCAAAAACATGTGTACAAGCATCAGGCCATCCATATTGGAATGCAGCTATGGATGAAGAATGTCGTTCTTTGATGGAAAAGGATATGTAGGATCTTGTAACTCTACCGAAAGGAATAAAAATGTCAAATGGAAATGGGTATATAGAACTAAGTATGCATCTAGTGGAAGTGTTGAAAGACTTAAGGCAAGGTTAGTTGCCAAGGATTTTCACAAGTTGAAGGAATTGACGACAATGAAACCTTTTCCTTGTTGCCAAAATGAACTCCATCCACCTTGTTCTTTCCATTCCTACTTCCCATTACTGGGAACTACATCAAATGTATGGTAAGTCTACCTTCTTTCATAGATATATGCAAGAATAAATTTACAAAGAACAACCTCCTGCCTATGTTCAAAATGACCCCATCCTTTTTTGTCACCTTAAGAAATATCATTATGGCCTTAAGTAATCTCCTCATGCTTGGTATTCCAAAATGGATAGATTTCTTCTTAACATCGGTTTTTCTAGATGTCATTCTGACCCTAACGTCTATACCAAGAAAGTAAGAAACCATCTCATTATCGTAGTTCTTTATGTTGATGACCTTAATCTAACTGATAGTGACCATAACCTTTTAACCCATGTGAAATCCACCATTAAGGAGAAGTTTGAAATGATAGACTTAAGACATTTGCATTAATTTCTTGACCTCCAAGTCTTGCAAACCAAAGAAGGATTTTTTCTTTCTCGGTCTAAATATGCTTTTGACCTTCTTCATCACTTTCACATGGATGATTGTAAACCAACTCCATCTCCCTTTCAATATGGAGTCAAAGTGTATGCCACTTACACTAACCTAAAGTAGATGTTACCTTATACCATTAGTTAGTTGGAAGCCTTTTGTACTTCAATCATACCTAACCTGATATTTCCTTTGATGTTGGTCTTGTTTCCTGATATATGCAAACACTCCATGAAATTCATTGGAAAGCAACAAACAAAAAACTTCAGTATATCTAGGGTACATTTTAGTTTGGTATTAGTTTGGTTGGTTTCACTTATTCAGATTGGGTAGGTGAGCTTAATGATCAAAAGTCTACCACAGGTTATGCTTTCATTCTTGGATCTGGAGTTGTCAATTGGGAATGTAAGAAACAACAAGAGCTTGTTATTTCTTCAATAGAAGTGGAATATGAAAAATAGAAAGCCTTGTGGGTTCGACTGATCCTTTTAGAGTTTGGATTCGAGCAACAGCTTCTGACTACCCTTTGGTGTAACAATCAAAGTTCCATCAAGCTAGTCAAGGATCCAATTCAACGTCAAGGTAGCAAACACGTTGAGCTACATATGCACTTCATCAAAAAGCTTATTCAAGATTGCATTCTCAAAGTGCTCTTTTTCCATTCATATGATCAAGTTGTGGACATCTTCACAAAGTGTCTTACAAAAGTGAGGTTTTTAAAAATTCAATCTATTTTAGGAGTTCAAGAATTTGTCATTAAAGGGGGGATAGGTTCTAATTCCTCATTACTTCTCATATAGTATCACTTTTGTAAATCCTTCAATACTATCCCAAGTTGTTCTTAAGGGGGGATGTTAGGATATTTAGACACTTACGAGTTAGTTAAGATCAACATGGTATAATGTCTCTTTTAGTTAAGTGTGTTTTTTAGTATGCATTTGTACTTATGTAATCCAATGGTCACAATATGTTAAACACAGAGTGATCCGACATTTCATCGTCACCTCAATCTTAAGAGCTATTGATCTATGGCTTCACACTTGATTGGTCCATGTTCTCTATTTAAAGAGCAAGGAGGGTCATTTGCTTGATGATTGATTGTGAGAAACTCATACTATTTTTTTTTTCTTTTGCATAATATATTTCCTCAAGTAGCTATTTGGTTGGGGCCACGAAATGTTTCCCTCTTCGAGAATTTTAACCACATAAAACATAGGTGTGTTGATCTGTGATCTATTTCTGTAAGCGGTTCCTCAAGGTGTCTAACCTCTTGGAAATATCATGTGTTATACAAACAAACAATAAGGTAATCAAATAACCATAAATTAAAATTATCTCTATGAAAATTAGTTCTTAGTCTTGAACCCAATTGTGATCAAGATATTTTAAGGACCCCTTGTGTGTTGTAGAATCAAATATTGTTATGTGTTTTTTATTACCTAGGAAGGATTATGGGAGGTCTTCCTTCTAAAAGCATCTTCTACATTTGATTCCTTCGAATAGGTTGTACTTACTACGTTGTCTTCTAGATTTTGCTTGAGTATTAGTTGAAATTTCTCCTTTTTTGTTATTTAATCATCGATCCCTTTTGGAGATAGAGGCCTTTCAAGTTTTAGAATTTCCACTTTGATACTTGAAGGATTATATTTTTTTCACTAAGGATTGAGCCAATTTCGCTTCTTCCTCCATCCATTTAATTTTTGAAACCCATCATGAGTTATAATTGTTGAACTATGTAGAGAAACGTATATAACTCCCATTGAACCCCTCTCTCCTACAACTTACCTCGGAAGTGATCTAGCAAAGTGATTAGCATTGAAACAAATTTTGCATCGAAATGTTGCATTTTTATATTCTAAATTTTGTCCCACTTGAAAGTTACTTAAATTTTGCATTTTTTTTTCTCTAGTAACCCTTTACTCAAATCCTCCTCTATGTAAATTTGGAAAGGTAGAGAGACCTTTCTTCTCTCTAATTTCATTTAAGAGAATGAATATGCAAAATGAGTAACAAATTGCTTCCAATATGAACAATTCACATGGATATATTTCCTTTACTCAAATCCTCATCTATGTCAATTTTGAAAAGGTAGGGAGACATTTCTTCTATCTAATTTAATTTAAGAGAATGAATATGTAAAACAAGTTACCAATTGCTTCCAAGACATACAATTCCCATGCATATATGGGATTGATTAGAGAGCCCTCAACAACTACCTCAAATAGAGATGGGCATATTTGCATGGTCAAAATATTAAAGCCAAGGTTTAAAAAAGAGGCCATATTTTCCCTAGAACCGGGGATAATCCTTTAGGATGTCATTTCTATTTCCTAGAGTTTTGAAGTGGACAATTAAAATGTCCAATAAGAAAACAAACATTGAAAAATTAGGTCCAATTTTGTTGTATCCAAGATACTACATCCTTTACAAAGTATCGTAGTTCCCTTGTGATCTTAATATTCCAAAGCATTTGAGTTTATAATTAATCGTGGGGGTTCTGGTAATTTGTGTATCAAAAAGCCAACTTTTAGCTTTCCTTGAGTATGGAAAGAAGGTACATGTTTGCAACATTTTATTTCAATCAACTTCGCACCTATGATGTTAGGATTTTCCTCTCAAGAACCCCACAACCAAATCACACAAGCAATGAAAGTTCTTACTATAAATTTTTTTAACTTAAGAGCTACTACAAGACATGCCAAGCTTAAAGGGGAAAACTAGCCCAATCCTCATTGAGAGGTTGATCTTTCATTGGAAGTCCTAGAGTTACATACTCTGGAGGTGAATATGAGGGATTCATGGAGGGATAGATATGATTTATCATTCCGCAACCACACTTTGATATGCTTGAACACATATACCCCATGCTTCCTATTGTCAACCCCAAATCCAATCACAGTTTGTAGAGAAGCCTTGGTGAACCAAGATTAAAGAGACATGTAGACACCAACCCAAGATTGAGCCATGGATGCTCAACCATGCTTATGAGAAAAGAATTAATCCCTAGACATTACCCTTGTCTTCATTGCTTCCTCCCCATTTATAAGTTTTTTGTCTATGTAGATACCATCTAGTATAGTTATATCATATCACATTTATTCCACTAATAGTGAAAGTCCAATGTGAGTTTTTGGCTTTAATTAATAATGTATTTCACAATAGAGTTTGCAAAAAAATATACTTAAATGGGTCAAATAATTTGCAATCGATAAAAATAAAAACTATATAGCCATAGTCTCCAATAAAATAATCAAAAATGAAATTATTATTTTAACATTGTTTGTAAAATTTAAGGTGTCTTCTTAAATATTGCAACTATCTTCAAAAAGAGGTCATGGATTGAATTTCCTCTTAACTATAACCAAGGGCTTGTTCTACTATAAGTCTTGGATTCAATCCCTCACCAACATAAATATTTATATGCCAATGTATTAAACCTTTTTTTACAAGGGTTTTATTTTTTTGCCATGTTTAGTTTCTACCTAACATAAATTTAGTTCCACATTTAAATATATTCAACAAAATTAAAACTGGTAATACAAATATTTTTATGTTACTTAAAGTTCTTATCATGCTTTAAAATGTAAAGTCTTCTTCAATATGTAGGTGAGTTCTCTAATATTTATGAATCTAGAAGCTTTTTTATATACAAAAAGTAACAATCGTAGTTGTTTAAAAAGCAACTATGATCAATTTTATGGTCATTGTAGTTATTAAACATTTTTTTCTAAATTACTTCGCCTTTTTCATTATTAATTGTTCAAGTTTTGAATTTGCAATCAAACAAAGTGTGGCCTATTAATAGATTGAAACACCAAGATAATGACCCAAATTTAAAACCCAACATGGTTATCATTCTATGCTAATAGACTTGACTAAATTTGTCTAAGCACAAATACTAAATATGATGATAATGCAATTGTGTCTACCAATGCAGTTTTTGTATGTAGTGAAGGTGGCTAACATAATTACCTCTTTATTATAGCTTCATAACTTAAAGTTTTCTAATTTTAATGACAGTATCACAGATCAAAATAACAAACTTGATTTTGGAAGAACCACCATAACAAACTAAATACTTTACACATTTTTTCAAATTATTGTTATCACTAACTCAAGTATTCATATTTAATCAACAGAGCATTTTACAATATCATATTATTACACAACATTCCAATATTTAGATAGAATGAGGTGGAGTGTCAATTGGTAGGTTATAATCTTCGCTTCATCATTCGAACAATAACTAAATAAATATTCATTTAACTTACCAATAGATTTTAAAATTTTGCAAAATACTACACTGCATTATTGGTTTATTGATTATAAATATTGATTCAACATTTGAAATACCACTAATACATCATAAATAATATACAAGTGTTAACTAGGGTTGACAGAAGTGAGAGTGATCATTATAGATCTCGATGGACAGCATGAAATAAGCTTGAATGGGGATTAGGAAAATAATTAATAATCAAGTTAGAGTAATGGTCCTTTATCAAGGGCTTAAGATACTCAACTCGAGGCATATTTGGAATTTGATAGTCATTGAAGACTCAATTATTATAATTAGATGCATGCACAATTCCACCACCCCATCATATTGTAGCTTGGAGAAGTTCATATTGATATACAAATTGAGGCAAAGAGGTAGAACTCATTTGAGTATTATCATGTCTTGAGAGCTTGAAATTATCGAGTAGACCAATTAGCAAATAAAGCCTTATGTCTGCAGGTGGGAGGTGGTAAAGCTAACAACAAAAGACAAAATCATGTTATCACACATCCTTTAGCATATAATATGTTGGACAACCCAAAGTTTTTTAAGCACTCCATAAGCCATGACAAGTGAAATTTAGAATTTAAGTTGAGAGGACATGACTTGAAGCATTGCAGAACCTTGGGATGCTCACACACTTCGAGTTCAATAGTGATGCAATTTCTTATGTTTGTTGTTGTTAATGCAATAGATGAAGGTGGATGAATTCGAACACTGATTTGGACTCCCACCTCGTCAAATGGGCTTTGAGGCCTAAAAGAAAATTAGCCTACTTAGGAATTGGAGGATTGACTAAATGAATCAATGTGTGATTCAGAGATGGTATGTTGTAGTGATTTAGTGTGCCATAGATCCTACACATCTTTGGAACACCATAGCAAGTGGGAATTAGACAATTATTCAGAGGCACTCTAGAAATTTGACAAAATAGGGAGTCAAATCACCAAGTCAATATCCATTTGTGAGATTGTAGATATTAGTTGAGATCTAAGAAGGAACGAGATCTTTTGATTGACAACAAGACTTCCGTTTGCAATGAATCACATAGAATGCTCTCTCATGCCAAAGCTCAAAACAATGGATATGCAACAATTCTAGAAAAAGCGACTCAACAAAAAAGTCAAATAGCAAAAATGTAAGCAAGTTGTAGCAAGTTGCATCCTTTAATTATAAACTTGACAAGGAACTCGAAATTAGCAATTTCTACTCTAAGGATATGAAATGGATCAATTCTAGATGAAGCAAAAATAGAAGAATCAAGCAAATAAGCTTCTGGAGATGTGGATACGTAAGGCATGGATCAAGGAATCAAAGTATTTTTTATTTTATGCTTGTTTATTAAGATATATAGTGTTTGGTAATTTCAATATTCTTCTACAAAAGAAATAAACATATTTTTGGACATATCTTGAACAATTGGCTTTTGATTGTATTACTAAGCTGAACAGTAGTAAAGCTGCCACACTTCTTAAATCTAAAAATTAACCTTTTCAGTTAAAAAAATATCATAACAATATATATTTTAATTGAATATTAGTCTTTTCATATTGATAGAAATATATACTAACATTATAAAAAAGCTTTATCAATTATATTTGATGTTATCATCCCCCGCATAGGTTAAAATCCAATTTATGACATGTGGTCCTTTCCGAACCTCCGAACCAAATGTTGTTAAGGCTGTGGCCGTGAAGATATCTCTCTTGATTATGGGCAAAAAGGTAAGATAAATAGTTACATGTAAAGATATAACATAAAATGCATTATTGTTAAGATTGTGAGCCATGAAAATATCTCTTGATTATGAGCAAAAAGGTAAGATGAAAATATCTCCTTGATTATGAGCAAAAAGGTAAGATGAAAATCTCTCTTAATTATGGGTAAAGATAAATAGTTACACTTAAAAGGTAAAATAAAAAGTATTATTGTTTGATAAAGATAAAGAAAAAGCACAACCCATTGTTATTGAGTTATTAAGGTTGCGAGCCATCAAGATATCTCTTTTGATTATGGGCAAGGGCAAAAAGGTAAGATACATAGTTAGATGTAAAAGGATTACATAGAATGCATTATTGTTAAGGTTGTGAACCAAAAATATCTATTATGATCTCTTGTTATGGGCAAAAAGGTAAAATAAATAGTTACATATAAAAAATAACATAAAAAGCATCATGGTTTGATACATAATAAGTATAACCCCATTGTTTAATAATTGCATGTTAAAATAACTTTTGATGTTTAATAATTGCTTGTTAAAATAACTTTTGATCATTTTTATAAATGTCCTCTCATATCGACCATTTGGTGCACTGGGCAATTTCTCCACCAAACCATTGTGGACAGCCTCATCTGCTATTTTTGCTTATTTGGTTAACTAAACAATTTTTAAATCAAAACTTTGTCTGCTTTTTATTCTCATTTATTATTCATTTGATGAGTATTCAGTGCAAAGCCCAGCAAAGTTACTGGCTAGAATCCAAGAGCCATGCACTTTAAAAAGCAATAATTGTTTAGAAGCCCACAGAAAAATTCAAAATCAGCATCTTAGTAGCACTTAACAAAATTCAGTTTTCATATTTTTCTTGCTAATACGTGGAGAAATAATGCTCTTACTGCAAACCACATTGATATGATAAATTTGCATCGTCCATGGGTACCTCTGTATTTTAATCTAATGTACATTGAATAAATAAAGGTTTTCATTAGTGCCTGCTCGTATGATGTCTTGTTTGTTACATGTATGACAGCAAATCATGCTATCCGTCTGTTTTGAATGCGAACGAACAATGCACCAAAACATTATTATTGTATATTCTACGATAGCTATACATGCCAATTACAAAAGGCAGAAGTATACGAGTTATCAAAGTCTGCCGATGAAATGTTATCTATGGAACTTCTGTAAACTATATGAATGTATACACTGGCATCACTGGCTTGAAATGAAGATGCCAACAATATCCATTGGCATTAATAACACTATTCATAACCTTTTTATGATGGCAAACTTACCTCTCAACATAGTAGCAATAATAATAGATGAATTCAAATTCAAGTTCAAATACGATTTAAACAAAAATTACACAACAAAAAAACCAATACAGAAGTATACATCTCTTGGATTCGAAAATATGTATTTTGTTTCAAATTTAAGAATTGTTTGTCTCAACAACAACAAAATAAAGCAGAAAACAAAAGCCACTTCTTGAATTTTGAGATCATTTTATATTCATAGGTGTTCAAATATTTTTTTATAGTCAAGGTGTTTGGTCTGTTTGCTTTTTTGGGTTTACGAATTCACGGGGATCAAGTGTGTGAGGTCTATTATCAAATACATTCAAAAGTAAGCTGACTGTACCATATTCATACTGTATCAAAAATTCACTGATGCCATATTTCTGTACTACAAAATCCATTATGGCCCAATCTTGCTATTGGTGGTGTCATCCAAAGATCAAAACACGAGTATCAATCAGAATTTCGTGCACTATGCCAAAAGAGAACGTGCAAACAAAATTCATTGACACTAATGGCAACTAGTCAACTACAAATATTTATCCATCTACTTTTTGGTAGGTAAATTGGAGAAACACTCCTATGCATTAACACTTAGACCATGGCTGCTAGATAAATTGTCGTTAACACTTAAGTATTATTAGCGTTAAACTTGGATTATCTCTGGCTAAGCAGCTACATTTGGGGGGCATTGATGTCATTAAAAGTCACCCAAGACTTGCACTTGGCCTTGTCCGCTTTCACTTGTAACATGCCTACTAAGGCTTTGAACCTAGCTTATCATTACGATAAGTGCTTTGCCTTAACCGCTAGACCATGGCTGCTGAATAAATTTTTGTCCAACTATGTACTGTATATAACTTTAAATAACAGGTATAGGAGTTATCTAGTGATCAGTGGAGGCAATTTCTTCAACGATGACCCAGGTTCATATCCCGACAAGTTTGCACCATTGGATAAAGGACTACATTAAAGCAGAGAAGGGACTGCATGTATGCATTTGTTACCAGTACGTTCATTGTACAACATAGCTTCATTGTCACTCCGCTTCACTTTATATAATCTTTTGTTATACCAGGTTGTTCTCATTGTACATAAAACATAGTTTCGTAGTCCCTCCCTCCTCTTTACATAACCTTTTGGTATTCCAGGTTGCTCTCATTGTACACAAAACATAGTTTCGAATGTGTAATATACAAGTGTATAGAGGATAAGTTATTATGTATATAACCTAATGTGAAAAACAAACAAAAATTAAAAAAGCTATTGGATAACATATGCCAATTCAATTTTAAATTTTACACTAAAACTAAAAATAGAAAATAAAAAGTGCATAGATCCATCTTAAACCCAGATCTTTTAACCACCACGAAGGATCAAAACTCGAGAAAAAAATTTACGACTAAAGTGATTTGATTCCTCTAAATGCTTGATAGATCCGGGTTTAAAATGGATGAAACATTATTTATCCAACTATTACACTGTATACATATACAAGAGTAAATAGAAATAAATCAAGACAGACATCTCCAACCAGAATGAGCATCAAACTTCAATAACAATCCGTTCTGATCGCATAACCCTTTATTATATCAACCTAACTTCTTCATCAACCACAAATGTTTTCAAGGAAAAGGACAACAATGCATTTCCATAGAACTAAAACTAGAAACTTATTTCAAAACCCTAAAATATTAATAAGATGATGTCAAACCTTACAGAGCAATGAACACTTTTAGTCGATGTGCCTGAGAAAATATCCGTATGGCTGTAGGGTGCAATCCTACCAACGCATTGCCAAACACTATGAATTATAATCAAACATAAAAAGTTTGTTGACGTTTACTTGAGAGTTCCCAACAACACGTATAAAGTGATGTTCATCTGCACCACAATAGTTGTCTTGATTTACAATTTCTGTTACTATGATGGAAGTAACTAGAAGTAAATGGGAAGTTTCATACAAACTTTAGAAGCAATAAAATGCACGTCATTTTATAATCCTTGGATATTATGCAAAGTTAATGACATAATACATAATCGATGCATATTAATGCAATTACTATTCGTAAACATGCACAATCATAACATGATGGTCAACAATGGAAAAGCTGCAAAGCAGTCTGACTGCATGGAAGAAATGTTACATGGAATAAACTTCAAATTGAAGGAAAAATTGATCAAGTTGGCAATAACAAATCATCTTAACAAAAATTATGTGAAGGCAAAATCAATAAAAAATGGATTGGAAAAATTTCAATCCAAGTGTCCAAACAAAAAAGCTACTCTAATGTCAAATATTTATGCTTCCACTATATATCCTGTTGCAGTAGCTAATTTGATGCTCTAAAAGCAAATATGCACTAGTATATGCAATTATATTATGTACAGCTCAAAGAAACACTAATTTTCTGCATTCCATCCTCCACTTTGGTATTTCCATTACATTACCTTGGAGAATACACCATAGAAGCATGCTAAACATGCTTTTCTCGAGTCCAATGCAAGAATGAAGTCTGGCGAAATCTATCAACTAAACATAGCTGTGTAGATTAATATCAATACAACTTGTAGAATGAGACCATGCCACTCAGATGAAGTGGTCAAAACCAACGCTACACGGATTGATCAAGAAGTCCACACCATTCACAGTAATGAAACAGCCTATATCTTGACACAGTTGATCTACATAAAAAGCCTAATCCAGTACATGCATCAGGCTTAAAAAATCATATTGTAAGAGAACAAATTGCCCTCCTTAAAAGCCCCAAAACAACATAGGCCTGTGACGCAGACCTGGTACACGGAATAATACTGATACACCAATTCTACAAACTTCATGCATGTCTGACTGCTGAACTGGAATATCGTCCAGAAATTGGTTGCAGATCTGTCTTGAACGCGCTAAACAAGATCCATGAATCTGAATTTGAGACCTATGAAATAATAGTGGAACTTCTAGAATCGAGTTGCAATGAAACTGACCTTTACAAATGTGCTTCAATCTCATCAAAGAAAATATCCAGTTATCAAAAGACTGGAAACTTTCATCACTAGAAGAGTTCTTCTGAATTGAATTTGTTCCAGGCCTCCTGCATCACAGCCCACAGTGAAAATTGAGAAGGGAAAAGATATTAGAACAATTAACAAGTAAAAATGTGAAAAAACATCTGATGAAAACAAATTACTATTGTAAATGTAGATACAATGTAAGATCTGAACTGCTGCAGATATATAATCTAACTTCACTAATCATCTGATGAACCCATCTTTAACATATATAATATCATAAACAAACAATCCCGACTCTAATACAGTAGTCTAAAACACTGATAGAATATTTGTATGCACACATAATGGGGAAAAAGAAAAACTCCAACCAAACTATGTACTTCTGAAACAATAAAATAGTTTCTTACACAAATAACCAATGTAAATAATACAAAAGATCCATAAATGGACAAATAATCGGAATATATATTTGATAAGATAAAAGATGATCATGTACAATGAGGATGTAGCCGCATATATAAGGCTTATAAGGTGACTATTCATCAAAGGGTTATGTCCCTTAGTTAAATATAATAATATTATGTTTTCTTTTATTATTATATATTATTCATTATTTTAATATTTTCTTTGTTACAACTTCGCTCTTTTTCTACTTTTGATAGTGTAACAGGAGCTGTTTTTGCACTCCCACTATGCACTGACACTGTATTTTTGAGTCCCAATAATCTACTTATTGTGGTAATTCGTTGAACATTAAAGAAATTAGCTTTATCTTATCTGTCTACCTAAATAGGATATGTAACTTCAGAATGTTTTCAACCACTAATTCAAAATAACCATGTGCCATCTTCTCTATATTTATCCCAGTATAACTTGGCCTTCATTCTGGATCCTTTGGCCTATATTCTTCAAATCTTTGGATGAGATGCTCCAAATTTTTGAATCGGCACTGCTTTTCCAGGTTAAAAGGGTCAGCCAGTTTACTCCTAGCTTGGCCTAGCTTATATCTCTAAGATGATGCTCAAAGAGCGTATAACGACTTAAAAGGCATGAACAAAGTTTTGAAGGTTGTTTTCCAAAATATCATTGGGTTCTATGTGTGATGGTAGCTAGAAGCTAAGACAACTTTCGTTGGAATTGACCAATAAGAACGTTAAATCTGAGGAAGGCATATGTCTTTACTTGTATTTTTTTAGTGCTCTGTAGTCTATACATAGCTGCCACTCGTCAGTTTCCTTTGGTATTAACAAAGCTGCGGAACTGTTACCCTTCAGATTGTATCAGGTTAATCCAGTTGCACAATTATTGCACCATCCGAATTGATCCTGTGGTATATCAATTTGAGCAGATGTCAAAGCCTGCTCATCCATGATCAGTTGGGCCTTTGTATGGACAGAACAGTGTTTGTTATATGATTGGCCATATGTGATGATGCCGTATCTGTTGATTTTGTACCCAGGAAAGTGTTTCCCTAGGTGACTTTAGCCTTAGTCACTTGGAATAAGGGAAATAAAGTGACCCTTGCATTAAATGACTTAAGTGGAGCATTTAATGTAACTTCAGAGATTAAAGTCAAGTTTGATAAATTTAAGTGGGTGAGGGAAATTCATTTTTATGAGAAATTAAATGGACCATTCATTCTCATCCCTAGATCTAATATAATCTCAGCCATTGGATTAGATGTCTCTTCACCTACCTAGGGTTTAGACCAAAAAGCAAGGGAAAGGCAAAATACATTCATTCTTGAGAGAAGAGTGAAGAAGAGAGAGAGCTGAGAGGAGGCATGGATTTCAAGGAGCTGAGCTTTTCCAGTCAGCATGATTTTCGAGGAGAGGTTGAGATTTGGCATGCATCCCAAGCATAGTTTTAAAAATCGTTCCAACCGGAATCGGAACCGGCCGGTTCACCGGTTCGGAACCAAACCGGGTCAAACCGGTTGGTTAACCGGATCGGGGACCGGTTAGATACCGAACCGGCCGGTTTGGTACCAAACCGGTCCGGTTCGGTATCTGACCGGTCCAACCGGCCGGTTTCGAACTTGACCGATCCGGTTTGGAAAAATGTTTAAAACAAACCTGACCCTTTTCTTTATGAGATTTATTGTTTTGGAAAGGCCTAAAACAAACAGGAGATAGTAATAATGCTGGAGGCTTAGTGATTGGCCAGGTGCAATCCTTCACGACCACCCCTGCAATAATATGAAATTTGATCAACCCGATTTGCCTCTTCACAAAACAGGAGCCATCAGCAGACAGACATAGCCATCATATGCATTACAATTTACAATTACTAATTTTGAATCAAACTCTGAAAATTCAAATGAAATCAAATATATATTTAAGCTTGTTAAGCTATTTGAAAATGGAATACTATCTTTTCGATGCCCAAAAATCAATGAAGTTAGTAACTACAATAAATTTAGGAATGGACTAAAGTTATTACATGGTTTTTATTATTTTATGTTTTACAAACTTCAGGCTTGCATTGGACAGTGACATAACATTCCAATGGAAGGGTGGAGTCTTGTGGAAATGGCTGCTTACAGCCTTATCATTTGATAAGGCTGTAAGCAGCCATTTCCACAAGACTCCACCCTTCCATTAGATGTCTATGAATGGACAATATTGCTACAGTCTCTTGGCAGATTGCATGTAAATTCTCAATTGGAAATGGTATGTAGCAGGATAGTGAGGGCAGTAAAACCTTATTTTGTGTTCCATTACTAATTGAAACATTCAACCACTTCTTTTTAAGAAGGCTTGCTTCTTATGCATGTATTTCGATTCTTGACATTTGACAATCAAAGGTAATTCAATAATATACCAGATAAACCATAGGTAAGTGCCATAGGTAAGCGTAGAGTCTGTAGACTTAGAGAGCATTTTATTGAGGGAAGCAAATGCAGTAACATACTCAAGGTAAGCGTAGAGTCTGTAGACTTAGAGAGCATTTTATTGAGGGAAGCAAATGCAGTAACATACTCAAGGTAAGCGTAGAGTCTGTAGATTATAATCTTGAAAATGTTGTTTTCCTTTAAAATTTAAGTATTTGATGTATTTTTTAGCAAACCGATTCATTAAATTCAAATCGGCCGATTTATAACCGATTCATTACTGATTCTGATTCCGATTCCGAGTTGACCCTCGACCGATTCCGAGTCTGATTCCGATTTTTAAAACTATGATCCCAAGGCAGCCGTACAGTACGGTTTGAAGGGCACAAATTTCGAGGTCAAGCAGGGCACAGAAAATGAGGAGGTTGGCTCATTTATTGATGCCGTACTCTGCACGAATTTCGAGGCTCTACAGCACAGAAATTGAGGTCCATACTTTCTGTATGGACAGTACCTTTCTGCACAGTTTTCGAGGTGAATCTCAGGCACGTTTCCCAAGGCAGCAAACTGATTTTTGTGGCACAGAAATCACGGGTCATACTGCTGCATTTATTACAGTCCATATGGCACAAGTTTCAAGGCAGTTCTGGCACAGTTTTTGATGGCAGAACAGAGCTGTTATTTTGGCACATTTTTCGAGAAGAAAAGTTGCACAGAAATCGAGGCAACTTGCTGGGTCATTTTCTGGGTTGAGATAAGTTGTATTTCGACTGTAAATGACTGTCTGATTTTTCCTAGAAACATAATAAAAACTCTCTCTGACTGGTTTTCCCCTTGTGGGTTTTTCCAGGGCCATTGGCCAAAAATTTCTGGGTACTGTGTGTTGAATTGCATGCATTTTATTTACTTTCTGTCCATGAAAAGATGAAGTTACAGCAGTGTTTTTAAGTCTGAAATTTATGTTCATTTCCAGCCTTTATTTTTCTGGGTTTGCAAATAAACTGAGACATATTTTTACTTCTAAACTGGAGGCTGAAACTTGTGAAAACGTACAGTATCAGTTATATCTTCAATGGACCATGATTGATGAACTATGTAAAGTGTTTCTTTTTTACTTAGGTGGTTCTCCTAGACCCTTCTAGTTGGTCATGGCAAGTCCCTCTAGGTCCTGTGTCCAGGCTAGTCCTGCCCTTATGGCTTGTTATAACCATCCTCTTTATAGATCATTTATGATCGAGGTAGGCGTGCGGGAGTCTGGGGATAGGTCTATTGGGACACATGGCTTAAAGCTCACCTAGTTTTTTTGGCTTTAGCTTTGTAAAAGTGGTGCTATATTGTACATCTAGAGCACACTTCTATGGTCATCGGCATGTATCTATACATGTATTTCATATATTGGCCTAGATGATGAGTTCCTCCAGCGCTTCCAGAGTTGGCATATTGGTTAATGATTACTATGAGGGTGTTATGGACTACACCTTGGCTGTACACATGTTGCATAGCAGGTCCCCATGGTTTACTTGGTACAGGAGTAAGATTTGATGTATTTTGTGGCCATATGTACTCTCATGTCACCCCCTCATGTATTCTCTAAAGCATTTGTTGATTTAGGGATGCACGTCATGACTATTTTATGTCTTGGCATGATGCAATATATTATTGACGGGTGCCCTATGTTACGATCTATACTGTCTTGATCTATGTTGATTAACCCATGTAACTATGATTAATAACATAATTCACAGGTTACACTCTTAGCGCCTTAGAGAGGGGTGCCTTTTTTCCCTTTGGGAAATGTTCATGAGGATGATACATGGTCAATCATGCAAAGCGCCTAGTTCATTTGCTCATTATTGTGGTTTAATCACCCTTTATCATGTAAAAAGGGAGTGCACTTTAAGGTATAAACAAGGGTTTTAACGTGTGGCAGGCATGTTCATGCAAAGAGAACATTTTGACACTTTTCCTAGAGCACTATGGTTGGGGGGCCTTATTTACCCTTTTGCACACATTTGAAGAATCAAAGTCTAATTATAACCACACATGTGGATCTACTTCAAGAGGGAGCGCACTACCACTGGAAGCAATTAAAACATGTTTTATTTCACTTTCCTTGAGCGTTCTTGTCTAAAGAAAAGGGCCATGCTTGGTCAACAAATTGGCACTAGTTTCCAGATCAAACTCTCAAGAGCAGAGTTTTCCTCATCATTTCCAGGAGGCTGCACCATGAGGAAGTTACCAAATATGTATTGTTTAACCAAATTTTGGAGGAGCATTCAAGGGAAACTTGGTCCTTCACATTTGACTGACCACTTTGACTCATGTATTCAATGATTTGAGCAGGTAGTTAGACCTCTCATGCTCTTGTGTCCACATAGAAGCAGGGCGCATGCCTCAAGTGGTGGGGATCATTTCTGTTGTTGAACAACCACTCATTATTTTATGCACTATTGATCTAGTCCATTTGGGTTTTGGACAAAATATTATTATTTTATTCATGTAGGTTTTGAGCCTAGAACTCTATTGAAGCAAGGCTCCTCCATTTGTGATGGTCTAAGTCACCGGGTTCGCTGTTTTTTTGCCTTGAAAATCGAAAATCAGCGAATTTTTAAGACAAACGAATTAGTTCGATCAAGTTCGGCGAATTTCATCCCAATTTGGATTTCTATGGTTTAGCCAAATGTTAAGATGAATGAAATCGCTACAAATTCGGGCGATTTTTTAAAAATCTGTAAAAATTTTGTTTTGAATTCCTCTTTTCTCCTTTTGCAACCCCGAGTAATCCTACTCCCTAAGAAAATCCACGTGAAGCCGACATCCATTCTTCGTTGTTCATTGCTGAAGCAGTGACGCCACCAATTTTTAGACTTCAATGATGGTGAGTGAAGTCCCGCATCCCGATTATAAACGTTTCATGATAATAACACATTTAGATGCATAAATGATGCCGTTAATGTGACGTGATCAACATGGTCCAACCCCATTCATCAAAAGTGGGTCGTCAGGAGAGCGCCTAAAAGTGGACGATAAGGTGAGTCAGGCCCATAGATTTTTCTGCGCAACGAGGGTAGTTATACCAGGTGCGTCCAATCAATAAATAGGTCGGCTTCAAACGAGCTATGGAACCAAAAAGAAAACTCATAGAAAGCTGTAAATGTATTGGATGCTGGTGGCGAGACTGGATAAAGAACAAGTGTCCATGGACCGTGAGTAGCATCCCACATCAAAGGGCCCATGTTGGCAACTGTTCTGCTGTCGATTAGTCCACGTAGGAAATGATCCGTTTGAAGATGTCGTGGCTAGCTGGTGCCTAGAAGTGTTGATGTATTTTTTTAATCGACCTCGAATATATTATCTTAGTTTACATGATATATTAGATATATTATGATAATATAAATTGTAATATAATTATATAAAATTTTTAGGCAAAAATATAATTCTGTAAAGTTAGCTTAGGTTTACATTAACATAAATTTTAAATATTATAAAATTATATTATATATATTTAATATATTAAAAAATTTATAAAAAATAAAATTTAATATATATATATATATATTCGAATTTAATGACGAATTTTATCGAAAAAAATTTCTAAGCAATTTTCTTCCGAGTTTTATTCATGTTGAATTCGAACTCGAGCCAGGTGACTTAGGTGATGGTTGTTGAAAGTGAAGGTGGCTTTAGAAAACCATTTGCTCTGCTTTCTAGTGCTGGGATTGATAATTAAGATTGGTGCTCCTATATGTGTGGCTTTGTGTCGATGCATATTGATGCTATGTAATCATCTAAATGCTTGTGGATAATGCTATCATGCTCAGGAAAAAGTGAAGAGCTGAATCGCTACCCTCCAAGTGAATTAGGTTTGTGGATTTCTTCCCCCATAGAAGCAGGGCGCATGCCTCAAGTGGTGGGGATCATTTCTGTTGTTGAACAACCACTCATTATTTTCATCTAAATGCTTGTGGATAATGCTATCATGCTCAAGAAAAAGTGAAGAGCTGAATCGCTACCCTCCAAGTGAATAAGGTTTGTGGATTTCTTCCCCCCTAAATTTTGCTTATTTCAAGGTGGGGGCTAATTGTGGGCTAATTGTGCATGTAACCGCTGAGGGTTCCTGTTTGATGAATTTCCCAATGAAAATAAATATTGAAAAATAGCCGGTAAGTAGCATTGCATTACTCTTTATTTCTACATGTTTTATGATGAAGATCAGGTAAATTTAAGGGTCTTAACTTGTGTTTCCCTTAATACTGTAAGCTTTACAGCCCTGACCCCATTAAGCCCAAACTGAAAAGGCACTGGTTTCCCTCATCCACCACCTAAAAGATATAAAAATCACCCATTTAAATTTCTGTTGGCAATCTGAAATATAAACAGTGAATATCTTATGATTTTCAGATTGCCGATTTAATACTTTGAGCACTCACAGATCATCTAAAGGAAAGATTTAATTTCTGTATGTATTCTGGAATATTCAAGCACCTTAAGCTAGTTTCCAGACTTCATCTACAGCAGAGAAAACCTTAACTGTTTGTGTATTTCAAGGACTGTATTTTTTGGTTTGATTGCTACAATTCATTAAGATAATTAATCCAAGCAACCAGAATCAATTTGGTCCCTGGTCAACTCCCTGAGATACCTTAAATCAGCCAAAGTTGTGTCCATTATAACAAATCTGAATTACCCAAAGAACATTGTAATAAATCTGATCTGTCCCAAGTCCATTATTGCCAGCTTAACCATCATATTTGGACTTGGTTTTTCCACTAAGGATTACCCCCTCAAGCTAGGAAACATCTAGCCGGTAGAGAGAAGGATAAGGTCACTGAGGTGACATTGCTGACTTATCCACAAGGTGAAAACTCAAACGCTGTGGTTGGGACTTTCCCACAAGGTGAAAACTCAGGTAGTAACAAACTGTGGTTGGGACTTTCCCACAAGGTGAAAACTCAGGTAGTAGCACGACCCACAGGGAAAGGTGTTGGGTTGAATCATGCCTGTAATGATTATTTGGGCTAGCAACTTTTCTAGTTCAGCGTTCTACATAAAGGTAGTTCCACGGACAGGTATGGACAAATGCTAGCCTTGAATGAGCCGAAGAGAATGTTGAATGGCCTGCATAAGAGAAAGCCCTTTAGGTTACTTAAAAACATCTGATAAGGTATCTAAAAACTCTTTTATTGCCTTTGTTGCAAGAATCTTACAATTTTGTTTTGCAACTTGTCTGATGATACACAGGACAGATTGCCTTAGCCGTGCTAGCCATCTTGACTATGAGATGCTTGAGAAGAGGGTATTTGCTGACAATGACTGAAATACAACTGATAATTTACTGAAGACGAATTGATATTTTCATGCAAAATTATTGTCTTGGGCTTCATAGTCGTCAGGTTCAAAATTTAACACAATCACCAGCATAAAGACAATGGTTGTCTCATGTAGCACAATGAATGCATCCCAACATCCCCCACCCCAGTGTGATACATTTTAATCTACAATCAGGAAGACTGCAGTAATAAATCTGTTTTTACATGCAATAAATAGAAAGCAGGAATGAGCCTCAATCCTAGAACTTACAATCTGAATTAGTTGTAACAAACTGAATGTAGACCTTCACTTTTACTAACTGCTCTTCACCAACTTTTGACAAACGGAGATTTAAGCAGAAATATAAATATTATAAACACCCAATAATAATATCATGATAAGATGGCCTTTAGAGTGAATACTGCAATCAGATAGCACCTCAACATGCCCAGTACCTAGAAATAAATGATGACAGTTAAAGAGAAAATGGATAAATGATAAATCATTTCTATATCCTTGGGACTGAAACCTTCAACTATTTCTATGGGATCACATATCTCCATATAGGTCTCATATAGTCATATGGGTTCTCATGAAAGGGCCTCACTGGTTCAAATCCAAATAACACTATGTGAAGAAGAGAAATTGAAAATGCCAAATATATTGGCAATCCCTAGATCATCTGATGGGAGACCTAATAGTCTACAGTAGAAGAAACTTAATCTGGGTAAGTATATTAACAATTCAGAAGATTGCATTTAATGATTTTAGTCTAAGATTGAAGGCGCATTTGCAGATTAAATTAAAATTTCCACTAAAGCCAGCAATCTAGCAGAAACTAATCAAGAATTGCCTACAACCTAAATTGCATGTAAACTGAGACAGATTTTTTTAAATATTACTAAAAACTAAACGTAAAAGAAGCAGAAACTTAGAAAATTCACAAATTATAATCTCTGAAAATATCTTGCTCCAAATTGTTCTAACAAATTCATAAAAGCAGACTGCTATGAGAAACTGTGTTTATGATGGGGAGGGGCCACTTTATAGGCAAAAGCTGGGGCTTTAGGCCCTCGCATTTTGCGTCTTTTATGTTTTATATAATGATCTTTAATGTGTTTTAATAAAATATTTTTTTAAGGATCCACCAGCTTAAAGTTCCCAGACAACTGAAAACAGGATCTCAAGTATAGCCTTGCACTTCCTAACTGGAAACATATCCCAAGTGGATCTAGAACTGCAGAAAAGTGGATCTTGGATAATCCAGAGGTGGATCTGCTAATATAGCCTACAATAAATTCGACAGGAAAAATAATCATTAACAGAAAAAAGAGACTTTGCAATTTAGAATTCAGTAACTCGATCAAAATCTATTTCATGAACTTGACATAACTGTCATACTTCCATTTTTATTTACACATAAGGGTTTGCATCTCGGTTTCAGGTGGGACATGAATGTATGAACATTTGGAAGTTCAACCATGAAGACGAGTGCTAGCCTAAAAAATCTACAGACATTTAAGTGGTAAACAAATACTGAGGGGGGCTCTGTCCAGCTGTCACTTTTAGTTCTCTGTGGTCTTACTTGGTCAGAAAAAAACGAGTCACCGCCTAATACATAAAAAAGATTCATTATTTTTCAAATTGTTGAGATACACAAACAGAAGGAACTGCAATACTCGAGGAGATAAAAGACCAAGCCATGAGAAAGGGCTAGCAGACACAACAATATTTTCTGCTTGTACCATCTCTATAAACATATGGTATAAGCACAGGAAGATCTCGCCAGACTCCCAATACACTACATCAATAAGATCATCAAGCTAAATACAGTAAAATTAAATTTAACACATGGAGAAATTTATTTACACATAAGGGTGTGCATCTCGGTTTCAGGTGGGACATGAATGTATCAACATTTGGAAGTTCAACCATGAAGACGAGTGCTAGCCTAAAAAATCTACAGACATTTAAGTGGTAAACAAATACTGAGGGGGGCTCTGTCCAGCTGTCACTTTTAGTTCTCTGTGGTCTTACTTGGTCAGAAAAAAACGAGTCACCGCCTAATACATAAAAAAGATTCATTATTTTTCAAATTGTTGAGATACACAAACAGAAGGAACTGCAATACTCGAGGAGATAAAAGACCAAGCCATGTGAAAGGGCTAGCAGACACAACAATATTTTCTGCTTGTACCAACTCTATAAACATATGGTATAAGCACAGGAAGATCTCGCCAGACTCCCAATACACTACATCAATAAGATCATCAAGCTAAATACAGTAAAATTAAATTTAACACATGGAGAAAAGGCATCAAAGAGAAGCATGAAATGGAGAAATGGACACCACCACTTTTAGGTCCTAAGCTCGGTGTTTACATGAAAGATTTATATATTAATCTGATAAGACTAAAGTTTGTATAAATTCAAATCTCAATTTCAAAGCCCTTTCTCACTTCATTTATCCCATGAACACAGTTTGCACATTTATTACTCACCCTCTTAAAGCATCCATGTAACTTTAGATTATGCAAAATTGTTATGCATGCTATTGCTCACATAAAGGATAAGAGATGAAGTATGAGCTGCATTGAATTTAGAGATCATCGGAATTCTTACAACATATTCTAAGTATATCAATACGAATTAATATTGAATTAAACAACAGCAAAAGTTTATCCGACCTCTGGCTTTGGTTACTTTTCAGACAACACAATAGTAAAATAAGGATAGAGTTAAAATGAAAAGCAATATAACAACATAATTTAACTTGTGTGAAAACTACATGGAAATAGACCCAAACAAAAAATATTGACACCTGGCATAGCTGAAATGGGCTAAAGTTTACAGAATATATGTCTGAAATGTCATAGAGCAACTAATAACTATCTCGAAATGGATTCCTACGAACAAAATATGACACTGAATAGATGATATTAAAGAATAAATACCTTTAAAAGATCAAAAACTTTCTCAGCAATATATTTCTGTTGGATAGTTGCACCCTTTTGCTGCACCTTATCTGGGTGCACACACAAAGTGGCCTTTCTATAAACTTTCTTGACAGAAGAACCAACGATGACATCTGTCAATGATACTGGCTGCCAGCCAGCTTCCGGCCAAAGAACCTGTTGACATCAAAAGTAATGAATGAATATGAATTATACATGAAAATGTTCACTGGTTAATATAGCAAGTTCTTCAATAGTTGGCTCTTTGTTTAGAACCCTGCTAGAAAACCAATTGCATCTGAATAATGTGAAAACATGCTACAACTTATTGCAGGAATGATGACTCGAGTAGTACCAAAAAACAGTAAACTTGACAAAGAAGCACAGAAAGAGAATAAAAATACACCTTCCTACTAATTTACCCCTTGTGAAGTCATTTTTGACATTGTGACATAAAATCATCAAGATAAATCTTGCTCAAAATAAGCTTTTCAAAGTTTCATTGTTAATTTTATTTCATTTCATTCATGCATGTTCATCCACTCCATCCTTTCAGACTCTCGTTCATCTCCTTTATAAAAGTTCATTCACTTTTAAAAGCTAATTCACTTCTAAAAGCTAATTCACTTCCTTTGTTTTTAACGACAGTCTTTGTATATTAAGTGGCACTGTGGCAATATATAGTCAATATGATGAGTAACTGCTAAAATATTAACTCTCTCTGTCTAACAATGGATTTTAAAATTCAGCAGTCCTAACGAGGTAGTGACATAAAACACCTATATCTAGTCAAAGAGTATACATATTTTGGAATGTCTAAAGCAAGAAAATATTTTAAAATAGTGAGAGACATATTGCTCGTGATCAGGACATATTGTCCATGATCAGGATAATCATAAACACATATGAGGTATTCGCCATAGCTTCCTTGTGTATGGCTATGACATGCCTACAATCTTGTACTTATAAATGCTTTACAACATAGACACTATGATCTGAAGTGATGCTACAATATAATTTCAAAATGTACTGTAAAATCCTAAAAAATTGAAATTAGTGCTATCTTATATAGTAGATGCTACTCAATAATGGGTTGAAAATATATGAAGCAATGTTAAAAAAAGAGTCCAAAAATAACTTTAAGAAGATCAGTTGAAATGAAGTACAAACAGTTAAGTGAGAAGAGCAGGGAAGCCTACATTCTATTAAGTTGTTTAAAACCAATCAGTAACCTTGGGTCCAGACTCCAAAGAACTAAAGAGGTGATCTAAAATGAGATAGTTACGATTAGTTACAAAGCAAAGAAAATTGAAAAATAAAGCAATAGTATATGAAAAGAGGAAGCAAGGACTAAGGAACAATCCAAAACAACTAAAACCCATAAAATGATCACGTGATTAAATTATTACATGCAAAAGAAATAATTTGGCGAACTTCCCAATCTGATGAACAACACCCTATCAAAAGTTATGGTTGTAATCCTGCTCAATGGTATAAATTTTCCTAACCCTACGTGAATGTTGTCCTTGTGTTCTCAAATAAATAAACAGTTACTTAATTTGCAGAAATTATATCCATCACATAGCAGTAGTTGCACATATAGCTAGAAAATGAATAGCAGAAGCATAAACAGAATACACAGATAATTTACTCCTTCAAATCAGCCTTTCATTAATACATCAAAGCTTACAAGGAAACTTCCATAAACTGTCACACTAACAGCTGTACAATACACTCAAATGGAACAATTTGCACACTTACAGAGGAAAACTTCCTTCAAAAACAAGAAAACAGACTGCTGGTCGCTGCCTGCTGTACAGGCCATCCATATGGTTGTGTGGACCTGTTCCGTGCGGCTGTATAGATCTGTCTATACAATGGTACGGATCTGTCCAATACGTACCTGCACATTGGTCCTCTTCGGTGCTCTAAATCTGCCTGACAAAACTGCCTTTGATTGAATAATGAATGTGTCTTAACCCTCTACCTTCAGTTGCCTTTATACTTTACCTAAAACTCTAATCTAGCAAAACCCTCATTTCTCAGTGAAATGTACGATTTAGATTAGTCCAAAGAAAGAATGTGAATTAGCCATAAGAAAAGGTTAATAAAAACGTTCTTATTAATCGGAATTCCTTATTAATAAGAATTCCGATTGTTCTTTCTACTCATGCAAATGCTCTTCCTGCCAAACCAAAAGATTTTTTTCTATGCTGACTAGTTGACCTTTCATTCTCAACATACTCGTCAGTTAATTCATGGCCATTTCGGCTCTTCCTGCCAAACCAAAAGATTTTTTTCTATGCTGACTAGTTGACCTTTCAATCTCGACATACTCGTCAGTTAATTCATGGCCATTTTCTTCCAAATGCACTTGATCTTCAAATACTTCACTAAGTCAGTTGACTGTCAGACTATAAGACAAGAAAGTTCAGCCCTCAAAAACCAGATAACAAGATGATCATCAAATCTTTGCTTAGGAATGTCAAGGATCAAAATACTTCCTTGTTATCAAACGCCTAGATTTACTATAAAATCTCAAGCATGCCAAGTAGAATTCATAACGCATACTTTAGAACATTGGCCAGTCTTTACCAACCTATGTTCCACTGCACAAAGATTTATTGTTGCAATATGCACACTGGAAAGTAAAATTTATTGTCCATCTATAAGAATATCTTGCTCAGTAAATATAAAATTACCATAGTCTGAAAATTTTAACAACTTGTCCCCAAAAAGCTGGCCAATTTTATCAATCTCGTCAACCACTGAGTTTTTTATGTCAACTGTTAAATGAAAGCATTATACAAGAATCTTTAAACCAATGTTGCACGACTCGGACTCGGCAAAGACTCGGCTGGCATGTGACTCGTCGACTCGGGAAATACTCGAGAAAGACTCGGCAAGACTCGGCAAATTGAAGAAACCTTAAAATACACTAAATTTTGGGCACAAAAGAAGTTAATGGCAATCATAGTTCAAATTTCTCTTTAAATTAAGTTTGACTATCATTAATTTTCTAATTAGATTAAATATAAAATATAATCCAATATATTATAATTGAAATATATAGGTTAAAATATAAATAAAATGTTAATACATGTAAAATTCATAAACTTTAATAAACATTCATAAACTTTTTATTTATGAATTTTACATGAATTAACATTTTATTTATATTTTAACCTATATATTTTAATTATAAAATATTAGTATTATATTAGATTTTACATTTAGTTAAATTAAATTAATGATATTATAATATAAACAAAAATTTAAATTACATATTATTTACCAATTTTATAATGTTGACAAATAGTTATAAATTATAAATATATCATAATTTACATTAACTGGCTTTATAATAAAAGAGTACGTGTTTATATTAAACTTTAAGCTACCTGTTTAAAAGTGTTCGTATTTAAAAGAGTTCATGTTTAAGCTATCGGGCCTACCAGGGGACAGCACTGTGAAATCCGACGTACATGAATCGTTCAAGAATCAATAGCAACCTGCAGTCTCCATTGAACCCGCATTGGCCGCACCAAGCATTTGACCTTCGATTGTTGTTGGAGGCACACACGCTGGAGGACACTACACGCGGTATATTTTCTCTGCTTGCCGAGTTCACGTCGAGTATCTGCGAGTTTGTCGAGCCCCTGCGAGTTTTCCGAGTCACTCCAAGCTTGTCAAGTCAACAACGAGTCTTCCACGAGTCTTCCACGAGTACCCGGCTTGGAGGTTGACTCGCCCAGACTCGCGAGTACTCGCGAGTCTTGGGCGAGTGGTGCTTCATTGCTTTAAACATCAAACTGACATCAAGGCTTATGATCTTTTAGAATACAAGAAAGAAGACACAAAAGCTGAATGAAAAAACTTTCTCTCCCTAGGCTGCACTTTTTCTTTCAGTTTCTTTATCTTACTTTCAGTATTACCTAAGAACTGCTTTCGAACTCCCACATCACATTCACACTGGATGTATCTTTTAGTCCCACTGACCTACATATGTGATCATTTGCCAAGCATTAATAAAATTATCTTATCTTATCTCAGGTATTCTTTTCTTGCAAGAACCATATCTACCAATAAATTACGTTTCCTCTATCCACTGCTCTATCTCGACTCTCAAGCTTCCTGATATTCCCCCCCCTTGAGAGAGCCTGGTTTGGTCATGATTCTACCATGCTCATCCAATTCAGATCAGCAAGTGATCGGCTCTGGGCCCTTTGTGCTAAAAGGAGGTTGTTCTCTCTACCTGCTGAGTTTTTTCTTGATACCAATCTCACCGGATCTCAGGTTGCGGAGCTGAAACGCTCCAAGGAACTAGTTGTAGCAGCACAACAGGCAAGAAAATGGGTAGTCATACATGAACTCCAAGCCATCATTCAAGATTCCCCATTCCCTAGGTATTCACGGCCTGGGTTCTCTAAGTGACTAGCCCATTGGAGGAGATGACAGGGCATATGGTTTTCAATGGGATGTTGGATTGAAAATGGGTCATTCAAGTCTTCTTTACATGATGCTCTTGTTTAATCGAACCTCCTTTTATCACTGAGACCCATGAGAATCATGTTCAGCCACTTTTGAGCATTGCAGATTATTACTGGTTTTCATCCTATCGTCAAAGAACTCGATCTTTGGGAGGGGTCCAAGGCTCAAGTGGAGTAGCATACTTGGTGAGAGACTCTCTTTGAGGTACAGTTTCTATAATAGCAGCAAATGAGTTTGCCAAATTCATGTGGGTTCAGCTCACTAGAGTACCCCCTCTCCTCAAGAACATATATATGACGGTCTGGTAGTTGCCCTAGTGTCATCTCAAGTTTCTATACATGGTGATTCCAACGGTGACTCATACTTGGATCTATACTCTGACGTCATTCAATATTTTGCAGTGGAGGATGTCATCCTATTGGGTGACTTTAATACCTGCACCAATGCCCTCCAGGTATCCCATTATAACTGTTGTGAGGATGTATTATGTGTTCAAGAGATCAATCCAAACTCGATGGGGCTTCACCGATCATCAAATGATGCTTTGGGGCCCCTCACAGGGTATGGCAGGCACCTCTTGCATCTTGGTGAATCCCATGGGCTATTGGTCCTTAACGGCCTCATGTTCCTTCACTTGTCAACTTCAAGCTGGTGGTCAAAGTGTGGTGGATTATTTTCTATCCAGTCAGGACCTACTCCATTTCATCCATCTCAGTAACCCCTATCTCCTGTCTAATCATGCCCTCCTGTCCTCCCTTCAAGCCAAACCCCAACACCACTAACCCCCTGTTACGTGGTACTAGTACCAGCGCACCTTCAAAAGTTGCCCAAGGAGAGGGGTCATTCTTTCTCTTCAAAACCATGATGGGGATATTATCAACTTCTTAAGGGGTGGTTATGGTTGGACCCTTTGATACTTCCTTTAAGAGTACTATGGCTCAATGGCATTGTTGACTACCCTTTGTTGAAGTTTCTAACCCAAGCGTTGGTGTCTGAGCCTCCTAAGGGCAAGTCACTGGGTCACATAACCCCCTGCTTGTTTTCTACACCAATGACAGTATTCCAGCTCTGAGGCTCTTGCCTCCCTTTCAGGTCACCTTATACACCCATCCTGGTCCCTTTCCAATAGAGCACCCTCCTTCCTTGAGCCAGTTCCGGTGACAACATCATCTTCACCTACAGGTCAAACTAGTTGTTCTAGGGGAGGCCTTGAGGGATTATCAGCATTGTTGGGGTTATATGGGGCATGATGACCCCCCTGTTCACTCCACCTTTCGGAGTGAAGCTTTTTGTTTAGTATTAGCTATTTTAGCAGTTATGGGTAAAACTATGGAGAAAAATGCCCAAAGCAATGATATTATTATTTTATGTTGTCTTATGTTATAATTTTGCATTGACATTTTATTAACATGTCGACCTAGTTATATTGTAAAAGTTAGTATGAGAGGCTATAAATAAGCCCTCTTCACTTCATTTCAAATGAAACTTATGGGATAAAAGCATTATGTTGCTCTTTTACCCTAATTAACTCTTTGGAAAATGATGCACACCTCTTGGAGTCTTTTCTCTTTGCTCTTGTGCATAAAAATTGGAGGAATTCTTTGGTTATGCTCATGCTTGGTGGATGTTTGAATTGCTTGAAGAACACATGCTCAAGTGAGTCTAGTCTTTTTAGCCTTGCTTGGTGAAAGGCAGGTGAATTTCTTGCTTCTTGAATGATTGAATGGTGGCCATGAGCTGAATTTTTTTCTGAATACGGCTTTTGTCTATCTTCTATCCTTTTTGCATGGTGGAAAACTCTCCCTTGATGAGGTTTTCCCAAGTTTAGTCGTGGATCTCCAATTTTTCCCTAGATTAGGCTCCTATCACAAGCCCTAGAGGTTGTTATAGAGGAAGCCCTAGTTTAGTAGACAAGGAGAAATCACTCCAAGAGGAAGGTGACCACCTCTAAGGCTAGGGTTGAGGGTTTCATCCATTAAAACCCTAATGATCAACTTTTACTAAATTTCTCTTACATTTTCATGTGTAAATATTGTACTTCACGGTAAATTAGGCCATTTAATTAGGTCTGCAATTTTATGTTTGAAACCCTAAAAAAATCAAAACACTAAATTTTTTAATTTTTTAGACTCCCTAAAATTTCGGTCCTCTCTTCTATAAATTCGGCCTACCTTCTTTTTCTCTAGAAACACTAGGGCGAAATTTTAGGAGCCCTAAAAACCATAGAAACAAGTAAATTCTAAGAAACCCTAAAAAGTGTTAATTCTAGCTCCCTGACCCTCACGGCCCCTCTTATTTCCTCTCTCAAAAACCTACCTCTCCTTCCTCTTTCCTCCTTTTTCTAGCCTTGTTTCTCCTTGCTAAAGCCTTGCCCTACCTCTTTTCTGTTTTTTTCCCTCACTGCTACCCCTTAACAGGCCTGAACTAAACCCTAATCAGTACCTACACTAACCCTCTTTTGCACCTTTTCCCTACTCATAAGCCCTAGCGCCCTTCACTTTTACCTCGCCCTTCCCCTAAGCTTTCTTTTAAGCCCTAAATCGATTCCTTAAGACCCCTCTAAAGGTGATCCTTCAAGCTTTCCAGCTGCTGCCCTCAAAATCAGACCTGCAAAACCTTCAAACAGTGGTCGGTTTACTTGTTGAATCAGCTAAATAATGTTTCATTTGAATCCTACAGCTAATAATTGTGAATGGTGAATCTAGTTGAAGCTAATACTGATGGTAAAGGTGTTATAAATACTGTCACTGCTGTCACACTGAACTCACTACTGGTTACTGTTACAATAGTCTGTAAAAGTAAACAAGCAATGATATGCTAGTGGATGTTGGAATGACCTCGTGGTAACAAGCAATGATATGCTAGTCACATTAACTGGAAAATCCTAGCTAAATGAATGTCTTAATCCACCATTGTAATGCTGACAAAAAGGAAGACTAAATGTGTCACAGTGCTCTCATTGCGAATGGTTAGATGTGAATACAAATAAATGCACTGAAGATCATATTGATTGGGACTCAGAAGTATTAGTTAACTAACCTTTTTTTACTCCTCCATGCCATACGACATAAGGCTGATAAAATATTGTGGTTTGGACTACCGAATACAGATACAGTTTGCGATTGGATGGTTAGACTAAATACTCGGTGACAATTGGTAATGACTTGGCAGCCAATATCTGTAAGCTAAGACATATTTAGTGTAATCTAAGTGCTTAAAGACGAAAGATATTTGATAAACTTGTTTACAAACTAATTTGTTCATACTAAATGCTAATGACATACACTTGGACATTGCTTATCACAGTATTTGTCTCATACTATTGCCTGATCAAAATTATACTTTGATATATTTTCTTCATTCTCCTTTTTTATTCCATAAGGCACTGATCTTTGCATGAGATTGTGGAAGGTATCTAGTGTGATTATTAGCAGGCACTCGAATAAGGGCTCTCCCATTGGAGGTTACGACTCTCCGAAGTAGTTGGAAGTGTGGCTGAGGTGGCTGGCATTGGGTCACACTATCCTTGCATTAGTCTATCGGGCAATAAACCTTCTAGTTTTCCCGGTAACACCTCCTTTCCCCTCTTCGAGCCCACCTCAAACCACTATACTTTTTGCCAAGGTAGACCCCGACACCTTCACCTCCACCCTTCGCCAACTGCTTGCTTCTGATACTCAATTCGCTTCCCTTGATTCAGCCTCCACCAAATACACCTCTGTATTTTCTCTACCATTTGGTATATTGCCCTCAAATCTTACCCCCACTCCACCCAATCCATCTCCCCTTTCCCCAAGATTGGGTCCTCCCACATAAATCAATGGTACGATGAAGATTGCAAGCATCTCCACACCCAACTTTGACATACCTATACTCACGGTCACCCCTCCTACCCCATCTTCAAAGCTTCCTACCACAATCTCCTCCATCACAAGAAACGCCTCTTTATCTCTCATAGGAGACATGAGCTGAGTACTTCCCTTATCCACTGCCCCAAGAAATTTCACCGTACCATCTTTCCCTACCACTCCCATCTCTTGCCTGACATTGATCCAAACTCTGTGTTTTCCCACACCTCTTCCTTCTATGATATCCTAGGGCAGCCCCCTATCCAAGCTACCTCCCACACCCCTCTTGCCATTTATTCACTCCCCACAACATCCAAGAGGCTACTTGGGTCATGAGTTACAGTAGAGCAACGAATGAGGAGAGGTTCTATGTTGAACTCTTCAAACATGACCTTCATGCACTAGATTTGCCATTGGCAGACTTTTTTAACCACATGGTCTATACAAGGTTTCCAGAACCATGGTCACATCATATTATTCACCCAATTCATAAGCATAGATCGCAGCAACTACAAAACGATCATGGTTGGCCCATAGTTTTAAATATCGATCTGATTGGAATCGGAATTGGTAGATTTAATCGAGCAAAGACTAAACCAATCCAAACTGACCCTTAAATTGGTTCGAGTGACTCGTTAGGTACCGAATCCACCGAATCAGTGTTCGAATCAATCGGTGTGGTACCAAACCAACCAAGTTGGCATCTGAATTGACCAGTTTGGTACTAAACCGACTAGATTAATAGAGTCATGACAGATTCATTATCGATTATTACCGATTCATTTCTTTAAAATTTAAATATTTTATGTATTTTTGAGTAAACCGAGTCATTAAATTCAAATCGGTCAAGTCATGAGTCCTAGTTCGAGTCTGAGTCGACCCTCAACTGATTCCAAGTCCAAGACCCAATTAACCTTCAACTGATTCTGAGTTTGAATCCAATTTTTAAAACTATGGGTTGGCCACACCTTCTCCAAAGTATATGCTACAATCCTCCATATGCATCTTTTTACAAAGCTTGAGCAGAGACAACTTAGAGCTAGAGGTCACGCTAGATTCAAACTGGCGCACCAGACCATCGATCACATTCTTACGCTCCAAGCCATCATTGAGGAACTAAGTTGCTAGGAAACTTGGGTATGGGGACAGCGACGGAGACGAGGGCACCCCTTTTTGAATCAAGATACTTGGGTACGTCAAGGGTACTGGAGACACACACACACGTATATATTCTCACAGTCACATGCAAATTTCATATTTCTTCATCAATTATAAATCATGATTCATTGAAAAATGAACATTCACATTGAAAATTTGAAACAACAAATTTGATAAATCATAGTAGATATCAAGTGGAAGACTGGAAGTTATATAATTAATAATATTATATGTCCATGAGTCCATTGTCATACTACATTAGGCATTTCCAGACATAAAATAGAAAGTTCAAAACAATAAACAATGAACAAGATAGTTGATTTGGTTTCCTCAATCCATGCCATCAGCATCGCCAGGATCAACGTCATCAACATTACTAAGGTCCTCTATCAACAAGCTCTCTAGATAGGTATCACTCTCAAGTTGAGTCTCCTCTTCATCAATAGTAACTGGAGGTAGCAACTTTTTTTATTAAATTATTTCATTAAACAGACGGTTTTTCTCTATCAAGACTGACGGATTTGATTTTGTTGAGTATGTCGTACACTTGAAGCACCCAAACGGGGTACGTTGTACCATTTAGCATGTAAGTATCTACTTTTTTATAACGACATCTTGGGTACGTGGAGCTGCTACAAGGTACAACAGGGTATGTATCTTACAAGTACCCAAGTATTTGGTACAGGTAGGCCACGTGTACCCTACCCCTAGGTATGGGTACCCTTGCTACACGGTAGAGGATGCACGCCAACGCTCTTCGAAAGTATACTATTGCTTTGTAGACTTTCGAAAGTCATTTGACTTCATCCCCACAGTAGCATTATTCCAAAGGCTTAGAGACATTGGCACTTTGGAGACCCTTTTGACTGACATTGTTGTGAAATTTTAGCCTACCAGATCGTGGTTGCAATTTCGATCTTTTATTTTTATGCCCAGTAATTAATTTTAGCTGGGAATTCAAATTACTGAAAAGATAAATGGCAACACACTAATAAACAATAATGCATAGAGAAAATCGAACACAAGATGTACCCCGGAAACCCCAATGGGGAAAACCAACAAACAATTTGTCTACTTATTGAAAATTTGTTAAACAACACTTACAGCACCAAGCTTACAGATATGACACACCGAATCTCAAACATCTGACTCTCCCTTGCTGCAACTAAGCCCAAATCCTTGGCAATATCAACAAAACCTGGCTTGAGTGAATCCCTCACTCCCGAGCCTCTAAGGGACTCCCTCTCTTATAGATCTAATCACTCACTGATCCCTAACCAACATCAGAGATATGACTCACTGCTGCAACTGTAGTTCTATACATCTCTCCATAGACTCTTGAGTCTTTTATAACATTCACTTTATGCAAATACCATGGGAAATAACACAGGACACCCAATACCATGGGCTGCCACCTAATACAATTGACCATTTTACATAAAGTATTACAAAAGACACTTTTACAAAATATGTCTAGAGAGACACTTTTCAAGACTAATTCTACATGCTATACACCCCCATGTAAAAGTACCTTTCTGAGCTACAAAATCTAATAATTATGAGATTATATGAGTCAATGCTTGCTCATCTTCGCATAACCCACGGGATTTCAAATTTCATCAAGAATACCATTAAGGTTTAAGCAAGAGTGCCCATTGTCTCCCGCTTTATTTGGGATCTACATCAATGAGTAATAGTCCTTCCAAGAGCACATTCAAGACAGAGATGTGTGCCTTCTCCACCATCTCTTGATCTCTATCCTCCTCTTCATTGATGATGTGGTCCTTTTGGCCTCGTCCCCAAAGGGGCTATGGAAATAGTTGGATGCCTTGGCCCTTTTTTGCAATATTCATCAATTGACGGTCAACTTGGATAAAATCAAGGTCATGATCTTCAATGGGTCGAACAGGCTCCTCACTAATCTTCATTTTTTCTTTAGAGGGGAAGAGATTGAGATCACTAGCACCTATACCTACAAAGGGGTGCAATTCACAAGACCTTGTTTTAGTCTATGGCATGCCCTCTAGCCCCGAGTCAACAAAGGGTACAGATGATTAGCCCTTCTCGAGAGATAGTAGATACACCATTTTCAAGACATCTCATCCAAGATGTTTCTCATGGATACTCTCATCTAACCCACAGTCCTCTATGGCTCAGAGGTTTGGGGGCCTTGCCTTCTAGACTGTGATTGGAACTCAGCAAAGAGAGTTCAGGTCCTCCTCCTCCGTCGCATCATCAGATGCAAATAGTCAGTACCTCAATCCATTATACTTGCAAAGTTCGATGCCCGACCTTTTCGGTTGGAGGTTGTGTTCAATCTTGTTTCTCTCTTACATCACCTTCAAAGCTTCGTTGATTCGATGAAGGGGAGAGATTGATACCCTTATCAAACCTATCTCTCCTCAAAGTCCATCGCCCCAACTACTAGCCGCACCAAGTGCTAGTTAATGGGTGTTGCGAATCTTTTGGTATTTGCGGATGTACCCACTTCCTCCATTAGCTTTATCTTATCTATGTAGGTTTCATTCTTTGTGTTTCTTCTGGAACGCCAAGAAGTTAAGCCCATCTCACTTTCCCCCATGCCTCGTTGCGCCTATAGTTTTCCTTGCTTTGCACTTCACCCACTACAACATCAAGTCACAGAGTCTCTTTTCCATCTTTCTATTGCATATAGCTCCTTTAAGAGTTGCAAAGCCTTGTCCCTTAAGCTCTAGGGAGACATTTATTCAAAGGCTCAACATCTCCACCTTAGATTCTCGTAGTATGGCATTTTAAACAATAAGCCTAACTTACAATGAAACAAATATGGATACAATATCTAAAACATAAAAGACAATATTTCATAAAAGGCTTGATACAATAGGATGGGAAAACAACAGACACAACACACCACACACACACATACAAAAAAAGCAATGACATAAAAATTCAGATTACAAACAAATCTTAGCGACAGGAATAACACACCATAACAAATTTTCTCAAGCATGAATATTGGTGTTCTTGAGGGAATCCCAAAGAGGGTTCATTTCAGTGTTTTAAAACTCGATCCAAGCCGACTCGTTCTCGACCGAGTCACCCGAGTTGACCCCGAGCGGAGCCGACTCGTTCTCGGCCGAGTCACCCGAGTTGACCCCGAGCAGAGCCGACTCGGCCTTCAACTCGGATTGGGTGGCCGGTTTCGAACCGGCCAACTCGACCAAGTTAAAGGCTGACTCGACGAGTCAAACCGATTTGATTTTTTTTACCGCTGGAGAGTGGAGACTGCAGAGATTTGGTGGCCTCACTCTACATCATATAAACTCATTTAAAAAAATTGTTCACCATATTTGCCAAAGATGTGGGGAGATTTTGATTTTCCAAATAAAATTCGAGAGTGCAGAATTTCTTTGCTCCATGACTTTGTTCGAGAGCTTGGGACAAGCTTGTTATCAGGGAATGGAATTCTTCACAGCCGCCTCAAGGAATTCGTACACGCCGAGGTAATTTTAATCAAAAGTCGTAATGGGATATTGGGAGAAAGGAATTACAAATAAATTTTGAGAGTGCAGAGTGTCTTTGCTCCATGACTTTTGTTCGAGAGCTTGGGACAAGCTTGTTATCAGGTAATGGAATTCTTCACAGCCGCCTCAAGGAATTTGTGCACGTCGAGGGAATTTTAATCAAAAGTCGTAATGGGGTATTGGGAGAAAGGAAGCATGGACTAATGTCGAGGACCATGGTAATTTTGTCCAGATGTTCTGTTGACAATGGAGGAAATAAGTATTGATCATGTTTCCTACTAGTGATATTGCTCATGATTGCAAAAGCAACCTCTCCAAATACCTTAAAGTAATTCGTATTTTATGATTTAAAGTAATCGATCATGAATATGTTTGATACCTTAAATGAAGAAACCAATTGATTGAAGATTCCTATATAATGGTTTCCGGTCCAAAACGGACCACTGAACCGTTTTGAGCCGGTTCGATACCGAACCGGCCGGGTTTGTCCACGAACCGCCCAGTCCGGTATCGAACCGGTTTTCTAAACAAATCAGACGATCCGTACAGAGGCTTAAAATTGTGATTTTTTTTTAATTTTTTGTGGTTGGGGGGGTATATCTGGACAGAAAACACAACAGTAAAAAAATCTCAACATGAAACCCAAGATATCAATCCACTTATGCAAGGGGAGGAAGTTGAATTGATTATACACTAAAACAGACTATGTTCTTGCAAAAATAGGAGCAGTAGTAAGAGAAAAAGTCTCTCCCTCCTTACAATCTAGAAAATAGATGTTGAATAGAATATCAATAAGCTAAGACAAGCTCAGATCTAGTGGTCATAATCGAGGAAAAGTGCCATATCAGCTTGTGAACTAGAAAAGAACATAAGTTTGCAAAAAAATTGGAAATCAAAAAAGCAATATAATGTACACAAGCATATGTACCGGATACTGTAACAACGCACTACTATATCACTGTCCAAGTTAGAGTATAAGAACTGATCTTGTTTCAAGGCTACAACAGAGTTACAAATCTTCAAGAAAGCTAAGAGTCCAGAAGGCAGATCTGAGACCACTGTTACAATCTTAAAGAGGGTTGACTTGGTTACCTCCAAACAATATCTAAAATTGTATTTATGAGTTATAAAAGGAAAGAAAACAAGTGTAGCAAGTCTGTTATAACTTATGGTCTATTGTGTTTTTTAACTGTTGGGATGTATCTGGAGATTTTTTGCATATTTTGTGTATAATAGTTTGAATTCACATGGATGCACATGAATATTTAAAATAAATAAAAAATGAATATTTTATGTATTTTTGGTGGATCGGTTTTATGATCCGGTTTTTTACCTGGTTTTTGACAGGTTCCGGTCCGGTTTCGGTCTTGAGGGTCAACCAGTTCGTCCACCGGTTCGGTTTTTGTAACTTTGGATCACGATAGTTTTAAATCTATTATTAAGATATTTTATTCAAGGAAGAATTCCTAAATTACATTTATGAAAAAATTCTGATTAAAAATATTTATTAATATTAATCCATGTTGATTCTACCTCTCTCAAAATTGTTTTAAAAATATGTTTAAAAGTTTATATGATAAATGTCTAAGTGAATACTTAAAGTACGAAATCTATAAAACGAGAAACTTATAAATATGAGAATTTTTTAAAAACAAAAAATATATATTGAAATTGTGAATAAAAGCTTACAATAAATTATATGACAAATGAGTTTAATGAATGAAAGTGACACATGTTTGAAAGTTTTTAACTATCTAACTGCATCTTTGATTATGTATTTTCATTTTGTTCAGTCTTTCATATATGTATTATGTACTGCTGCTTGCAGCCTTGCACATTGGCACAGTACCCTTCGTGCAATTTTGATATGTTGACCATTATATGGTATATATGATCATACTTTGGATGTTTTGTCTCTAATGCTTTGGAACGATGGATTATAATCTTTAAAATATCTTTTTTCTTTAAAATTTAAATACTTTGTGTTTTTTAGTAAACCGAGTCATTAAAATCAAATCGTTCGAGTCATTGCCGAGTCTGAGTCCAAGTCCGAGTTGACCCTCGATCGATTCCAAGTCCAAGTCCGAGTTTTAAAACATTGGTTCATTTAAAGGTTCCTTTCAGGATTAGGGTTCATATTATTGTTATTAAATCTTTTTCGATATTTTTTAAGTTTTGTTTATTTTCACACCCAAAATGTTTAAGAAAAATAGTGAAACATTTGGAAGGGGGCCAAAACAGCCTTTTTTGCAATTCTAAAATGAAAAACACCATTGTTTAACACTCACATTTCATCCTTCTGCAACAAACAGAGTTAGTTTTTGAATACATCCTGAATTGATCCAATTATACATAAGAACACAAAAAATGAAACAATGCAACGCAAATTCCCAAGAAGTTCTTCTGGTTAATTCCCAAAAAAGTCAAACTACGCCCATTTTTTGGTCAAACCATTGCAACTGTGCACTAAAAGCCTAAAAATCAGTGTGACCATGCTGGAAAAATGCATGACCCTGTAAAGCATGTGAAATGAAAATCCCTTTGGATCATTGAACTCTAGTCAACTTGAGATGACTTCTAAGATCTTGTCTAGTTGACACCAATTCCAGTTAAGCTACTAGCTGAAATATGGAGACTGAATCCTCCCTAGGATCATTGCATTCTCGTGAGGAGAAACTGGTAATTCAAGCTCCAAATCTATCTATAAAAAGAGCCATCCTCCCTCTATTTTGAGAAACCTTTAGAGTGACAATGTTATACTTCTAATGCTTCCATTGGATTGAGTTACCCACTTGCACCAATCCATTTCTTCATTTTCCATACTGTTATGATGCTAAAATAGTCTCATTGCCATCATACTGTAATCATGCCATATTGAAGATTGAAGAAAAAAGAGCTCTATATATGTTCTTGGATTGAAGAGAGCATTAAGTAAGGAAAGACCCCAGAGGAGAGGAAATTTGAGACTACTTTCAGTAAACTTGAGGTGATATGCTTCCATCCATCCTTTTGTAATGCTTCATTTAATTCAGTGGACATAAAGATTTTCTTTTCTTTTCCCCTAATATATGCTTCATTGATTCATGCAATTTTTATAGGAAATTAGAGTTTGTGGAAATAACAGTGTGAATTTTTATTTTTAGGAGATAGTAGAATTTCAGTTGATTGTTTAGGTGATGGCAGGTGAAAGCTAACAAACCTAAAGTCCTTTTCTTCAAACTGAAATGTTGATTGAAATCTCCTTCCGCAAGCAGGATTCAACTTTCCTGCAATAAACTTTTTGTAAGCTTGGGTTCTCCCGCAACCAACTTTCCACAAGCTTGAGTTTCCGCAACTCAATCTGCACAATTGAGTTCTTCCGCAATCGTCTTTCTGCAAGACCCTTTCCGCAACTCAATCTCCGCAGTTGAGTTCTTCCGCAATTGTCTTTTCGTAAGACCATTTCCGCAACTGCGAATTGTGGATACGCCTTCCCACTTTTCAAAAATGGGCTTCCGCAATTTTCTTTCCGCAACTCTTCTCAGCTGTCGATTTCTTGCGGGCTCTTTCCTAACCGTCGATCTGAGATCAAATGCAGATCTAGTCTTAACAATGCGGATCTTCACTTTTCTCTTGCAAAATTCATCCACAACCGTCGATATGCTGAAATTCGCAGAATTTAACTCAGACTGTAACAGTTGAATTGATTCATGAGCGATCAATCTTCCGTGCAATTGTACACATCTCCGCCTTCGGGAATCATTTAAACATTACTAAAGATTCATCCACACAAAGAAATAAGCATACGTTTGGTTATTGAAAAGAACACATCAGATAGTCACATATGTGCAGTGTATTAAGACTTTGCTCTTCATTTCATTAACCATTGTTACATACACTCTATCTCTCGCTGGCTCACTCTTCCACACTTCTATCCCTTTTGCTATTCCTATTCCTCTATCTTATTATTGCATTTGATTCTTAATATAGAATTCGATCAAACCTGTCAGATCTGCAACAAGAGGATCTGAACTCCTAAGAAAGTAAATCAATAACTAACCTATCCTCGAGCAACCTCTTACAATATTCGAGGGCATTTGTGGCAAATTGTCCTTATTACATTCAAACCATCTCTATCTATAAAATAGATTACAAGAATCGACAACTAACCCTACCTTCTAGAAAATTTACATGGAAGCAGGAAAAAATAGCACTGACTGTTTATTCAACAAACAGAGAATTTTTGACTAGATGCTCCTGCATCATTTGGTGTGTGTAGGACCATTAGAAACTTGCACAAGCTGCTCCTCCTGGTCAACCTGAAGGTTTGAATATTCTTGAAGGAGCAAACTACATGTGTTCTCCACCCTAATCCTCTTGGTCAACCTCAAGGCTTAAAGATTCTTGAAGGAGGATTCTACATGTGTGCTCCCCATTTCCTCCCAAATCTTCTTCTCGGTTTGCTTACTTGTTAGAGGGTAGGAAAAGATAGATTAAAATGGTCTTTACCATAAATATTGTCTACCCAAGCATTCCAACGAACTATTGTGAGAGTATCCTATCACTTTGCACGCAAAACCCCCCATCAGCAACCATGTCAGAACAATGTTTCCGGGGTGCTCCTCAAGCATTTCCAATAACATGACGATGAAACCCTCCATAGAGAGAAGTTTTGAGTAAAGATTGTATTTCAGCTTTGCTAGGAGTCCCATTAACAGGATCCCACCATATGCGCAAAATGTATCCAGAGCCTTTGGTATTTTTGTGGCAAATAAAAGCAAACTAGGGCAAAAAATAAAAATATTTCAAGCCTAAAGAACGTTTGCAAAAAAAAAATCTACAAAAATCTATGACAAACATTATGCAACTGATCTTTTGAAAACAAAATTTATCATTGTTGCATAAATCTACAAAAAACAAAAGAGCATAAACATATTTGGGATATGAAAAATAACAGATTAAAATTGTTCCAATCCCCGAAAGATTCATTGCCACCGATTAAACACCAAGTTTTCCGTCTCAAACCATACTGGAGTGCTCTTCTCTCTCTCCCAGATACCCAAACATCAAGTCAAAATTGTTGATTTTTCTAAGCGGCATCAAGAGCCATTCTCTTAGGAGAATGGGGCCACTTGGTCCAAGACCACGGTGTATTTTTTACTTTTACCAAACATCTTTATTTAATTTGACTTTCACCTGTGGTCCCTTTTCTTGTGGTCCAAAAGGCCTTATTTATTTTGACTTTTGACTTTAGCCTTTTTCCAAGTGCCCCTGTAGGCTGTGGTCATTACTTGTGGTCTTTTTTATTCCAAGAGTACATCATCATAAACCAGAGATTCACTAATGCTTTTATCTCACACTCTGTGTGACACCTAGATCCGGTACTAGGGTAACTTAACCAAGGGTAGCTAATCCTTGGAGAAGTACACAAAGCCCATAGATCAACGGTTAGAGTGTCACACATGCCTAGACCCAGTCTAGGGCTTACAGTGCCTTTCTAGTAACAGACCAGGTGTCGCAGCCATGGGTTGCATAATTTGACCCTAGGTCAAATACTTGGTAACAGACCAAGCGCCTCCATTCTCCTAGAGAATGGCTACTCAGAACTAAGCTGAGTCTACCAGTACTAGACTAGTCCACATCGTGGTCCTGGACCAGATGTCTACCATTCAACATAATGGTCACTCAACACTGGGTTTAGTCACCCATGGCAAAGTTGTGTCTATATCATGGTCCCAGACTAAAATATTATTATTTTATCTTTCCTAATTTTGGTACACTTACAGGTGACTCAAAGCTATAAAAAAAGATCAAGGCAATTCATTATTACACACACAGGTTTTGCTCTCACAGGTGAAGCTGCCCTTATTGAAGATTCCATTCAAGTTTGTTTTTACGTTTTTGCCCCAGCTAGGGCATCCATCTTTCTCAGCCACCCTCAGCTAGGGTTTCATCAGCAAGTGCATCTTCAGATCTAGGGCATTAAAGACAGCTACCCTCAAATCCAGAACAGCCATCAAAAATTTTCTGGGTAGCTGATTTTCTTTGACAGGGCAGCCCCTCTCCTCTAGCGGGCCATCTCTTTTCTTTCACAGGCAGCCACTAGTACCTCCGGGCAGCCTGTAGCAGGCATAGCCGAGAGGGCTAGGGCCTTCTTGGCACCCTCGGGTAGCCCATGGGCAAGCCCGTCAGGGCTGCCGTGGCCATACAGGCCCTCTGGGCAACCCGAAGGCAAACCCATGAGGGTCCTGTAGTAGCCTTAGGCTGCTGGGCCTTCAACAGGCCTTGGCCCAGCCCATATAAATTACGGGCAGGCTGCAAACCCTATCAGGCAGCAGCAGAAACCGGGCAGTGTACAGCAGACAGGAGAAAGGACAGGGAGCTCAGGCAGGCAGAAAAATCTGGGCAGCCTGTGAAGATTCCGGGCAGGACAGAAAATCAATTTGGGCAGCCACTGACAGGAATTCAGGCAGCTGATAAAAATTCGGGCAGGCCCTAATTTTATTTTTGGGCAGATCTGAAAATTATTTCTTTTTGGGCAGATCGAAAATTGCCAGATCTAATAATTGCTTGAGCAGACCTGATAATTGTTTTTGCAGATCTGAAAATTATTTGGGCAGATCTGATATATTTCTGGGCAGATCTAATTATTCTGAGATGACAGTTATTGGACAGTCTTGATCATTTCCAGGCAGATCTGGAAATTTGGGTAACTAGGGTTTGAAACCCTTGTCCTGTTTTTGTTGAGAAATTTTACTGTAACTGTGATTAAACCCAGTTTGGAGTTTGAGGAACTTTTTGAAGAATTTCTCCTGATGAGCTACTAATGCTTTTTGGGGTTTTTGTCTTTTGAAGGCTGATGGGATGAATGTGTTTTTTACTGCACTTGTCATTTGTTATTTAAGTTGATCTGCAAATTTTTTAAGTATTTATGCTAATGCTAAAAATTCAACAAAAATGAGCAGAGAGAGTGACTATAGAGCTTTAATAACATTTTTTAACGCCTTGGTGATTTTTTCGAACAAAGTTGTCATTTTCCCAATTTCTTAAAACTCAACTTGTTTCCCTCTGACTTCCCATTTCATCAATAACTCAATAAAAAATTAAAAAAAACATTGATAGATTGACCAATTTTGCCATGGAATTAAAAACCACTCTTGTGATGGTGTCCTTACTCTCACTTAGGAGCAAAGTCCCTGTGGCTGTAAAGAAACAGATAACAGAACTGCCTTATTGAATCCATGTTTTCTGTTCATTCACTGTTATATCAAATTTGGCTACTATGCTACAAATTATGAAAAAATGGTTGAACTGAATCATTTGTAAACACTATGGCGTCTAAGACAATTTTCCCACTTTGGATGGACGCCTATATGATAATAAATATGAAACCTTACAATTTGACCTTTTAACAGTGCTTAGCACTGGGTCGACACTTTGAACTAGGCATATAAGCCTTCTTAGCTTTACAGCCTAACCATCTAGATCATAGATTCATATGCATTAAACAAAAGGAATGCTCATATTCTCCTACTTGTATTCACACATAAGACCAAATTGACCTATAACATATTGATAAATAAAATCATGGGCTAAGTCAATCAACAAACATCCCGGAAGGAGTACATCAGATTCAAATCATGATGGCAAACATCTCCCTGAAGGAGACATTCAATTCCTGCATAGGTCAATACACACAATTCTTCCTGCAGAAAGATCGATGCATGATAATAGGATGAATGGATAAAAATGATCAATAATTTATTAATTTGGCTCAACACCAATGACCAATTGGATAATAGCATCAGAAAGTGCAGATCAAATTGGTCATTTCTAAAGGACATGTATATCAAACAAAGGAGATGTTAAGTTTTGATCCAACATGAAAATATTATTCTCTCCTCCTCACATGAGTATTCTCCCAATTCTCACGAGTATCAGAAAGTGCAGATCAAATTGGCCATTTCTAAATGACATGTATATCAAACGAAGGAGATTTGAAGTTTTCATCCAACATGACAATATTATTCGCTCCTTCTCACATAAGTATTCTCTCAATTCAATTTTTACCCTGCCCAAAAAAAACATTAACGAACAGGAAACTATTCAAATTTCACACACATATAACCTTGAACCATTAAAAAGCTTCCTCGAAACAAAGCCTTAAACTTGTCCCAATCTCAAATTTATGTCCTACATTAAGCATACTTCTTGCCATGACAGGCGTTAGGACAAAAAAAACATAAATCCCAGTTAAATTGCTAGAATATGAAAGACACTAAAGAAAACAGAAATTTTTGGATTAGGATTATTCATGAAACATACATATTGTAATGTTGAGAGCAATGCTCTCAAATTTCCTTCTTTCCCTGCTGCCCACCGTTTAATATCAGCATCCAATGTTTCTGCAAATCTCTGTAACACAAATCAAGTAATGTAAGCAATTTTAACTACCTCAGAACATTCGTATGATACTCTTCATACAAAGATCAATGAAAAGATATCTCATCAACCAAAATAATACTACTGAAACGAATCAAACTGATTTTATCCACAAGGATGTAAAGCCTTCCAAATCTGTCTGAATATGCAGATTCAAGGGAAGTACACCAACATTAATATTTAAACAAAGCAGAAAAATGATAATTTCAAAAATATGTTGATGCAACAAATTTATATGCTTTGGAAATTTATCTGCTTGCACTTTCAATCCATCTAACCAATTTAAAGGATTCCAAATCCAGCTATGGCAAAATAGATGTTAGTAGTAATGCAGCAAAATGACTCATTACAGCATAAAAATTTAACGTGAACTATTGTAGAGTCCATCCTCTGAAGATCAAACAATAACAGAAGTTTAATGAAGTGGAGTTCAAGCAGCTTTTCTCCCGTTTTTTATATTTATGCCAAATAAATTGGGCCAAATCAGCATCCAAATAGAATGCTAGAGAGAAAGATTATCATCTTACGTGTCTCTCAGCTTGATCTCTTTGAGCTTGCATATCACGTTCATTCTTTTCAGCTAAAGCTTTGCTCTGAAACATCCAAAGACGAGTGAGATAGAGATAAATGGAAAACAAAGTTTCAAATAGTGGTAAGATAAGTTTCTCAACTTCAATCCAGTGACAGACAAATATCGTTCACCTTCAAAGAACATTGCAGGAGAGAGAAGTGGTAATATATAACTTTATATTCCTATGTTACTGTGAAAAATAGCATATTATAAACTTATAAAGGGGGATGGAATTCTCAAACAATGCACATCTTCAAGTGAATAGCCAGTGGACCATACCGCACGTTCAAGAGTTCGCTGATGTCGGTCCAACCTAGCTCTCCTCCTGTCTTCAGTTTCACCTTCAAATTCTTGAAATTCTTCAGAAGATGGCGCAGCTTTAGAAGCCAAAGATATTTTGGTAAGAAATTTGAAAATGTTCGTAAATGGTGAAGATAACGCTTGCTTTGGACAAACTAACAAATTTATAGAGTCAGACAAGCTAACAGCAGATGTTTCCTAGCCTGAAAAGATATATATAGTGGATGTTTCATCTTTTGCCCTTACTGAAAAGAGATGTAAAATCATCAGCCACGTTTGCTGGTTGAGATGCTTTCCTAAGGCCTGATGGTACCCCTGCAGGTGCTCTCCGAAGCCCTTCACTAGAAAATCCCTTGTTTTGACCTTGTGAAGCAAAAGTGGTATCCTGCCAAGAATAAAACCTGAGTGAAATTATTCTTGACATAGTCTATATGTTCATATAGTGGTAGCAAACACAGTAAACTAAAAGCAATGACATTATCAAAGCTCTCAATGCCTCACCGGCGTAGCAGGCCTTTGCTTGGGTGCACTGTTTGGCCGATGACTAAAGAAAGAGTCAAGATCATTGTCATTTCTCCTTTGTCTTTCCTTTGCTGCAGCAGCCCTCTCAGCTGATGCTCTTTCTGCAGCACGTTCTCGAGCCTCAGCATTTGCTCTCTCTACTGCAGCACGCTCTGCTCTAAGCCTCACCTCTGCTGCCGCTCTTTCTACAGCAGCTCTCTCTGTTGCCATTCTTTCCCTTGCTTCTGCAGCAGCTCTTTCCCTTGCTTCTGCAGCAGCTCTTTCAAAAGCTGCTCTCTCTGCCCGTTCCCTTGCTTCTGCACCTGCCCTCTCTGCAGCTGCTCTCTCTGCCCGTTCCCTTGCCTCTGCACCTGCCCTCTCACGTGCCTCTTTGGTTGCCCTCTCCACAGCAGCTCTCTGTGCTTTCTCGCGTGCTTCAATGGCTGCCCTTTCACGTGCCTCTTTTGTCGCCCTCTCTACAGCTATTCTGTCTTTCTCTCTTTCCCTTTCTCTCTCACGTTCTCTCTCTCTCTCCCTCTCTATTTTCCGTCTTTCTCTTTCCTGATCCTCTCTTTCCCTCTCTTCTCGCTCACGAGCCTGCTGTGCTGCTCTTTCTGCCCTTTCTTTTTCTTCGTGTGCTATGGCCTCTTGAGCTACAGTTTCCTCTCTACCTTGTTTTTCAGTTTCCCTTGCTTTAGCTATTGTTGCTTCCCTCTCCCTCTCCTCCCTTTCTCTCTTTCTTGCCTCCTTGGCCTGTCTTAGTTTCGCTTCAGCCTTCTCCATGGCTTCCTTCATTGCAGCTGCTGCTGCTGAATTGCCATCTATCTGTTCTCCATTTGTTGGGATTTCTTGTTTCTCCTGGGCATAAACACGAGATACACCCATAGCAAAGTCTTCGAGTTCCTCAATTGATGAAATCACAGATGATCTATCATTATCAAAAGCAGCATCAGATGATTTTTTAGACTGCGCTGGCTGTGGGTAGCTGGAAAACCGGTTGAAATTTGCTGCAGCATATGCCTCTACCTTAGAGTCTGAGCTTTTCTTTGAAGAGGGTCCTTGTTTCATGACTAAAGGAGGGGGTGGCCTTGTAGGTGGTGGGGCCAATATAGGCTGTGTAAAAAGTGCAACCTCATCAACAGTAATCCATCTGTCATTGAAAAACTCTGTACTATAATCAAACTTACTAGGTGGGGGAGCCCCCTGTGGATTCAAGTCACTAGTAAAATCTTCATGCAGAGAATGCTCATCTTTATTTAAAGTTGATTTAATAGGAACATCAGCAACGCCACCAGATAAATCAAAATCTGCTATGGGAGAATTTGAATATATCTTCTCATGATTTTTCTCCAGGTTATTAACAAAATCTTTCTTTACAGACTTGCTATCTATTGTGTCCCTGCTACCACTTGTCTGAGGAATGGAGCTTTGGCTTGTCTTCAATGGGCTTCTGTCTGTTCTAGGCTTATTTATTGACGGTGGGGCTGAGGGTGCTGTTTGTGAGAATCCATCAAAGACATCATCAATCCCTATAGTTCCATTGCTAAAAGCCTGTTTGTCAGGCATACTCGCAGACTGTGTTGGCATACTAAACTCTTCAAGAGGATCATGAAATGTAGTGGACGATGCATTTGATGAAAATGACTCCGCATCTAAAACGACAAAAGGATCATCTGCAGGCTTCTTGGGAGAATCAGTGGGATGCTGCAGCTTAGTATCAGTACTACCCCTGTGCCACACAATGCAAAATTATCTAGGTAAGACATGTAGTAAATGAGGAAAGGTATAAAAACAGCAAAAGTTATCAAAGCATGAATGCAAAGAACAAATAAACACAAACTTACTTTAAAGATATCACTGGATATGAATATTGGAAGATTTAAAACCACTATTAATCAACACAATAAAACAAAATTGCCTATGATATTTTAAGTAATACTGCTGGATCTGTATTCATGACAGAGATTTAGGTGGATTGATTATCTACCTTTCAATTTTAATTTATTTGTTTAGGATTTCTTCTCTATATGGATTTGATACTGAATCTACATTCATTGCACAACCACAGGTGATAGATAGTCTTTTGAAAACTAATATTGAATTGGTATTCAACTTTGCTAGATGTGATGAGCATGTGATCAATGCTCTATTTCAGCATTCCAATAAATAATTGAATTCTACCACTTCAATGGAATAAAACCATAGTCATCTATGGACCTAGCATCCCAGTGAACAGCTAGTTGTAATTGCCACCTTCTATACCATATCCATCAAGAATAAGAGGATTCCCTTTCAATGCATTTCAACTCTGAAAAAAGACACATCCTCCCAGCCCTCCATGTCATGTGACTGCCTGCCAAACACGCAGGACACATGATGTCCAAATGTTGGACACATGGAACACGTGTCATGTGCCAGGCATGCAGGACACGTTATGCCCCAATGTTGGACATGAATGGGACACTCTGACCCTGGAGCATCATGTGTCCTGTGCGTTGGATACTCATGATACCAAAAAAAAAATTCCAAAATTTTTACAAAAAACGAATATATATATATATATATATTCAAATATTCTTGTAATATATATATATATATATATATATATATATATATATATATTCAAATAAAAANGTAAAATCATTCCACATGTCCCCTTATATTGCATTTCAAGGGTCTAAGTGTCCCATGTCAGACACCTATGTCCACATGTCCGAACGTCATGTGACTTACCATTTCAATTATGCTTCTGCAAAAATTTTAAAAACCTAACCTATGTGGTACTTTCTTGGTAACTTGCATGCTCAAAAGTTGATGTACCATGGTAAAAAGTCCAACATGTATATCCATAAGGCCATATTAACAGGAAAATAATAATATTTTTATTATAAATTCCATTCACGTGTAAAAGGAACTGCGAGAGTTTTTTCTAGAAAATGCCCCATATAATACATTATAAATCAAGATATATACATATAATACATTATAAATCAAGATATATATACATCAAGAGTGTTGCATCCTAGAGCCAAAGAAGGGTGAAACAAGAGTGTCCACTGCATAAATAAGCAAAGAGGGCATGCATATTTGCTTTGGCCTTGAACTGAATGATACGAGCACATCACAAAAAAGAGAAAGCCCAAGAAAACAAATGAGAGAAAGAGTGAAACAGGAGAGCAAAATAGATGTGATAAACTATGCATTGCATTATAATTGGCATGAGTTGCCTTTAAATAGGATAAAAATACAAAGAAATTGTTTCTACAAAACTACAGTTGACCCAATACCAGCGTAGATCCAAATCCTAGGCTCTATCAAGCGCCGAGATGGATCAAATCTCTCGAAGTGCAAACCTCTTCTTAGGTATCCATTGATTTGATTTAAACCAAAAGACACAGGTCCACATATAATTTTATTATTATTAATATTTAATATTATTTATGGCCGACATATAATATTTTTGATTTTGTTAGGAACGAACATTGCATCATTTCTCCACACATGGTTTTAAAACCATATGCAAGGCCCTCCTACAATCATGGGTTGTTTAGGAGGCCTTGCACATGGTCTTAAAACCATTTGCAAGGGCCTCCTAAACCATGTACAATAAAACCATGGGTTGTTTAGGAGGCCTTGCACATGGTTTAAAAACCATGTGCAAAGCCTCCTAAACCATGTACAATAAAATCATGGGTTGTTTAGAATGCCTTGCACATGGTTTTAAAACCATGTACAAAGCCAACATTTTTTTGCGGATAATTCAATTTTGTGTTTTTTTCTTGACCCACATATTTTTTTTACGGATAATTAAATTTTTACTTTTTTATTGTTTTGTTAGGTAGGAAGATTACAACATCTACCCCATATTACATTGTTTTTGTGGCCGACATTTATTTTGGCCTATTAGAAAATTTATTTTTTATTAATAAAAATAACGTTACGAAAGTGATATTATTTTTTATTGTGTGTTACAAAATCTCTCCCATAATACTCACTATCACTATTATTTTTTGTCGGCATATTACAAATGTTACATCACGTTACAAGATCTCTCCCATAATATTCACTATCACTATTATTTTTTGCCGACATGTTACAATCGTTACTAACGTTACATCACGTTACAAGATTTCTCCCATAATATTCACTATCACTATTATTTTTTGCCGACATGTTACAAACGTTACATCACGTTACAAAATCTCCCCCATACTGGGCTGGAGATTGCCTCTCGGCACAATCCCCCATACTGGGCTGTAGAACGCCTCTCGGCGCAAAAATGGGTCTGGAACCACTTGACCTATATGTTGCAAGGAGGCGTCGCCCCCCCCCCCCCCCCCCCCCCCCCCCCTCTGCTCCTGCTCTCGAAGCTTGCTTCTAAAGGAAGCATCCAGGAAGCGCACTTCCTAAACACTTCCATCTGAGAGCGTTTTCAAGAAGCTCGGTTCCTTGCAAAAAAAAACACTTCCTCCTTTTTTTCATTTTTTCTTAAAAAAAGAACAAAAAAGTTATGTGATGGGTGGGGGGGAACTAACCCTAGGTCCATACTAATGCTATATAAAGGAGGAAAAGCCTACTCTAATAGCAAAAAATCTAACCTTACTAATCATCAGTAGCATTAAATGGTAATATTAACAATATCATTAATTGTTTCAAGATGTTTGATAGTTTGAGAGTGGTTCCAACCTCATCGGACTTCAAATGCAAAAAGTAAAAAAATTTATCCCATTCAAAATTCAACAGACTTAACAGTTTTTAGGATTTCAGGATTGCAATGTTTCCACTAGATTCTATCATGTATGAGGGTATGGGATTGACATTTAATCAAACACATCAACCCCTCTATGTACCTTGATGTTGGTTGTGTTGATTGTTCAGATTGATGTTGGTGGCCTCAAAACTAGTTTTTGAAGAATCCCTAGTTTATAGCCTATTTATATATTGAAAATTTGTGGCTTTAAGGTTGATGTTATGGATAATGGACCTATGGTTGACAACTACTAGATGATTGATGATTGATGAATGATGATGTTACGCTTCTAAAACGCTTCCAAACCGAAAGCTTTTGAAATTTTTGTTTTTCGCTCCCACTCCCACTTCCGCTCCCAAGTAACACAGCACTTGACCAAGTCAAACATTAATGATAAAAAAGTACTATGTATTATTTACAATATAATTCTAGTACAACCGATAAATTGATTTTAGTTCTCATAATTTCCACTCTGCTTATAAGATATTGTCCCCAATTTCTAATAATCCAAACGGGGTACATCCCCCTTCCAACAAAGTACAAAATAAAATTTTGGCCTTGTGTAGTTGGGCTCTTGGTATGAACTTATTAGTTTTTGGTAGCTCAACAAGTACTTCTACGTTGGGGGTGTCCAACAACGTAGAAGGGGTCGAGATAAACTCCATAGACATCTTGTAAAAGTGTCTTTTGTATTACTTTATGGTTTGATGGTATTGGAGGGCCTAAGGTATTGGGTGTCCCATGGTACTGGGTGTCCCGTGGTATTACCCATGGTAATGACATAAAGTGAATGTTATAAAAGTCTATAGAGAGTTGTGTAGATACCACAGTGGCAAGAGTGGGTCATATCTCTTATGATGGTCACAAAGACGAAAGTGAGGCATATATCTTGAGTTGGACAGAAGTGAATCATATCTCTTGTGGTGGACAGGAGTAAGTCATATCTCTTGTTGGGGTTGGGGTTTGTCTTTTTTGTCGAGTGTTTGGGCATTGTGAGTCGGGAGTTTGAGATTCGGTGAGTCATATCCAAAGGCATGTCATTGTAAGTGTTGATTAACAAATATGCAATAAAACGCAAAATAATTTGTTGGTTTTCCTCATTGGGGTTTCCAGGGTACATCTTGTGTTTGGTTTTCTCACTGTATTGTTGCTTATCAATGTGCTTCCATTTATCTTTTCAGTAATTGAAATTCTCAGAGTCCATTTAATTACTGGCTTAATATAAAAATCGAAATTGCAACTGTGGCCTGGTATGTTGTAAAATTGCACATGGTACCAAAGCAACACTAACAGACCTGCACAAGATCATGGAAAAAAAACATGAGCACCATATGGCTACAGTACGGGCTATACGCCCTCTAATCATACAACATACGAATTCGGCGTCTATCGTTAAGACAAATCATTGTGCTCAAATCAATGTGTGACTAGTATCGAAGGGTCGAGCGAAAGGACAAACGAACACTACAACAATGGCACCTAGCACGAGACGTGAAGAGTGTGCCGACAAGACTAGCTTGGTACGGATCGGGCAAGGAGACAAGAACAAACCAACAAAGGCTACAGAAAGCCAGGGGCGTTAAGATGTAGAGGAGTGAGAAGCTACGGCTGAGCGGTTGGGTTGATCGTGCATTAGGAGAAAACGTGGAACACAACAATTGATTGCTCATGAAGTGTCAAGAGGGTATATCAGCTACGTGGAGCAGCTACATAGCAAGAGATGGAGTCGTTGGTGGGAGTGGAGAGTGGCTTAATCAGCGAGCCTAAGGCATCGCGAGGGTGCAGGGGCAGAGTATAAGACGACTCAAGCCGACACAAGGAGTTGGGTGCATGAAAAGTGAGTCAAATGAGCATCGTTAAAACGTGGACACTACAGACTGCAGCAGCAAAAGAAAGTCAAAGTTGTCGGTTAGTGGGTCAGCCGCAAGCCAATAGCATGAGGGCGATAAGAAAATGAGATGCCAACCAATAACAAGAGATCTGGTAACTGCCAAGTAAAGCAGCCGCCAATGGAAGAAAAGAAGGCGATTGAGGAGTGCCAAACAAGGCACATGCAGTAGGACGAGGCTACTGGTACTGCAGGCATCCACACAAACCACTCAAGGAAGCAAGTCAACTACAAGCATGTAGCCGGGCAACCCTGGGCAAGGGGCAAAAGTGGCTAGAAAAGGTTGAAGGAAGCCCAAGAAATTTCAAGCAGGGCACCTACCCAAGAAATTTGGAGCAGCCCTATAAAGGAGTTGGGCAAGCCTAGAAGGACTTGGACAGCCCAGAAAATCAATTGAGCAGACTATAAATGTACTTGAGCAGCAGCAGAAAGTTGCGGGTAGCCTTGGGTAGCTTCAGGTAGGATGTTTGGACAGTGGTGCATTTAGCCATAATGACAAAAGTTAGTTTGATGCTCCTTAGTGTTTCAGAGACAAACTCAAACCACTATGTTAGGTGAGGGGCTCACACCATATTAGCAATGAGGAGAGTTGGTTCAGTGATGTTCTAGATGAAGTCAAAAGGTCTACTAGAAGTGGCATGAGTGATGCATGTTTTAGAGCTAAGGGTCAGTTTGCTCTCAATATCAGCCCTAGAGGATGAGGGGTATGAGGTAGAGTTTTGGAATAGAGCAGTACTCATACGTATAGTTAGAGCAGGTGCCCAAGATGTCGCAGTGATGCTTGGCATCAGGGAGGGAACGTTATACAGGTTGTTGGGACAACCTGTGGTCAACTTCAGAAGGAGTTTGGAGCAGAGTTCAAGAGGAAGTCTGTTAGATGGATCAATGTCAAAGAGGGAGCGTGAGGCTCATCTCAACAAACCCATGTGGTATGAGATGACACTGATGGAGGAGCGTGAGGCTCATCTCAACAAACCCATATTAGAGTCAGAGATGACAGCAAGGTCTTCCAATTCTGAGGGAGCAAGGTTTTCCAATTCCGAGGGAGCAAGGTCTTCCAATTCAGAGGAAGCAACTACAGCAACAAAGGACCAAATTGATAATGGAGGAGGTGGTGTCTCTAGAAGTACCTCCCTCGTTAAGAGGGAGTGTTAGTTTTGGGTAGCTCGATAGATACTTCTACGTTGGGGGTGTCTAGCAACGTAGAAGGGGTCAAGATAAACTCTCTAAACATCCTTGTAAAAGTGTCTTTTGTAATACTTTATGGTCAATAGTATTGGGTGCCCCATGGCACTGGGTGTCCCATGGTATTGACATAAAGGGAATGTTATAAAAAAGTCTATAGATGGTTGTGTAGATACCACAGAGGCAGAAGTGAATCATATCTCTTATGGTGGTCATAGAGACGAGAGTGAGTCATAATTCATGTGTTGGATAGAAGTGAGTCATATCTCTAATGGTGGACAGGAGTGAGTCATTTCTCTTGTGTGTTGGACAAGAGTGAGACATATCTCTGGTTGGGGATTGTCTTTTCTGCTGAGGGCTTGGGCACAGTGAGAGTCAGGAGTCTGAGATCTGATGAGTCATATCCAAAGGCCTGTCATTGTAAGTGTGTATTAACAAATAAAAGATAAAAGAGTTTGTTGGTTTTCCCCATTGGGGGTTCCAGGGTACACATGTGTTTTGTTTTCTCTATGTATTGGTTAGTCTTTTACAGTGTTAATTTTTCAAATGCGCAATCTGTTTGCCGAGTAAAAATCCGAAAGTGAATAATTAAACTAAAGTTGTTAACTAGATCTGTTTAAGAGTTGAAAATTCACAAGAGTCGTCTACCTGTTCGAAATGCAGTGCCTGAACCAGTGGCAAGATGCTCTATCAAATGGAAGATGATCAAAGAAGATAGACACCAAAATATCCTCCTTGTTGAAGAACAAAACTTGTAGGAGAAAGTTGAAGCACCGATGTGCAATATATTCCTTGAAAGGCAAAACAAAAGCTTGTCAGCTACACAAATATTATCGTATCACGAAGAGAGAAGATTGACCAACTAGGTAGTTTGTGTATGGAAGAAACGAGTTAAAAGAGTTCTTGCCGAAGTAAAATGAGGATCTAGCGGATCATTTGATCCAAAAAGTCATCTCCAACACGAGTGTGGAATTTGATTATGAGAAAGTATCGTGAGGTGCCTTAAAAACTATTGAGGGTGCAGAAGATTATAAAAGCAACCCCGAATTGGTAAATGAGAGATGTCCCTTCAATATGAAAAGCCCTTACGGGAAGATATGGATGCAACTTTTAGATGATTCCCTAACATTTGAGGCTTGATGTGCATTAGGTTTCGAAGAATCTAATGTCTCAATTATCCAGGCAACTTAGGAAGTTAGCAATGAAGTATATACTTAAGGAACTACATGAAGTATATACTTGGGAAACTACATGCCCAATGGAGGTTGTCTTAGTTGCATTTGCTTGTGAGTTTCCACGTGCTCATTTTTCCCTAGAGGATTAATGACAACTGAGATAAAAGATATAAGAGCCACTTTACTAAAAATGGCATGGTATATTGTTATATTTGATATAAGCCTATCTACAATGGGAAACACATAAAAAATGGCATTTTCCACATCCATTTCCTATTTTTGGATGGGAAACAAGTTTCTACAATCTCAATAAATTTCTTCCATTTCTCTAATTTATTTCATGAGAAACACCTAGCAAACACTCTTGAACACACTCCTACGTTTAGTTGCACGCTTTCATTAAAATTGAGTTGTAGAGCGAAACAAGCTAGAAATAACTTTTGTACATGACAAATGAGAGCTTTCAAAACCACAAATGGGGCAATATATTATAAAACCATTATTTCTTGATTTCTTGGTGGAGAAATTCCCAATGCAAACTGTTTTGCATTGTGATGTAGAAGCACCTAGCAAAACCTCTTGGACACACTCCTACAATTAGTTGCATGCTTGCATTCAAATTGAGTAGTAGAGCCAAACAAGCCAAGATTAACTTGTGAACACGAAAAGTGACCTTTTGAAACCAGAAATGGAGCAATATATTATAAAATCCTTACTTCTCTCTAGAGGAAAAATTCCCAACACAAATTCTTTTGCATATTCATGTAGAAGAATATGATATTCTACTCATTTGTGGAGGATTATTTGGTTCAACTTCAAGCTCAAAACCTCCCAAGATAGAATGACTTGTAATATCCATGTTATAATACTTCATTTAACTTTGAGGTCAAAGCCTCCCACAATAGGTAGAGACTTATAATATATATATATATATATATATATATATTAAAAATTAATTATTTGTGCATACGATTATGACCCAATGATCACATTCTTTTTCTAAGGGTAACATCAACTATTACAAATCATCTCATGTCAATTGTCCTTTTCACAATCTTATATATTCATTATTTTTTATTCTGACCTACTTGTTTATATTTAAGATGCAAGAGACATGAAAATGGGTACATCGTGGAATTGTGACCCCCATGTGTTTTGGAAACACAATAATGCAACATTTAAAAGATACAAAATATAGAAATATTTCAAAAAATATATTTTTTTACAGTAGCACATCATCTTACAAATTTGTTCAAATATTGAAAAAAAAAGTGTTTTTAGGAATTATTTTAGAGTGAAGTTGCCATTGGTTCCCTACCATTGGGCACTTATGCTCTTGTTGTGGGTCTCATGTGTTGAAATTCTTCAGCATGTGGTCAAAGTTCCCAATACAAATTGTTTTGCATTGTGATGTAGAAACACCTAGCAAAACAAACCTCTTGGACACACTCCTACAATTAGTTGCATGCTTGCATTCAAATTGAGTAGTAGAGCCAAACAAGCCAAGAATAACTTTTGAACACGTAAAGTGAGACCTTTTGAAACCAGAAATGGAGCAATATATTATAAAATCCTTACTTCTCTCTAGAGAAAAATTCCCAACACAAATTCTTTTGCATATTCATGTAGAAGAATATGATATTCTACTCATTTGTGGAGGATTATTTGGTTCAACTTTAAGCTCAAAAGTTAAAACCTCCCAAGATAGGGTGACTTGTAATATCCATGTTATAAAACTTGATTTAACTTTGAGGTCAAAACCTCCCACAATAGGTAGAGACTTATAATATACTTATCAAGTATATATATATATATATATAATAATTTAATTATTTGTGCATACAATTATGACCCAATGATCACATTCTTTTTCTAAGGGTAACATCAACTATTACAAATCATCTCATGTCAATTGTCCTTTTCACAATCTAATATATTCATTATTTTTTATTCTGACCTACTCATTTATATTTAAGATGCATGAGACATGAAAATGGGTACATCGTGGAATTGTGACCCCCATGAGTTTTGGAAACACAATAATGCAACATTTAAAAGATACAAAATATATAAATATTTCAAAAAATAGATTTTTTTACAGTAGCACGTCATCTTACAAATTTGTTCAAATATTGAAAAAAAAAAGTGTTTTTTGGAATTATTTTTCAGTGAAGTTGTCATTGTTTCCCTACCATTGGGCACTTATGCTCTTGTTGTGGGTCCCATGTGTTGAAATTCTTCAGCATGTGGTCAAAGTTCTAGCAATAAGACCTAACCTACCTATTTGGAATCAACAAATATGGTTACACATCAAACTGAAAATTATAGAAGCAAGTACAACATATCTAAAACTCAACTCACATCACAATTTAATTACTTTGAAAACAAGAAATGCTAGAAGCTTCAAATCCTAACTCTAATCAATAGCTACCTTCCACTGAACAATAGAGACCATGCCTCTCTTTTATAGAGGAGGCTAGGGTTGTACACTAAAAGAACCTAACCCAAAGATCCTAGATTATATTGCCCAACCTACATACATACATGCATCCATTGACCTCCTAGAGAATTTTGTATAATCTAGACTAGGCTACACATGCACATCATCTTCACCCTTTCCTTGGGATTAGCACCCTCTCTCTAATTCTAGAAAAGTCAAACTCGACTTAGAACAAAAATGAACTAAACTAGAACTAGAAATTGGAACTTACTAAATCGAAACAACAATAAACTGAACTTGACTAAAGGTAGCACATGCATGACTTTAATATGTATGTTCCCTTTGCCAAGCCTCCACTACCCACTACTGACATTAATGGCACGATATTGGACACTTTCTGAGATACTAATAATTCAGCACTCCCTCTTACCAAGGAAACTATTCTCTCCAAACACAAAATACTCCCTTTACATTTGGGATCTCCCTTCTGTTAGGGCTTAGTCAAACAGTAGACCACCTACAAACCTAATGAAACATGCCTGGGTCACTACTTTCCATTTGTAATCTGAACTCTCTTCAAAATCTTCAAGGTGTAAACATTCTATACAATAAATATAGAATATGTAACCTACCAACCTCCATTCTTCATGTCAACTTCACAACATGAATTGTTTTGGATATCCTACCATAATGAACTCATTTGTATATAGGTCCAACACAAGTGTATCAAATCTATCAAATAATGAATTGAAATTTGCACTAAACTCAAAACAACCCAACATGAGTACAATCTCCTTGATACCAAAATCCAAAACTCATGGTTCATGCATCACTCACCCAAGGCAACTCCCTCTTCTTAGGGGAATCTTTTGACAACTAGAGTATCCTTCTATAACAACCTTATACCTAGTAATCTTCCATACTACCATCAACTACGATCAAGGAATCAATCATTGATTCCACAGTTGATTTAGTAATTGTCTTCTCAACGTTGAAAGAATCATCCTCTATCATGACATCCTACCATACCTACTCAATTGAATTCGCGAGTAGCTTATAAAGGCAACCTTCTCACACTCCTCGGGCAATACTCGACCATATCTATGAGCGTTATTCTAATGGTAACTTGTTAACCATCAAACTCAACAAAACATCATAAATATGTCATTCAAGAAATTGAAAGCAAACTCTTCTCTAAATCAAAAACATATAAGGCAAAATCTAACACAAGAGCATCACCTAAAGGCATCTGGAAAGATATGGATCCCAATCCCTTCACAAGATAGATGGCATCATTGCCTAACTCCACAAGCATTCCTCGTCCTTCCTCTTGAAACCTACTAAAGATCTTTTTGTCATTAGTCATGTGTGTCAGACTTCCATTGTCCACGTATCATCCACGGAAATTGTCTACATGTAAAGACTGGACACCATGGCAAATTGGGTTTTTAGCTTGGTAGTCAAATCGTCCACACCCAAAGCATCTACACTCCCAGCAAACCCATACTACTGTTGTTACTTAACCTTTCCCTTCTTCCACTCAAGACACTGAGAGGCATAGTAATTGTGGTTGTCACACCTAAAGAGATATGACACAAGTCTTTCTTTCCCTTACATGAAGGATTCAATTCTTCCTCCTTGCCCTTCTAACTCCTCTTGGATCCTCTTTACTACCTCCTCTTGTCAGGTTCCTAATGAGTGCTCGGTCCAATATATCATCCTCATCCTTGTAGCAAGTTGAGACTAGCTCTAGTATCATCTCCTCTCCAATGAAAGCATCCCACAATTGCTCGAAATAGGGTAACTTCTCCCAACCAGGGTAACTTCTCCCAACCACAAATAACCTAGACAAAGCTCTACCAAGATGAACTAAAGCCATTCAAAGCAATCCAAACTAGCCCATTGTTCCCTCCCCAAACATGCACTTAAAATGTTGCAAAGTCCTTTAACCAAGTGCAACACTAAGGGAACATAGGATAGTCACCTATTATCACCACAACAACTCTTCATCTCAATTTAGGCCAATTCTTATCTGACTCAAGAGGGGAAATCCTAGGAAATATTGTTTTAAGATTTTCTTTAAAATAAACAGGATGGTGAATTTTCCCGAGACTAGTACTTGTCCAATTGGGTCATGGATGAAATATCAAAGAACAAGAAGGTTTAACATGATGGATAAGACGTATTAAGGCATCAATGATGTCCCATAATTAGTCCAAAATAAATTTTCAGATTATGCAAGAATAATGGATAAGATGCATCATCACAACCATTAAATTACAACCAACAATAATGTGCAACCATTAACAAGATAGGAACAACCATGATATAAAACCAAAAATGAAGTAGACAAAGTAGGACATCGGCTTCTTATTGAATGAACATCCTACAATACATCAGTTATTCAAATTTGGTTTCACAACAAGAACAAGAGGACCAAATAGTTCTCACCTAATCTTCCTTACTTAGCTAGGACAGCCCAGAAAAATGGAGTACAACAGCGCTAACCAGGAAATTTCAATGGCAAAAATCCTTCAATAATTCAAGGTTACATCAAGAAATAGGGAAGGTTTAACAACCTCAACCCTAATCTCTTCTTTTGTGACAAACTTCCCTTCTACAAAGATTATTTAGCAACAAACCCATGGCAATTCTTGCCAAAACTTTGATCATCCATGAAAAGAATAATGAGATGGAAAAACCTCACATTGAACATGTCCTTCCAATCCTCCTAATGATATTCAACTAAGAGCTTGGAGGAGAGCTTCCAATCTTCTAACCATGCCCTAAATGAAAATATTACTTCCTTTCAACAACTTCACTAAAACATTATTTCTTTTAAAAAGGCCATGTTCCCGGTTGAAATGGCAGCCCGAGTTACCAGTAAGCATATGAGGAGGAAGTGACCACTGTCACCTCAGTCAACTTCTCCCAACTGCTTCAGAAGCCTAAGCCTCCTAGGGAAGAGCCCTATTTCGACTCTGTAAAGACACTAATACAAAAAGATATTTCTTTCGAGGATTGTCAATGATCAATGCCTAATTGAGTCAATTTGATAATGGGAAAGAAAGCACTCTATGTGCGAGTACGAGGTAAGCAAGTAAACGTGAATTAGTATTAAACCAATAATATATCCAAATACTTCCTGTGCGTGAATAATGTCGGTGATAAGCAAATACTAGCAGGGATACAAGAACTTTACCACAACTTACTAATCCCAAAACAAGCATATGCAACATAACGTATCAGTTATTCATGGAAGTACTTATGGCAACTTTCTTTATTCAGGTGTCTTAGCTTGAGTATGTGCAAACCAAATGCTTACCATATTAAAGCTCCAAACAAAATGCACATGTATATCAACATTAAGTACAACAGTATAAGTGACACACAACAGTCATTAATGGAACATTATCATATGAAGTTTAATAACTACTCATGGCAGCAAGATTTATCATCTCATCATAAGAAATAAACACCATTTGTAATGTGTTAAAACCTAACTTTTATGTGTGTATACACCATGTACAGCAGTGTGTATTAGTATTCACCCACAGTAGTAATTATACCAGCATTATGTTATCAGGAGTGCTGAGTAGATATGTGATTATTAACATAACTTTAAAACGCTAAATAACATAACTGTGTTTGTTTGTGTGCAGACTGTGTGAATGATGGAGATGAAGCAAACAGTCCACTTTTAATGATAGTCCAAGCATGAACTAACCTTACCTTTTTTCGTTGTGTAGGTTAAGGAAGAGGAGCAGTAGCAAAATGGAGGGCTACCACTATAAGGACAGCCCTAAGGTATGGGTAAAGGGATGTTGCAATAGCAGGTTCGTGGAGAGGAAAGGGAAGAAGGAAGACTACCGAAGGTAGGGAAGAAGGCCATTGAGGGAGACGAAAGGAAGGGAGATGGACGCTGGGGTAGAAAGGGAGCTAGGAAGGGTTAGCGAAGTATGGAAAGGAAGCTGCTAAGGCAGCGAAGGAGAAAGAAAGGGGTTAGGAGTAGGGTTGTTGCTAAGGCAACGAAGGATAAAGAAAGGGGCTAGGTGTAGGGCTGCTGCTAGCAGCAACAGGTTTGAGGTCTAGAAGCAACCAAAGAGTTGTCCTTTAGGACAGCAAGGGTAGGGATTAAGAGAGGAAGGAGGGTCGAGGCCTTTGGGAGCTAGGGCAAGGGGTAAGGGAGAGCAACGAAGGGAGTTTAGAGGAGGTTGTTAGGGTTGTTGTCACCCTAGCAGCAAAATATAAGGGCTGCAGTTGTGGGGGAAGAGATGGATTTAACCCTAGGGCTAACCTAAACTAGGTTTCTACTAACACAAAACTAACTTAAGCCTAACCTAAACTGACCCTAGACTAGCTTATGGAAGAAAAAAGATGTGAAAACCAAGGGAAACTTACCCTAGCGAAAGCCCTACCCAACCTAGGGCATCCAGGGAGGATGGCTAACCTAGAGAGGAAGAGATCCTAGGTCAAACAACTAGCCTGGAAAACTAAGGTAAAAAACCCTAGACGACACTCACAAGGAGACGTGCCTCAGCTTGCTATGGCGACAAGAAGGCTGGTAATGGCATATTCTAGGAGAAAATGCAACACTAGGGCTACCATTTAGTCACGAACATGCATCATCCACCAACATTCAAACAAAGAGATAAGAAGCTTCACCTCCAAGTGCTCGTGTTTAGCCAACAAATCAAAACATCACCTTTCAAAGAATTTCACCAAATAATTACCAGAAAACAGCTTGCATTAACCCAGAAAATCCTCCACAAGAGGGGCGCATCTCTCCAAAGAGCCCTAGCAAGGGTAAAACAAATGCATAGTGATTTATCCCATGAGTCTTGTTTTTAAAATGAAGTGAGGAGATCTATTTATATGATCTCACAATCACTTTTACAACAATATCCAGGCCTACATGCCTTAAAACATGTCAATTTGAAATTATAAAATGTCAACTTAAAAATTAAAACAAAATAATAATAATAAAATGGCCTAAGGTAGGCTACCTGGGGTATTTGTACCCCTAGGTGCCAAAATGCGCTCAAATAAGCGAATCACTCTGAAATGGAGTGAGCTAGAGGGAGGGCGTTATACCCCATCTAACCCCAAGAATGTTGTAGAATCCCTCAACGCCCTCCTCAAAGCATCAAAAAACCTGGTGTGGAGAATGTCTTCCTCTACGGAGATAAGGCCAAGGAGAACAGGTGCCAACAAGCTGAGTGAAGAAAATCTGACTTAATAAAATGAATTCGCTCATTTACACATTCTGTCAAACATTTACAGAAACTAGGGTTTTAATTTAATTAATGGAAAGTAAAACCACACTTCTGAAATGTACTTCAAAATTCTGCCAAATACTGAAACATTCTTTAAGCAGTAGAACACAATAATTTTGGTCTAATGACCAAGCAAAACCCCAACTTGGGGAAAACCCTAGAAAGAAGATTTTGTCATTAAAGAAGAAAGTTTATTAATTTTCCAACAACACTTGAAAAATTATTCTTTTGAACCCTACAGGCAAAAATTCCCACAAACCACTTTCAAGAAGTTACCTCGAAATTTGTGCCAACAATCTGCTGTACGGTCATTGTACAACCTCACACATGCGCTGTACAAAACTACACTTCTGTCACACGTGTGGTACGGACTGTACTTTTTGTTGCCTCAAGATTCGTGCCAGCCTGCAATAAATGCATTTTATGCCTATTGTACAGTGTTGCCTTGAAAATTGTGCTCACACGTGTTGTACAGACTGCTTAGGCTGCAATAAATGTGGTTGTACCTTCTGTTGAGTGCATTGGGAATTGTGCCTAGGTATTTCTCTCTCCTTTGGTCTCAACCTTCTTTCTCACTCTTCATTGATGGTGAGAATCTTCATTTGTCCTCTCTCTTTGTTTTATACTTAACTTTTGTAACTACCTTCATCAACTACCTAATCTAGGGTTGAAAATGATTTACAAAATCAAGGGTCTACAACTTAACTCACTTTTAATAATTAAAAACTTTAATTATTAAATACATCATTTAAGTGTGACCCACTTTTCTAAAGTATAAAAAACACATTCTCTTTATTTACATAAACATCACTTTGTTGCATAAATACATAAAGGACAAAGGTTTCTGGACCTCTCATCACACCCACACCAAAAACATGGGAGGACCCTTCAGAGTTAACTTTTCAACACTCCCTCCTAACGCAGAAGGTGCGCAACACAATCTCCATCTCTGACTCCTGCAACAACTCCCTCCTGCTCTAGAATCATCCTTGGAAACAGATGCTCTATCTCGAACTGAAACTCTGAAGCCTGAGACTCAACCCGAGTCCCATCAACCTACTCAACTGCATCATCACTTGACTGGCTGAGCCTCTTGCCAATGCTCAAGAGAGAGTCACTCTCCTCTTCATATCTATCAAATGCAGCATCATCCTCATCCTCTGACTCTGATAGCCATCCTCCTACTCCTGCTCTTGATTGTACAACATGTACTCTCAAGACATATAGTATGTCCCTGCGATCTCCCAATAAGATGGTGGTACGAACTGGTTCATCTCTCTGATACAAGAAGATATGACCAAACCTGATCATCATCACATAGCTATCATCCTCGAATGATGAAACTAAGAGTTTTCTCACTCTCATCCTAGGTACAAACAATACTCCATGAATATCCAGGAACTCTTCGAGATCTAGTTGAAATATGATAATTCCAACTCCTTGGATAGCAATCTGAGGACTATCAACATCCGTCTGAATGAAGTGTCCTGGCCCCAACATTGTGATCATCTGAAAAGAGTCATAAACTCTAGCCATATGTCTGGTTGCACCGCTGTCAACAACCCAGACATGCTCAAAGGTAGAACTCCCTACACTGGAATCAATTGAGACAATAGAAAACTCTTGCTCAAACTTCTTGGCATATTCTTCTGCTACTGCAAAGGCTGCCACATCTCTTTTAGTCTTCACAATCATTTTCTAGGGACATTTCATGGCATAGTGTCCTAACTGGCCACAATGATAACAGTTGATATGACTTAAATCTTTCTTCTTCTTGTTCTTGGATTCGGATGCAAGTGGCACATTCTGCTCAGCATCCTCACTAGTTTGGCCAATTCGTGACCCATCTCGGATATCCTCTTGGGTAAAATCATCCCATAATCTGGACCAACTTGGAAGTGTTTCTCTGCCCACAATACACTTCACAAAAACCTCCCGCTTCTTGGTGAAGACCATCAGGGTTATCCTCACAAATTCTGAATCGGGAATGGTTTCTCCTACTGCTGCCAACTAGTCCTTAACTTGTGTAACACGAGTCAAGTAAGAGGCTACACCTTCATCATTTTACATTTTAATGTTGTGTAGCTTGTCTTTTAGGGCCATCTTTTGGTTTTCATTCTTTGCTTCGAACAACTTGGTCAACGTGTCCCACATCTCTTTAGCAATTTTCTTATCTACTAAGTGTGGTATGAGATGGTCTTTAACCCCATCCAAGATAATTCTCTAGGCTCTGGCTTCATGAGCTTCAAACTCCTCAAGCACATCTTTATTTGTTGGCTTGGTCATGACACTGTTAATAAAACTCCAAACTCTAAGTTCTTTCAATACAGCAGTGATTCTTACCTTCCATGGAATGTAGTTGGATACTCCATCCAACCGATCCTCATACCTAATGTTCATCATGGAAACTAACTTGCAACCAAAAATTAATTGAAGACAAATCTAACACTTTTCTGAAACTTCAAAGAACACCTGCTTAACTTCTTTTTCAGTATAACTCTGTTAAACTTTGATCTGATACCATGAAGAAAATCTGACTTAATAAAATGAATTTGCTCATTTACACATTTTGTCAAACATTTACAAAAACTAGGGTTTTAATTTAATTAATGGAGAGTAAAACCACACTTCTGAAATGTGCTTCAAAATTTTGCCAAATATTGAAACATTATTTAAGCAAATGAACACAATAATTTTGGTCTAATGACCGGGCAAAACCCCAACTTGGGGAAAACCCTGGAAAGAAGATTTTGTCATTAAAGAAGAAAATTCAGAAATTTTCCAACAACACTTCAAACAATATTCTTCTAAACCCTACAGGCAAAAATTCCCAAAAACCACTTTCAGCGAGTTACCTCGAAATATGTGCCAACAATCTGTTGTACGGTCATTGTATGGCCCCACGCTTGCATTGCACGGGACTGCACTTCTATCACACGTGTGATACGGACTGTACTTTTTGTTGATTTATGTTGCCTCGGGTTTTGTGCCAGCCTGCAATAAATGCACTTTCTACCTATTGTATGGTGTTGCCTCAAAATTTGTGCTCACACTTGTTGTACGGATTGCTCAGGCTACAATAAATGTTGTTGTACCTTCTATTGAGTGCATTGGGAATTGTGCCTAGGTATTTCTCTCTCTCATTTGGTCTCAAACTTCTTTCTCTCTCTTCATTGATGGTGAGTGTCTTCATTTGTCCTCTCTCTTTGTTTTCTACTTAACTTTTGTAACTACCTTCATCAACTACCTAATCTAAGGTTGAAAATGATTTACAAAATCAAGGGTCTACAACTTAACTCACTTTTAATAATTAAAAACTTTTTCTAAAGTATAAAAACACATTCAATTTGTTACATAAATACATAAAGGACAAAAGTTTTTGGTCCTCTCATCACACCCACACCAAAAATATGGGAGGACCCTTCAAATTTAACTTTTCAACACTGAGGGGCCAGGAGGGTGTCATAAGTGGTTGTGAATTGAGACGACTGCCTCGCAGTTGAAGCAAAAGCCACCAAAGCATGAAAACAACATATGGGGCCATGTGACCCGGTGGTCAACCCTTAGGAGCCCTGGACACCAACCTCGAGGTTAAAAACCCCGTCAAAGGGCAGTTAGCAGTGCCATTAAGCCATAATACTCCTGAAGGATCGACCAAAGGGCCTAGCCATGACCACCATTGCTCGATAAAGCCCCTCTGGTCGAAATATTTGGCTCTCTCTCCCTGGGGTACACCTAAAGGTGCGTTGGGTAGAGGTGCAGCGTAATAGGCCCTAAAATCCACCTCAAGTGAAGCACTCCCTTTTGCCTTTTATATGAATAAAATGGGTCCATACAGACACTTTCCATCTTTGTATTTCATGAGGAGATCCTTTTAAGGCATGTATTTTAGTATTCATTAAATAATGTGTCTGTAGCCCCAAAGTTCTCCTCGATGAGAAAACACACATCTAAATATATGGAAACTCATCCATTAGGGTTATTTCTCACCCCTTCTTGAGTCCAATATCCCTAGACACCTCCTTTAAGAGAGAATTCAACCTTAAATGGGCCAAGCCAAGCCCAAGTGCAACTTAGTGCCATGTAGCACGCTTACAAGATGGTTGTTCCTCCTTTGGGATCTCTCCTTGTCATATGTCATGCTCAAGACATCTAAAGTGGTAGGACGTTCATCTTATTCACATCATCTAAACATGTAATCACAAGCCCTAGGTTCAACCTCTGAACAAGGCACTCCATCAATGATCTAGCAAATGGCGATGTAAATCCATATAATCATGCATCCAAATATGTGTCAAATGTTATGTCCCAAAGAAAGCCTCCATCAAGTCTAACCATGCTCCTCCACACATGGTTCTTACCTCCAAATGATGAATGGAATTTGGGCAAAGATAGAACAAGGTACATAAACTCCAAATTTCCCTGCAATGTGTAACTATCACTAAAATCTAAAGATCCTATACTATGACAATGAGAAGAAAGCTTGTGAAAATGCAAAATACGCATTGCGTTTTCAGGGGGGTAACTCTCATCATCTTTGACATCAACACCCACTACACCAAGTTGATCTCTCAACTTTGCTAGCTCCATCAAATATCTAGCTATTTTATCCTACTTACACATGCCATGGTGAGCTTGTTCCTAAACAGCATCTTCTTGGGTACATTCACAATTTGGTATAGTATTCCCAAGGCATCATAGATTTCCTTAGCAATAGTCTTCTAGACAATTTGATGGACCAAATGATCCTTCACCATATACAACAAGGCTCGCTTCACATTTATTGAATTCTTATTGTACTTTGCCAAAACTTCGGAATCTATAAACCTTCTTTTCCACAATGTACCAAAGGTTTGTTGATTCCAAGAGGTTATACAGTCTACATCACCAAAGCAAAAAGTTAAAGGTGCCCTCCAACAAGGGACTCTCTCACATACTAGGAATGGCCATTGTTGTAACTTTGTTGAACAAGCTCATGGCAACTTGGTGCCACATGGTACATTTCTAAGATGATGTTCCTCTTTTGAACTATCTCCTTGCCATATGTCATGCTTTGGACATCTCCGGTGGTAGAGCATTCATCTTCTACGATTGCTTTCTTTCTCACACCATCCATCTATGTGATCTTGATCCCCTCGGTTCAACCTAAGAACGAAGCACTCCATCAATAATACAACCAATAATGATGTAAGCCATATAACCATGCCTCCAAATATGTGTCAAGTGTTGTCTTCAAGAAAGCCTCCATCAAGTCAACCATACTCCTCCATACCTTTGTTCTTACCTCCAAATAATGAATGGTGTTTGGGCAAGATAGAACAAGGCGCATGACCTTAAAAGCTCCCCATAATCTGTAACTGCCGTCGAAATTCAAAGATCTTTTGCTATGACAACGAGAGAAGAAAGACCGTGAAAATATGAAATGAGCACTATAGTTTCAAGGGAGTAACACCAATCATTTTTTACTGCGTTGCCAACTATACCAAGTTGGTCTCTCAGATATGCTAAACTCACCAAATAGCTAGTTACTTTATCTATCTTCCACATATGTATCGTGGTGAGCATGTCCCTCAAGAGCATCTTCCTGGATATGTTTACATTCTGATACAGGGTTCCCAAGGCATCATACATTTCCTTTGCTTCTTCCCAACAATGCAATGGATTTGATGATTCTTCACTGATTCCAACAGGACTCACTTCACATTCACTGCATTCTTGTTGTACTCCACCAAATCTTTGGGATCTGTAGGACATTTTACCAAGTTGGTCTCTCAGTTATGGTAAACTCAACTAATAGCTAGTTAATTTATTTATCTTCCACATGTGGATTGTGGTGTGTGTCCCTCAGGAGCATCTTCCTAGATATGTTTGCATTCTAGTATGGGGTTCCCAAGGCATCGTACATTTTCTTGGCTTCTTCACATTCACTGCATTCTTGTTGTACTCCGCTAAATCTTTGAAATTTGTAGGACATTTGAACTCCATTTACACAAGGTACCAAAGTTTCACTGCTTGTCATGGTTTCTACAATTTGCAAATCCACAATAGAAAGTTAGAGGCATCCTCCAACAAATGATTCTTGCAAATTGGAAATGGTGATTACCGCAACTCCATTGAACAAGCTCCAATCTCACTCATCGGATCAACTAAGGTTTCATGCCCCACAACCCTTGTCAAGTCCACATGTTGATGATCATCAGCACAAATCTGAATCAATCTCTAAATCGCGAACATACAACCCAATGAAACCCTCTAACAACTCTCTTTCTTTCAAGGATGATCTATCCATACACAAAATTCTAGAAGGCTTCAAATACATGCTCTAATACCATGATGAAATTCTTCAACACACAATAACAGTCCTAGCAATCTAACCTAATCTACTTATGATCGACAAAAAAATAAGTGCTATCAAAATTGCAATTTAATTTTACTAGAAATTGAGAAAATTATAATAGGTACAACAAATCTAAAACTCAAATTGCATCAATGTTTTATTACTATGAAAACAGGAAATAATAGAAGTTTCAAATCCCAACTCTCACCACTCACTAATTTATACTAAATTGAATGAATAACAATAAAGACCCTACCTCGCTTTTATAAAGAAGGTTATGCTTGTGCACTGGAAATAACCTAACTCTAAGTGCCTAGGTTTTGAGGGCCCAGCCAACATGCATGCATTGACCTCCTAGAGAGCTACGCTTAAGATTAGAGTAGACTAATCATGCAACTCACCTTCACTCTCGCCATGGGATAAGCACCACATCTCTCTAATTATGGAAGTTACTAATTCTAGAAAGACCAAATTGAAAGCAAGTTGTTCAGGCCAAAACGCATCAAAAACATGGCATGTGTTTTGAGGATGCATTTCCAAATCCTGAAACATCTCTAGACATTTCCAATCATTTCGAAACATGTTTTTTCATTTCCAACTCATAAACACAACGAAGAAATTCCCTGCATCTTAGATTTATATGGATTCATGCCTATATTCATAAATATCCAATGGAAACGAGTGACTTCACTTTGTAACAATTTGTCATGTGACCACACTTTCTATGAAATTATTTGTAACCAAGTGGATTTGAAACTTTCTCATTTTGAATAAACTTGCACTAAAGATGCACAATGTTGAATTCTCCAACCTTGATGTCTCTTCCTGTTGAGTTCAAACAAGCAATGAATGCTTAAAGAAATATACAACATAACTCGTATGCTCAACCCATCTAATAAGATGAGAGAAATGTTGATATAAAACAAGCAAGATTTAAAAAAGCATTGATCAGGATTCCATAGTCAATGTTAGAGGTTGTTTATCAGTGCCTTGTAAAGCCCATAGAGCTATTGTTAGTAGTCATATGACAAATTATTGGTTGGTTGGTCTTGATGAGCCCCCTCCATGGATTCTGCCAACATGGAATTTTGTTTGCCCTGATATCATTGTGAGATATCTTGGCACCCCATTTAGTGTGGGTCTTTCCTTGGTTGCAATGTGGCATTGGTGTTTGGAGCAGTTACAACATAGCTTAGTTTATGGAAGTATAAGAACCTTCCGTTTGTTGGCAAGTTGATTTGATGGGCGAGATTCTTGAGGCTTCTCATGTTTATTTTATGTCTTGTTGGCTTTGGAATAGGGATCAGTTTCTTTGGTTGTACCAACTCCTATGCTCATACTAATGGGCACAAGCTTTGCCCATGTTCCCTTTGGATGTATATATTATGTCCAAGGACAAGGGAGGTCTTGGGTCTATTACCCTCCATTTTGACATGGGTGTCCACTTGCTACTTTTATCACAACTTTCTGTGGGGTTTATAGGTTGATGGAGCTATGGATGTCCTAGTTTCCTTGGGGTTAGATTTTTGTTTTGTGTCGTGATTATGCCATTTATAGTGATGCCTTGGCCTAGACAGTTTGTTGATGGATCTTCATGATGTGCTTGCTAGTAGCTATCGGATGTGGCTTTTCATGATGTTTGGCTACCGATGTACTCTCATGTAGATGATTATGGTGTGTTTGTGAGGGTTTGATGGTGCACTTCATTCATGTGTCACCTGGATCATTTTCCTTGAAAGGTGCCCTAGTGTTCTTGGTTTGATTTGCCATCTTGATAATAAGGGCTTGGCTTTTTTTACATAATGATGTGGTGTTTGAAGGCTCTTCCATGTGAGAGTCCTAGGCTTTTGAGGGCAATTCGGTACCTTGATGACATATACTATCAAGATTAGTGGAGCTCTATCGCATTTGTAGCTTGATGATATAGCTTCTTGATGGCATGAACTAACATTTTGGGCATAACTTGTTGACATGGATGGTTTATATTGGATTTTCCACAGAGTGACCTTCCCCTAGCACATATTTTATGACTGTTTCATAGATGCTTGATTCGGTTATGGAGTGAGCCACCTCAAAAATTTGTTTTCAACCTTGAGGTCTCATTCTTAAGGCATTTTGGATGGTCTTGCCAGCAGCAGAGAGTGGTTTATAAAGAGAATGTTCACATACTTTCAAAACTGCCAGTCTCGTCGCAATTTCATTCTGATAAATGTGCAGAGATGATTCATCTAATTGAGGTGATATAGCAAGCTCTCATCTTGACTCAGAAAATCAGTTTCTATGCTCAGATATTAAAGACTCCCGGGGTATAACTGTCAGAGTTTTGCAGTACACTCTCGATGTCTAGATAGGGGCATGATGGGTGATCCTGAAATAAGTCTGTTTCTTCTGGATTACTGGAGGTATATTCAAATCTGTCCAGAACATCACAGTTCATTGAGGCAAGAAAAATGCTTTCACAGTTGAAAAGAATCTGAAAATTTTACCTGCTGATGCTATTCTTTGGTAAAATTCATGCCCAGAGATGTGGTGGCTGAGTCGAATTACTGCTGCTGTAGCTGAGAGAACAATCTCTGAGACAATCTGGTCTGCCTAAAACCAATTAAGGATCTGAATTCTTTCATCTGGAAAAATTTGCAGCCCCAAAATCACCCATTGAAGGCTACAGGAGAGCATAGAACACACAGGACAGATTAAAATTATAATGAAGATGAAGTATTGCCCAACGTTGATCAGCCATTTGAATAGTTTGATGTATACTTTGTGATATGGTTCAGTCAAACAGCGAAGTCTAAGGAGTGCCCTTGCCTCAAGCATGTAACAGACATCACGTATTCCAAGAAGTCAAAGGCCACAGCCACAGTCATAGGAATCAGTCAATATTTCAAGGAATTAATTAACCAATTTGAAGGAGTATGTTACTGAAGATGTACATCTGCTTTAAGGAGTTTTTGGGGGGTTATTCTTGCACACATATTCATGCTTCATGGATCTAGTAGGCCAGCAGGAGGACGATTCATTAGCATATGAGTGGGTCAACTCCTCTGATCTTAACGTTTGGTTCATGGACTCCTTGATACAAGGAAGTGGTTATAACAGCTCTATTCCCATATGTTTGATAGACTTTGGAAAGAATGCCCTTGAGAATATGATTATTTGCTTCGAATCTACCAAAGCATTTGACCCCTTAGAGGAAGGGAGACATCGGGCTATGGAGGTTCCTTTACATTTTTTCACAGTTTAATGGGACATCCCTCTTGGAAGAAACTACTTAACAGCAAAGAAGCTTCTTGATGGTTACATGCTCCTTAATTCATGGATTTAAAACCGTCCAGCATAAGATTTGTTAACAGCAAAATTTGAGAATCACTGCCATTTATTTGCCCATTTTCTTGAGGTCTCCCACCTTTTTGGAGCCTTTTTCATGGAGCATTCACCTTGGAAGTCCCCCATCCATCATTTTGTGACATATTTGTACAGAGCATTCAGCCATTTTGGTACTTTTTGATGGGGATACCCACTTTGGAGTTGCCTTGATCCCCTATTTGGAGATAGCACCCCACCTTTGGAGGAGTTGCAGCACACTTTTTATGTTTTGATGGGATCTAGGTGTTAAATTTTACCCAATACCAAGTTCTGATTTCTGCTCTCAATAATTTAAATGTTTATACTCAAAAAATTATAAACATAAATACTTGATATTTTTAACCAGTGATGCAGTAGAAATAAACAAGAAATCATTCACACATTAGACAGTTATTTACCCTAGAAAACCCCAATATGGAAAAACCAACATTCAATGTTCTTCTTTATTACCTCACAGAAAAAATCAGAAATTGCAGCACACTTTTTATGTTTTGATGGGATCTAGGTGTTAAATTTTACTCAATACCAAGTTCTGATTTCTGCTCTCAATAATTTAAATGTTTACACTCAAATAATTATAAACATAAATACTTGATATTTTTAACCAGTGATGCTGTAGAAATAAACAAGAAATCATTCACACATTAGACAGTTATTTACCCTAAAAAACCCCAATATGGAAAAACCAACATTCAATGTTCTTCTTTATTACCTCACAGAGAGAATCAGAAATTTACAATAAGGGAACCTATAACTCAATCCCAAAGAAAATTGGGCTTGTTACGTTGCACCTGTAACCAGCGCACCTTCAGACATACCCCAGGAGGAGAGAGGCCATTTTTTTCGACCAAGAGGGGTGTTATTCAGCAGTGGTGGTCATGACCGGGCCCTTTGGTTGTTCCTTTAGAAGTACTATGGCTTAATGGCACTGCTGACTGCCCTTTGTTGGGGTTTTAACCTCGGGGTTGGTGTTTGGGGCTCCTAAGGGTTGGTCAATGGGTCACATGACCCCACACCTTGCATACTTGCTCTAGCGGCCTTTGCTTCAATTACGAGACTTTGGTCTCCCTTTACAGCCACCTAGACACCCTCCTAACCTCTCATCGAGTTGACGCCTTCTCTCCTGGGGCCTTCTTCCTCATGAGGACGTCTCCACTTTACTAGGCCGTACATGTTGCTTTGAGGGGGGTGTTGAGAGATTTTACAGCATCTCGGGGTTAGTAGGGGCATGACGCCCCCCCTCCAGCTCACTCCACCCTTTCGTTTGAAGTGATTCGCTCATTTCAACAATTTTTGGCACCTAGGGGAAAAATATCCCAGGTAGCCTACTATAAGCCTACTTTAGGCTTCTTTTATGTTATTTTAATTTTAAGTTTACATTTTATAATTTCAAATTGACTTTTTAAAGCATGTAGGCCTGGATATTTTGTAAAAGTGCGTGTGAGAGGCTATAAATAAACTTCTCCTCACTTCATTTTAATATAAGACAAGTGGGATAAAACACTATGCACTTATTCTACCAAACAAGGGCTCTTTGAAGTGAGGCGCCTCCTCTTGAGGAAGATGTTTTCTGGGTGTTGATGACAAATTCTTGAAATATCTCTAGTTCAATTCTCTTACAAAGGTGATGCTCTGATTTGTTGGCTAAACACTTGCACAAGGAGTGTTTCGAAGGTTTGTCTGATCTCTCTTTGTTAATTATTGATGAATGGTTTATGTTTATGGATGAAATGGTAGCCATTAGGGTTGCACTTGTCTTGGCTAGATCCTCCGTCAACTCTTGGTCACCTTGGTTGTAGAAGTACGTCCTTCTAGAAGTCCTTCTAGGGTTAAACCTTAGGACTTTAGGGTTAGTCGTAAAACCTAGGCTAAGCTTACCTAGAAGTAGGTTAGTCACTCCTTAGATGCCCTAGGTTAGGGTAGGGTTTTGCTAGGGTTTTTGTTCTCTTTGTCCCAAACCTTTCTCTTTTTCAAAACCTAGCTTCTAGGGTTAGTTTTAGGTCTGCATTTTGCGCCTAAAAAACACTAAAATTTATAAATTTTCAAAAATAACAATTTTTTGGCCAATTTAGGGCCTCCCGAAATTTTCAGGCCCTAAAATTTCAGGCCTGACATTATGTGCTCTAAATTTTTGGGCCTAAAATTTCGGGCCCTCCCAAAAGCTTGACCTGCTCCCTTTCCTCTTTTACCCTAGGTCTGTCCTTTAGGACGTTTTTTTTTAACCATGGGAATAGCAACCTCCCAAGGGTATATCCAACAGCCCGCAACCCAAATATACCAATAACTTGTGACTTAGCAGGTCTGTCCTTTAGGACGTTATCCACCCCTAAATCCAAGACTTTAGGGCTGCCCTTACAGTGGCAGCTCTCCCTAATTAGGGCCTGTTGTGCCTTCTTTCTCCATGACTGTCCCTTTAACACTTGCATACAAACAAATAAACAATGGCAAATTAGTTCCATGACTGCTGGTTTAATTTTCATTTCAAAGAGGACTGTTCACACCTTCACTTTCACGTTATTATCAAACCTTATATGCTCACTCTGTGTTTGCACACTTATGTTGAAACGTGGTCATTGTTTGAACTCTGAAATACAATACTGTTGCTATTATTTCTTTATTTCAGACCTTGTTTAAGTGTTGCTTATGCAAATTATATAAAGTCTGTAATGGATGCCTAAACAAATGGATAAGCGCTGTTGCCTTAGTGACTAATATATTGTACAATTCACATTATACTACTGTACTAATGTATCTCTGATAATGCTGCTATACATGGGTTGTTGTATGATTGGTTCAGATGTTTGATAAGCACTTATAACTATTGTTTTCTGACTCTTACATCACACATTTGTTATTACTCTTTGTGATCATTATTGAATAGACGAAAGCATTTGTATTGGATGAATGTCACTACACACTTATATGATATATGCATTTTTGGTCATTTGCTTATCTTAATGAATGCACTGCTGAAGTAGATATATTAACTACACTTATATGATTAATATCCATGCATATTGGTATGTCTTCTGCATTTGACTCCAATAAGGCAGAGTTACAATAGGGCTCTCCCCTAGGCGGTTTCGACTTCTAAAGCAGTTTGGGAAGAGTGGCTAAGGTGACAGTGGTCACTTTCCCTTTCATATGTTGGTCAGTGAATAGCCCTGCTAGTTCACCCAGTAACAGGGCTCATGGGCAAATCGGCCTTTCCTACATCACTCCTTGCGTTAGTCCCATGTGCGGCTTGTACAACCCTTGCGTCAGCACATACAACCCTGCGCCAACTCGTACAGCCTTGCATCTCCATGTCCGCGACCTACGTCAACTCGTACAGCCTTGCATCTGCATGTCCACAACCTTCATCAACTTGTACAGCCTTGCATCACCATGTCTGCGACCTGCGTCAACCTGTACTACGCCATACAACCCTCTACATCACCCTGCGAAATGCCCACATCTATTGTACAGTTTGACCCTCTCGGTTGGTTGTACAGATACAGATCAGTCCTATCAGTTGGTGATCAATCTCTCTCTCTCTCTCTTGCCCAAATCTTCTCTCCCTAGAAATATCTCCTTTCTTCTCTTTAGCCACTGAGTCTCTCACTCTTCTCTTCAGAAAATCTCTCTAAAAGTGATCTTGTGTGTCTTTATCCTCTCCTTAAGCTTTCTTTTATAGCATCTCAATGACCAAAACCCTAACCCCTAATCTCCAAAGTGATGGATAGCCAAAATTAGATCTTGAGCTTAAGATCAATGGTTGTGACTCAATCTTACGTTCACTCTTAGTCATTAGCCAACATTAAATTAATTAATGTACTTTTCTTAAGTTAAACTTAAGAAAGAGATATAAAAGTCACTTACTCAATAAATAAGAAGGTACCTAAAGAGTTAATAGAAAACTTTTGCATGCTTACATCTAGCCTATGCAAAAGCTCGTGTCCAAGCTATTATCGTCAACACTAGGGGTTCAAACACTAGAGCTAGGGTTTTTCCACCTTCATTCATGTTTTGTGGACATTGTCTTGTTGGAGCGCTGCGACTTGGAGAGCTTCGGAGGTCACACATCAAGGTTTGACTTGTTATTGTTCCCTCATTTGATGGAGGAGTCCTCCCTTTTTTCGACCTTTTTCTTGGTTTGAGACTTGTACAAGTGGCTTTGACCACCTTATTTCATGTATTTGATTATGGTAGATGAAGTATTTTGGTTTGTTTACTTCATCCTAGGCTAGATCTAGGATTTTATCATTAATTTATTGTAGAAACAAGAGGTGCTTAAAAAGGCTTTGCTAGCTCCTTCATTTGTCATGGTTGGATTTTGCGAGTTCTCTCTCTTTTGAAATGTAAAGGACCATTTTTTCTTGGTGCAATTTGAAGTGCAAGGGTTTCTTCTCCATTCAAAGTGTGATCTATTGTTTCTATTTCACTATGTTGTTGGTGAATTGTAGAGTTGCTAGAACTTGTTTGATTAGGGCCATATGATAAGGGTTTACTTACCTCATTGGAAGCGTTAATTGTGAAATATTTCCTATATTTCCCTTTGTCGTCTAATTCTTGAATGTATTAATTTGCTTTTATAATCTTTCTAGAGTTGTTGCTATTTTATAATCATACTTCATTGCATAAGTGACACCTTAGTTGCCAACATTTTAATGTACTTTCTTGGGCCCTCCTAGTGTCTATATCTACAATCATTTTTTCCAGCATGTTAGGGTTTCATTGTGGTCTATATGCAGCCCCAGTTTCTCTAACCATTCATGAACTTGTCTTCTTGGACTAGCCCCTTAACTCCATTTGCCCTTGTTGGATTGGGACTAGTCCCTTGGTCCTTCCATCACCCTTTTATTTCTCTATGCTACAAAGACATAACCGCTTTGCTAGGCTATCTTTTCACATCACCTTGACCTTCATTGTCATAGCCTTAGCAATCCTATCTTAGGGAAGCCCCCCTTGGGTTAAAGAAAAGCCAACCTAAAGTGTAGAGAGGGAGTTATTCAAGTGCTAGTGGGTAACCCCTCTAAGTTACAATTGGGCTAGCATTGTTCTTTGGGCTTTAATCACACATGCTAGTTTAAGTTGTAACAAGGTCAATTAATGTTGCAACTCAGGGGAGCCTTCTAGCAACTAAGTGGGTGGTTAATGTTTGGAGGGGTCCTTTCCTTGGCAAGCTCTTTTGAGACAATGGTTGCTTTCAATGCAACATATTGGCAAAATCAAGGGGGACTTTGGGTTATGTGATATCATCTCAGCTCCTCGGTTCTCAAATAGCAAGCTCTTTCAGTTTCAAAGGTATTTAGTTGAGTGAAGGAAATTAATTGGTTTAGTGAGGTGGCAACTATCGTGCAAATTGAGTGAGATGGGATTTTGGCTAGAAGGCCTATTTGGAGCTAGAAGGTGTAAGACACTTGTGTTGTTGATCTTCCTCGCTTTCAAGCGCGTCAGTTGAGTAAGAAAAAGATCATATTTTGGAGGGATATGTGGGATGCCAACTCTCACACTTGAAGGACCCCTTAACCCGTGAGTATGACATTTATTTTGTTGATTGACCCACTATTATGGAGACTTTTGGTCTCATCCCAAGGGCGGATCTATTCAAGATGATCATAGACATGCAAAGTCCATTTTGACATGATTGGGAGTAGTTTTTTGGGCACCCCTTGACTAAGTATGATTCTCATAAAATTGCACTCCATTTTGCATAAATGTCATCAGCTTGGTCCAATGCTTCATGTGCGATGGGTGTCTTTTGATGGTGAGAGTTGTTAGATACAAAGATTAGATAGTGTGTAGTCGATAAGGGTTTCCTAGAAACTGCGAGTGTTTGCTTGGCTGGTGATCTACTGAGTTCTTACTACCAATGTTTATCTGGCTAAGGGTAGCCTCCGAGACGGGCTTTGCCCTTCCTGTCTCAAGGAAAAATAATGAAAGTATTTATCATGGGATTGTACTTTGGCTAGTTCTTGTTAGGAGCATGTTCAAATGGATCTATTAGCTATTCTACATGGACAATTACATTAGCGCACATTGTTCTTGGGTGACTCCAAGATCTGAGGTTGAATCTTCTCTAAGTGCTATTTGGCACTACTTAAGAATTCCAGCCTTGTTTATTCTCTAGGAGCTTCAATGCAAAAATGTTTCTAAGAACGAGGTTAGCTCTTTGTCTGCCTTTTGTCCTATGTGGAGAGAAGAGATATTTATGCAGCTGTTGTCAAAAGGGGGGATTTTGTTGATCGAGGACACCAAATTGTTAGGCTCTAATGCCAATTCCAACTTTATTGTTGGTCTTGTTGCTTGAAGGAAGAGGTGTAAATACCATTGTATATACCCTTCCACTTTTTGTTATACTTTGATGTAAATAGAAGAACTATGTTTCAAATAAAAAAATAAATCATTGCCTTTGATGGCTTATTGGTTGCAGATTCCCTTGGTAGCATAGTTATAATCGAATACAATGTTTAGACAATTCATGCAGACACATTGCAGTCCAATTTTGCAGTCAGAAGAGGAGATGACAGGTGATTATTTAGCAAGACAGGATGATATCGGAATGAAGACAAGTACAAAGCGTGTGTGTGTGTGTATCTTGTGCAGACCATCTGATCAGACAGAGTAATGTTCATATAAAACAAGAAAGATGTTAAAGAAAAACAGTTGCCTTTGATAGCTTATGAGTTGTATATTTCCTTAGTAGCATAAAATATTCAACTAGAATGTTTAGACAATAAGCACAGGCACCTCTCAGTCCAATTATGCAGCCAGAAGAAGAGATGACAGACAATTATTTAGCAAGACAAAGTGAAGTGAGAATGAAGACATCTACAAAGCGTATGCTTGTGAAAAGACCGAGACTGCTAAAAATTCTCTATTCAGTGTATGAATCAAGACCAAACAAATAGGTGAACTTTTGAATGGCACTTGTGATGAGGAGCACCTTCAAACAGCTAAGGTCTGTAAGATAGCCACACATTATTAATACCACTATTAAGGTGGTGGCGAGGACAGTTTTCGATCAGCCATTCTGATAGATTAGGAACATCAACTGGTCGAAATCTCCAGAGACAGGAGCTAAGAGTCCTCTAGACTCATCACAAAAAGTTGACTGTTTAGATCTGCATTTCAAGTCCCAATTTACATTTCATGGCTATTACAAAGCACTGACTTTGCAGAATGAACTGCTATCACTGGTAAACTAAATTTGGAGCTGCTAATTTGAACCATTTACATCATATTATCACAATTTCACAAAGCAACGAAACAACAAAAGGTAGGAAGGTGATTTCGATTAAAAAAATGTATTTTGCACATGCCACAGACTATACAGGATAATGGATATGGTTGCACTCAAAACAGTTCAGTAACAAGATTCTGGCAAGCCACCTTATAAACTACAATGGAATATGGCAACATGAAATTGTTCATCACACAACAGCTGGCACTGGAAATTATTATGCTAACTGCAGCTTAGATTCATGAATACATTTATGTGTGTAGGTAATCTTTACTATGGAATCATCCGACACCAACAACTTTGTTTTGACTGAACACAATCTAGAAAGCTATAAACAACATCAAGCACAAATGGTTATAAGAAAATATGCCCCTATTTTGGGTTCCAAACTATAACTATGCCTGTTTTAACCTACTATGATATAATCTGCTACAAGCAAAAGCAAAGGTCTTTCATGAAAATAAAATATATTTCAGGGCCCACAAATATGGCATGGAAGGCATTTATCATGGTAACTTGAATTCACAGCAATACAGATAGCGTGCCCTGTGAAACTTCACAAATTATCTTTAGAATCTATAGACAACATACTATGGCATTAAGGCTTATTGAGATGACTTTGCTTTTGATGGTTACCAACACACTTATAAGTTATCAGCTGTTTGTAAGATCCTTAATCCTGAGTAGTTCCATGCATTCCCACACAGGGTCCCAGATGGCATACGTATCCGTTATTGTATGAAGAATAACAATACGAGAGAGGATGATTTTGCATGGAAAATTCCATGGGAAAGATGAAAAGGTGTATGAGTCAATATAGAAAAGAGAACAAAAGCCGCTACTTTCTAAATGATGGATGCTAATCAAGTAGTAAGCACATATTCAGTTAGTAAAACACGAGTCCTTCAATCCAGCCAGCTATTTCTCCAAGTAAATCAGCAAGCCGAATTATATCGATGTTCTGCTTTGGCAGAAATCCATACTGTTCAAATTTCATTTATCACTCTGTCCTGCTTTGACAGAAATTCACACTCTTCAAATTTCATTTATTACTTTGTCCAGCTTTGGCAGGATCTAACATTGCGGTTATGTCATGCAGAACCATATCCTACATTCTGAGAAGTGGCATAATAATAGGTGGGGCTTTTGAAAGATATTATTAGAAATCTGTTTTTAGGAATGCTGCTTTTATAGGTGAGCTATTATTATGGGAATATAATTTAGTCGGTAAAAGATGAGCAAAGATCCCTATTTAAGGGAATGAATTGTAGTCTTTCCTACAGACAGAGAAGTTGTAAGCACGAGCTTTTCATGAAGAATAGGATTTGTGATTGAGCTGTCATGGTGCTTCAGCAAATTTAGCTCCATGATTATAATTGAATCACTCAACATTCTATTGGTTTTTTCTAAGAAATCTAATACAGATGTTGAAGGGATTTTCAAAATTTTTGGCAAACATAGGTACAAACATTGTATCAGAGAATGTGTTTGATTTTCAATTCATTTAATAGAAAATGCAGTCAAATCATAATCACCGATTTGCCCAAAAGAATGAAATTTGCCAAATCTCAAGAACTGCCAACTAACTTAGCCAGATTCTGCAAATTTAATGACCACAAATCCTATCCATACACAAAATTCTGGGATAAGTGAGTTTAAATTTAATATTTAAAACACAATTCTCTACTATTAAAAGTTTAAGATAGAGGGGTGGTTAAAATTTTAATCTACTCTTAATTCTGATTTTAAATGCCACTAATGCGATTGCATATGCTTAATTTTCTTTGCCAAACTTAATGGCGAGTGCTGATTCTCATTCAGCAGCTTGGCTTCTTTTAACTTCCGCTTTACCTTTTAGAATTTAGGATATAGAAGTTCCTCTGCCACTCCTACAGTTTGCCGCTACTGATTGTACTTTTGAGTGCCATTGACCTACTTTTTTGGTCAGTCGAGTACATTGATAAAATTATCTCACGATTAAAATTATCTTTTATCTTTCTCTTATTTATTTTTCAATGGAGAATGTTTTCCTAATTTCATTTTTTCATTTTTGCCTAATTTGAACACAAACCAGCTTCTTAGACTCATATTATAAAACAAAAGGATGATTATTTTTCTATATCATGAAATTGTAATCGGATTTACAGATTTGTGTATTCCACGGAAGAACGTTACCATAATTCTAGCGAATAAAAGCAGATGAATATCGTTTGTAATAAAATGTGGCCAAACTTTAAAACTTAATAGAAATGTGATCAAACATCAAAAAATGTACGACAATACATTAAAGGAGATGAATTTCGATCGCAATTTAAAGGTGATCGAACTTTATAAAAATCACAAAAAAGTGATAGAAATTTGGCATTTATGAAAAAAATGATCAATACTGTAAATGAGATACTAACCTCGGCTTAGCCGGTTCAGTATTACCAAACCCTGGGATTAAATCATCAAATAACGCCTCTTCTCCAGACGGCTGCGAGTTTACAGGTGCTTTCTTCTTCCCTAATTCTCCGAGCAGATCTTCGAAGGAAGCGGGGCTAGGGCTTGCGCTCGCAGACCTCATGCTGAAAACGTCATCGTATGTGACTGTGGTAGATGAGCTCTTCACGCCCTGTATGCCCCCGAAAATGTCCTCGTCGTACACAGGAGTATCGTAGATGGGAACCGACGAGGGTTTGCTATTCGGGGCCGAGAAACTGTTAAAGATATCATCGTAGCCACCGGTCGAACGGGAAGAAGGGTTTGTGGACTTCGGCGGCCCGCCGAAGACATCGGCATATACATTGAAATCGGCGGCTCCGCTCTGATTTGAGCTAAATATATCGTCAGCATCGTGCAGGGGTTTCCCACGGTTCACAGACGAAGATCTGCCATTGTGACTGAGATTAAAATTGCTGCCATAGGCGCCCTTGTTGGCTCCCATGGGAGCCGATTTGCCCTGCGGCCTTAATCCATAGTCCCGCTGCAGTAAGTTCGAAAAATCCTCCATTTGTTAACAGATCTGGCCCTCGACAGATCCCGGATCGAATCTCAGATCGAACGACGGCAGAATTTAAAGATAAATAGCTCAAATTGGGCGATTTCAGGGGTTTAGGATTCCGTGAGAGCCAGTGATTCGAACACCGGCAAGATAGACTCGCATATATATGAAGGATTTCATGAAGAAATCAGGTCGAATCGCGTATTCGAGCTGCCCGAGATTTCAAGCTCTTGTCTCTCTGTGGAATGGCCTCCTCCCCTTGGCAGGCCAAATTCCAATACAAAGGACTATGATGCTTGATGACAAAGATACTCGAAAATTATAAAATTTAAACGCGTTTGAGTTATCATAGTTTTTTTACCTCGGTAAACGCAGAGTGTAATTTCTTGTTATTTTCTTTTCGTTGTCGCGTAAGTGGAACCTTAATCCGGCACCAGTTTCCTTGCTATTATTATTTTTTTAATTTAATTTTCGCTTTTTAAGTTTTTCTGATTTATTTTATTTAAGTGTTTAAGTGAATCGCTGATTCGGTGGACTAAGTCTTCGTCATTGGATGAGCAAAGATGTGTTGTTTTCCATGTTCTTGGATTTGAATGTGTCAATTTTTAAGCGGAGGTTATTCTTGGATACTTTTCTATAATGTTTACGTGGGTTTCTCTTTATACTTTTCTATAATATAGGAGAAGAGTAAAATATTTTAACTTTTACGAGGTTAAGAATAGCCTAGGGGATTGACCATCTTCCACGTAGTAGTTTTCTGCAATTCAATTATTTGTCTGTTTAACTTGACGATAAGTGTCCTCAATTTTTCCATAGTCCCCTCATTAAATAAATCATCCCAAGAATTATTTGTCAAGACATATGCGTAGCTATCCCTACAGTCCTTAAAGGCTTCACACTCTAAAATGAAATGTTTTTCTGTCTCCACCTTACCAGCGATGCAAAAAATACACACTCTTTCTGTCAAAGCTTCTTTCGGTCTTTTCAAGCACCCGGTCTCACAACGGAGTTGATGGGAATTAGTTCTTAATTGAGCAATAAGAATTTTGGCTTTCCAAGGAATATTAGCCTTTTTGTACGCCTTTTGATGTTGATTGTAGGTAGGGTTAAACTCTTCAATATAATACCTTCTCTTTCTCCCTAGCTCTTTATCCCAAGTTCGTTTGTGGAACTTATTGATAACAAAAGCTTTTATTTATTTACTATTCGTGGGGCACATGCTTAAGCACATATCCCACTTACTAAGTCATTTAATATTTTGTCGCTTCCAAGTCTTCTTTCTTTTGCACAATATGTCATTGAGGACAACCTTAGGCCATATGCCTTCTTCCATTTGCTCAACTCTTTTTAGATATCTTATGAGTCTCACCATAGCGATTGCTTCAATAGAAGCCACCCCGTTTCACTTAGCATGATCTCGTAAGACATTGACCTCTTAATTTTGAACTTGCTTGTAATCATGTGTTTTTTAATCTTTTCTTTTTGCTTTCACTGTAAGTCAAAGGTACTACTGGCCCAAACTTCACAACCATATAGAACAACCGGGACCACTAAGAGCCCAAAAAGTGTTTGCATAGTTTTCCAGTCCCATAACTCTGCCTCTCTGCGCCTATTTTGGAAAGCATAAAACGCTTTCCAACCTCCAATAGTTCTTTTTTTCCTGAAGCCTTCCCAACTCAAATTTTTGTTGAAGTCGATTCCGAGGTACTTGTAATCTTCCACTATTTCTAGGGTATTGTCTTCAAAATAGAACTTATGATGTTTAAGGAGAAAATGGAGGTGGGTTTTTCTTGATGTAATTGTAACTTCGGAATGTATTCACTTGTATATCTTATGTGTTGTACCTCGATATTTATTCCGGGATGTGTTTGTAATGTAATTGAGTCATGTCATGCCTCGATGTTCCGATCGGGAGTTTCTATAATGTAAACAAGTCATGTCAAGTCATTGTGGGTAACCCTCCTAGTGATCAAGGGTTAAAGTCCCCGCAGTTGTGGGGCTCTAGGGTTATTAGACTATCCTAGAGAAGTCGACCCTAAGTGAGTTATTGTATGTCGGGGCAATAGTCCTCACCATTGTGTTAAGGATAACCCTCATTGTTGGTCGGAGAGGCAAAGTCCCCACAAGTTGTGGGGCACTAGGGTTATTAGACTCTTCTAGAGATGTCGGCTCTAGTAAGTAATTGTTAAGTGAGGCCAACATGTTGGAGCGGACATTAAGTGAACGAAAGAATATAAATAGAGAGTGGGCCTCTCTATTTATAACACACACACTCACTCATTGGGGTGTATGAGTGAGAGAGAAGTTGCTGGGACAAGAGAGAGACTACTGTTGTCGGGAGATCATCTTTATGTTTTTGGGTTTTGCTTTTGGTCTTGATTCTATCTCTGAGGAAGTTGTGGGGTTTTCTCCTTTATGGTTTCCTCGAGGAAAATCTTTGTGTTCATTGTCTCTTGTGTTTTATTGTTGTGCATGTTATTCTCCCAGATAAGATCCTAAGATCATAATGCTAGCTTGAATAATAAAAATATAACATGGTATCAGAGCTAACCTGAGAAGAAGACAATGTGCAGCTGTAGAAGCTATGGCTTCTTACTTTTTGGGTCTCTCTCCACAATCCATCAACAAAGGTATGCTAGGCTGACTCTCCATTGAAGGGCACATCTTTCTATCGAAGCAAAATTCGATTCCGAGCATTTTCGGTTCTTGGTGCGGGAAATTAGGGCTTCTTACATAAGAGGAATTTTTGAGTGAGCCTGACATAGGATTGCTCTCCTCGTCAAAATCGAAGTTTAGAGACATGGGTTGATATTTTTGGTTGGGTGAAACTCCGGGAAATTCAAACCCTAGTTTGACCCCGAGTTAGAAAAACCCTAAATACTAAAACTGATAAGTTTTGGCACATTCGCTATATCTTGGGATTGGAGAAGGATTAGGAGCTAAAACTTTCACAGGCCAAAGATAAAATCCTGATTTACACTATATCCAAAATTCAGCCACAGATTCGCTATATCCTAGGAGATATGATCCCTCCAAGTTAGGGTTTCAGCCTCTTCCAGGATTCATCCCTAAACATGACAACTGGGGAGAATTGCTATATCTTGGGCTGCAAAGGCCCAAATGACATTTCTGAAGATGTTCCAAAAAGGGCACAGAGTGTACTTTCTGTGGTCCAATTTTCAGACCTAGAAGATGAAACAGTGACACGTGGCAGTCCGTACAACGTCGTTGTTCTAAATAGTCCTGTAACATGTCACCTTGGGAAAATGATCATAAGTCCCAATTGGTGAAACCAATTCTAATGAAACCTATGGTGTTGAAATAGGGACAAGCGACGCTACCTTAGTTTGAAGTTTCAGACATTGAGAAGCAGTAATTTCAGAGATACCATAGAAACAGTATCAGGCATTTCTACAGAAGAAATTGGAAAACTAGGGCTTCTTGTTCCGGGAGCTTCCCTCCACTATTTTCAGAAAATGAGTACATTGGACAGCTCACCTTGAGGATATCTATTTTTCTATCCAATTAGATCTGAAAGATTCCAAGTTTAGAAAATTAGGGTTTCTCTGACAAACCCTAGATCAGCCAGCTCCGGAACCGGGATGGACACCTCAATTCGGTAAGATCTAATCTTTTGCTATTTTCATTTGAGGTTCTCATTTCAAAGTGATCTATCACATCAGTTTGATAATAAGCTTGGTGAAGTTGACAACTTCCAAGCATGGAAGTATAGGATCTTACTAGTTCTTGAAGGAAATGAATTGGACACCCACATAAGTAGAGAGGTTCCAGTTCGAGAGGGAAATGAGGCAAAAGCCTTACTCAAGAAGAACTTGGTTAAGGCCAATAAGATCATTGTTGATTCAATATAGGATCACCTTATACTACAAGTGTCTTCCCTAAAGACACCGTAAGAGATGTTTGATTCATTGGCCAAGCTATTTGAAGGAAAGAACATAACTCAGAAGATGACTTTGAGAAAACAGTTGAAGAATGTGAAGACCCAAAATGCAGAGACCATACAATCATACTTTACAATGGTCTCTCAAATCAAAGAACAAATTGAAGCAGTAAAAAAAGAAGTGAAGAATGAAGAAGTGGTGATAGCCACCTTAAATGGCCTCCCAGGATCATGGGATTCATTCACGCAAGGAAGTGATTACTTTCAGCAGACTCTAGGAAGAAGAAGAACCTCAACTCATAATAAGAGAAGAGAAGATGAGAGCAACTGAAGATCAAGCTCTCACCATCCAAAGAAGATCCCTCGAGCAATGAGGAATATGAAGAGCTCAACTCTTAAAGAACCTCTTATCCATCTTAGCATTTGGATAAGAAACGATGCTATGAAGAAGACGATGAAGCTGAAGGCTAAAGAAGGAGTCTACCCATGAAACAAATAAAGATAAGTATTCAATTGTCATTTCATGATATTGTTTTGTTATGCATTTGTTTATATTCAGTTAATGTATTATGCATGATAGAATGTTTGCATTAATGACAGTGTACTACTAATATACATGTGATGGGTAAGTAGCTCATGGTGCTATACAACTCTCCATTGCTACTTATCTAGAATGAAACCTCTTTGCTGACATATTGGATTAGTGCACAATCTCAATGTTGTCCTGGTAGAGATGGAAGGCATCTAGAAAGTTTCCATGAGATATGGATGAATGTTGTATTGGCTAAAGTAGTTGCATGATCATATATTTATACATAAGAATTTGTCATTATGAATATTCCACATGAAATGTTTCTAACCATACAAATGCATTTGACTTGTAGGAAAGATCACATACACAATCGCCTACAAGCAAAGAATGATGAGACTTGTTTCAAAGAACAAGTAATGACAGTTCAAGATGAAGAATAATATAACGAATGCAGAGACATCATTGATGCAAAACCTTCCAGCTATGAAGAAGTAACCAAGAAGAAAGGGAAGACCAATTCAAAAAGAATGATATCTAGGATGCAGTATCGATACATGAAGGGAAGTTCGTAGTTCCATCATGCAGTAGATGGAAACATCATGGGATACAAGGCAAGACTCGTAGCACGAGGCTTCTCACAAAAAGAAGGCATAGACTACGAAGAGACATTTGCAGCCAGTGGGAGTTGAGACACATGACAGGCAGACTCATGTGTGCAAATTAAAGAAGGCCTTATACGAGCTTAGAAGACACCCATGGGATAACACATACATGATGAGCTTGATGAAGATATTAAACTTTGCTACAAGATTGAAGATGAAAGCATATACACTAGATTGATACATAGAATATTAGAAGAATAGGAAGCTACTTGTCACTCCGGTAGAGAATGTTTCAGTGCATAGAGTACGGAAGACAGAGGGAGTATGATGCTCCGCTTCAGAGGGAGTGACTACAGAATATCCTGAGGTTTGACATGGTAGGACAGGATGGATAGATTACTAATGACTCTAGGCTTCACTGAGAGTAAAGCAGATTCCAACCTTTGCTTCAAGATTAAAGGCAGAAGATCAGTGATGCTCATGTTATATGTCGATGACTTGTTTATGATAGAAAAGAGGAACTCATTAAAGTTGTAAGAAGGAGACTTGTTGTCGAGTTCGAGATGAAGGATTTGGATATAATGCACTACTTTCTAGGCATGGAGGTGTGGCAGAATCTCCCTGGGACAAGGGAAGTATGCAGTAGAGATCCTGAAGAGGTTTAGGATGATGGACTGCATGGCCATAACCACACCTATAGCATCAAACCTGAAACTATTGAGTGTTGCTTCATTAGATTCGGTTGATGACATGATGTATCGTCAGATGATTTATTCTTTGATGTACCTGACAAATACGAGACCAGATATTTGCTTTGTTGTGAACACATTGAGACATGTTCACCTGATGGTTGCAAAGCATGCAGTGAGGTACCCGAAGGGTACAGTTGATTATGGGCTCTCAAGTATGAGGCGAATCAGAAGATTAACCTATAGGGTTATGTGGATTCATATTGGGTAGGCAGTGCCATTGATAGGAAGAGCAATTCAAGGTGCTACTTCAGTATGGGATCAAGTGTGATCTCCTGGTTTGGCAAGATGGAGTCATGCATGGCATTGAGTACAGCTAAGGCAAAAGATGTTGCCACTTGCTATTTGGGAGAGAGCAGCAGTGAAGCTCTAGTATGTGATCCAGATCGAGATCTCTCAAAAGAGGGAGTTCTAGCATAGTCGGTGAGATAGGTTGTATGAGCATAAATCCTAGCGAAACTCATAGGTTGCTCAGATGTAAACAGACCTATAGGTTGTTCTCGGATGTAATCAGTCCTGGCGAAGCTAGTAGGTCATCCTTGGACATAATCAGCCCTGATGTGATTCTATGCTAGAAATGGCCAAAGTGAATCTTGAGTACTTCAGGGAGAAGCTTGGTGTTCTCCAGATCGAGGTTTCCCCCAAGGGGAGGTGATGAGTTCATGAGCCATTCTGACATGGTGAGAGGATTGGTTCCTTCCATGGTCAAATGTAAGGGATGAGCCATTCTGTCATGGTGAGAGGATTGGTTCCTTCCATGTCAGATATGAGTGCTGAGCCATTCTGATATGAATGTAGGATTAGTTCCTACATGATCAGATATAAGGGCTATTTCCATGCTATGAATGAAGGTACCTGGTCAGTTACGAGGAATACTCAGTCTAGGACTGAGGGCCATTATGATATGACTATGGGTGTAGTCTCACATGATCAAATATAAGTGCAGGGCCATTCTGATGTGATTGAGGGATATGTTCCCACTTGATCAGATATAAGGGCTATTTCCATTCTGTCATGGTGAGAGGATTGGTTCCTTCCATGTCAGATGTAAGTGTTGAGCCATTCTGATGTGACTTTAGGATTGGTTCCTACATGATCAGATATAAGGGCTATTGCCATTCTCTGAATGGAGGCACCTCGTCAGTTACCAGGAACCCTCAATCTGGGATTGAGTGCCTTTCTAACGAGTCAAGGTTAGATGTAAGTGTTATGCCTTTCTGACGAGTCAAGGTCAAATGTGAGTGTTGTGCCTTTTCACAGATGATAGTAGGTGTGTCCTATCAAGTTGGTGAATGTAAGTGCTGTGCCTTTCTGACGAGTCAAGGTCAGATGTAAGTGCAATGCCTTTCCACAGATGATAGTAATTGTGTCCTATCATGCTGGTGGATGTGAGTGCTGTGCCTTTTCACAGATGATAGTAGTTGTGTCCTATCATGCTAGTGAATGTAAGTGTTGTGCCTTTTTGACATGGTGTTGGATGTGTTCCTCTCATGGTCAGATGTGAGTGCTGTCCATTCTGACTTAGGGTTAGATATAAGCGCTAAAGAAGACCTACAAGGAGGCTAGGCCTACAACCAACATGAAAAAGGGATGGCTCTGTAGAACTTCCTGTGACGAGAAGAATCATGAGATAGCACCAGTGATGTTGACCTAATGATGATCCAACAATAATGATCCATATCGAGTGATGATCTAGATCCAGTGATGATGATCCAGCAATAATGATCCAGATCGAGTGATGATCTAGATCCAGTAATGATGATCCAGTGATGACGATCCAGATCCAGTGATGATCCAGACCCAGTGATGTTGATCCAGCAGAGATGATCCAGATCGAGTGATGATCCAGATCTAGATGAAGATGACTTGAAGATGACGAGAACTCGATGATGATCCAAATGATACAGAGAAGAAGACTTGTGCTGATAAATTGTTTCGAGAGAATACATTCCTAGTTAAGAGGGAGTGTTGATGTAATTGTAACTTCAGAATGTATTCACTTGTATATCTTATGTATTGTACCCTGATGTTTATTTTGGGATGTGTTTGTAATGTAATTGAGTCATGTCATGCCCCGATGTTTCGATCAGGAGTTTCTATAATGTAAACAAGTCATGTCAAGTCATTGTGGGTAACCCTCCTAGTTATTAAGGGTTAAAGTCCTCGCAGTTGTGGGGACCTAGGGTTATTAGACTATCCCAGAGAAGTTGACCCTAGGTGAGTTATTGTCATTCGAGGCAATAGTCCCCACCGTTGTGTTAATGATAACCCTCCTTGTTGGTCGGAGGGGCAAAGTCCCCACAAGTTGCGAGGCACTTTTTTTGTAATATTTTATGTTATTCAATGAGATCAATGAGATGGAAGTTGGCTTTGGAAATATGATGATATTATTTTGTTTGTCAAGTTATTTAAAAATGTCTATATTACTTTTCTTACCTCTAAAATACAGAGATTCTTGTTATTCACGAATAATCAAAGAAACCTTTGTTACATATGGGTTATAAATATGTTATAATTTTTTATTTTTACATGAAAAAAGCGAGTTTTAACTTCTATAAAATCGTGTCATAAAAACGACACCAACTGGGTTATATAGAGCAGTAAAGACTGAAAATAATGTCTATCCTGTCGGACATATCAATAATTATTTGTCAAAAAGACAGTCAGAAAACTAGACAGTTTTAAAATATGTATACTGGATCCAAAAAATAGGGACCTTCGGAGCCAAAGCATAAGTATATCAAATAAAACAGAAAGTAGTCATAGTCTGAATACTTCAATGGAGCTTTAAAGAGCCAGAGTTGGTCAGGGAATTTCCAGAGTATTCCTCCTAATATATCGCACCAGTTCCCATACCAATTGCCCTTTTTGAGAGGTCATCAGCCGAAGCATTATATTCCTTGTAAACATGTTGGAACAAGAGAGAGCTGAAAATTTTGAAAAGTTCTTTGACTCTGCAAAGCCAGTGCTCAAGGACAATAGAGCGTATGTCGTGTTTTCCCAAAGCCCAATCAATGATGACTTTTGAATCTCCTCTAACCTGTAAATCACTAAGATTTTTATGTATAGCAAAAAATAGTAACCCCCATAGGGCCAATAACTCGGATTTGGTATTTGTGCCCAAACCAAGATCCAATCGAAGTCTGAAGGACTGATTACTGTCCACAGTGATCACCATCGCGACACCACAAAGGCCAAAGTTTGTTGCTCCATCGAAGTATCCAACAGGACCACCCCTCAGTTCAGGAGGAGGAGGAATATGACGAACAGTCGACCTGGAAGTAGATGTCAATGAAAGAGAAGGAGAGGAACAGACCTTCGAAATGATGCAAACCTGAGAGACTGGAGTGTTCTAGAAGATAAAAGCATTGCAGGCCCTCCAGAATTCCCAGAGATAAAGACAATGGACCTCGTAAGGAAGACCTGTCAACTGCTTCCAATGTTTGAAATTGTCAACAATGGAAGGGAAATCACAGTGCCAAGTACCCCTGAGTGTATAGCAAAGGGCCTGTCCTAACTATCTGAAAATGAGACACCTCCCAAAGATGTGCTCGTCCGATTCTAAATCCAATAGACAGAAAATGCACCTTCCAGGGCCTGAAAAACCACGGTGCTGCAACGAATCCCATGTAAGTATTTTATGGTTGAAAGCCAACCAACATAAATATTTAATCATTCCCGGGATATTCAATTTCTATAACACAGAGTGCCACCTGCGACTGTCAGAAACCTCTGAAATATTAAGAGAAGCCAGATATGCCAAGTTTGCTCTCACAGCCCCCGTCTCTCTATTTGCTTTCCAAATAATCCGGTGTGGAGAAGAAGTCAGTCAAATACCAGCCGCATAGAGAAGATCTGTATAAAGTGTCCATTCTCTAACCAAAGCACCTGAAAGAGATAAAAAGTCTAGCAACATTATTTTTTATTACCCAATCTACACTCAATTAACTATTTAAATATATATATCATTATTTCGTTGTCTTTTAAAAAGTACTAATTAATTATTTCCTTATTCTTGTTTTTTTATTATCTTCGACTACCATTTCAAAATAATATACAATAATATTAGTTATAAAACATAATAATATTTATTAAAACTATTTAAATAAATCATTTAAATATAGATTAAATTTTATCAAATAATAATAATAATTATCTTATTCTTTCTATAAGTCAACTTTATTTTAATTTATTAATTAAATATATTTTTTTTCAATTAAAAAAACATTTTTTATTAATATATTTTTCAATTCAATTTTGTTTTTTTAAATTTTTTTTTACTTTATATTGTATTTTTATTTTATTTTTTATTAAAGTTCTAAATTTTCAAAAGAGAAATGTATGCACACTTGCTAAGTAGTCAAATGGCCCACAATAAGCTTAATAAACTCTTATATGTATTTATGGCTATCCGCAATGATGTGGACTTTCAAAATAACGTTTTAACTACTTTGTGTAGAGTATAATAATCGCATGGTTGTTGAGATGTGCTTAGTAGTAAGGTGGAATATTGTTATAATTATGTGGAATTAAAATTTTCCATTGAATATTTGTATTTTTAAGTGATTCATTTAATTGTTATAAAGTTTAAGCGGTTTAAATCTAGTATCAAATTTTGTTTTGTGGTGATAAGGATAAAGGTGTTAATATGTGAATTTGTTGTTTAAAATTTTTAGGTATAATTTTATGTTTAATTAATTTAGTTAATTACTATAAAGTTTGGGTATAAATTTTGTAATAATATTGTTAATTGAGTATAGTTTGGGTGGTTGTGTAATGGATTGTTATCTTTTTTGTTTAGGTTTTATTGAATTTATTATGATTGTATTGTTGCAATGGGTTCAAGCAGTATTGCTGACTTGATCTCGTGCCTTAAACAATATAGGGTTTTCCTTGGTATTGCTATCCCTCATTTTGCTTAAGTGTTTACTTATCATTTTTATCACAGTTTTTCATGGGGGTGACTTGTTGATGATGCCTTGGATGTTATCTTATGGATGGATGGTCTCCTTTGATGGTATATTGATGATTTTTGGGGAGGTGTTGAGCTCTCGGCGTGCTATTTCTAGGGCAAATTGTGCAAACACATGACCTGTATTGTGCAAAACAGGACACCGACTTCAAACCCTCATATCTCTAACGTCCTAGCTCATATGGTGACTTGTAATATATGGTTGGAAGGCTCTTTCCAAGACCTTTCTAGATATGTAGAACTCTCCTCCTTGTTCCTTGAGGTTTGGGAGAAATTTGGCATTCTTTGTGACAGTCATATTTTGGTTTATGAGCCATTTTTAGCAATTTCGGTAGCTTGTCTTTAAAAGGGTCATTCTCTCACATTATAGCAATGTTGGGGATTTATAATATATGGATGGAAAGCTTATTTCGTGAGCTTTCCAATGGTATAAAATACTCCCCCTAGTTTCCAAACTTTGGAGTTATGGAAACTTCTTTATGGACATCCAAATTTGGTTTTGGGGGGCCATGTTGCTACATATTTTTATGCATGATGGTGACCCCAAGGAGTAATTTTGAGTTGGCACACCATCTTCCTTGAGTTCCCTCGCTTGGAACCCATGTGGAGGCATGGTTATATTATTGTATTGATGAGATGGCATGGTGGCACACATGTTGAGGCACTTTGGTAATCTTTTACTGCATGTGGTGTTTTATTGCACATATGTTCATGCACCTTAAGAATTGGAGGAGATTTTAACCAATGGTTGAGCTATTTTAGGAGAGGTTCTCCCCTTTTGGAGGGTTTCCACTTCCTTATTTATGCATCATTCATGGAGCCACCACCACTTGGAGTTTGTTTGCATACTTGCTCATGCATTGGAGGAGTTCAATGTACACATATTTTGAGGATCATTGCACATGCATTAGGGTTTGATGAGGTCACTCCACTATTTGGGGATATTTGCACATGCTTGATGTATGGATTGTCCTACACACATTTTTTGGTCTTCCTTGATGAACACCGCCCCTTTGGAGGGTTGTTTGCATACTGGTTTAGGCTATCTTTTGTGAGACGTTTTTTGTGGGGCCTCCTAGCTTCAGGAGCGGTTATCTTTTGCCCAAGTACCCATACGTGTGCCATCTCGGTGCCATTAAATACAAAGTGACATAGGATTTATGAAAAGTGGTATAATAAAAAATCTAATAAATATCAAGGAAGTCAATAATTCCAAATTTGTCATTTAAAAAGCTACACTGTATTTTTCCACAAGTGCATTTTGGAGCCTTTTCATGGAGAGTGTTTAGCTTATTGTGAAAGCGATCCTCCTTTTCAGGCCTTTTTCGTGGAGTGCTACCTTGTGGAGAGCCTTCGAAAGCTATGTTTGGGACATATACTTGTTATCTTTCCTCATTTGATGGAGGTTCCCTCCTTGAGCCTTATGTATCTTGGATGTTGTACTTATGGTTTTGATTACCCCATTTTATGGATCTTGATAGAGTTTGTTAGGGTTTAGTTGAGTATTTTTATTTGTTTACTCCACCCTAGGTTAGATCTATGATTTTATCATTGCTTTTTTATAAAGGAAGTTGTGCTCCTCTCCTATATAATAGAGCCTCTTTCTCGTCCATTTCTCGTGTTTGGATTAGTGGAGAAATCCCACTAAGACTCAATGAAATACCTTTTGGTTCTTATGGATGGTTGATGCTAGAACTCCATTGAAGGATTTTCTTATTTTTCAAGCTCGTTTTGATGAATAATCTTCAAATTGTCAATGGTTTTGAGCTAATAAAGAATAGGATCCCAATTACAATTTGTTCCAAAAAAATACAGTTCCTTACATCAAAATGAAATTTTGTCACGGAATGGGATGCATTAAACAAGATCCATCATTCACACTTAACATTCCTGGAGGAAGGAGGCAACCCTTATTTGCATTGAAAACTACCAACTTATTCAAATCATGAAGAATGTGGTAAGAGGTAACTGAATCACAGTCAATCAAAATGAAATGCATCCTTTGCATGGTCACATTCAGACTGAGGTTATTGAACATTGAATCAGAATTTAAAATTTTAATGATGATTTCAGAATCTCCAAAGATTTGCAAGTTATTATGACCTGCTTCCTTTGCAAGTTGACATGCTTTCAGAAGAGCAAATAATTATTCCTGGTTAGTTGTAGTTTGCCCTATTCCCCAGCTGAAACTTGTTTCTATTTTTCCACCCGGATAGAAAATCAAACCCCCTGCCCCAACTTTCCACGGGTTTCCTTTTAACGCTCCATCAAAGAATATCGAGGCTTTATTTTTAAATTGCCACCAATGTGAAAATTCCTTTTCTGAAATCTTGATCTGCCAAAATGGTTTAATAACAGGCTTGCTTAAACCCATTTGAATTTTATCCACTGGCTTCGAACCAAGCCAATTTTGTTCAAATTCTAAATTAGTTCCAAATATTTGAAGGTTTCCTATTGCTTCTAGAAGAAATGACTTAGCTTTAGATGCTACAATTTCAGGTTTCAGGATTTTTCTATGGATGGCTTGCCAGATTTTTCCACCAAATAAATTTTGGGATGGCTTGCCAGATTTTTCTCCATGCCTGACTAGAAGAAAGAGCACCAGGATACCTTGACTGCCAATTTTTAAGGAGAGTAACAGGTTCAACATTTAAAGGAAAAAAAGAGCAAGGCAACCCAAGCAGAACAATAGCCCAGACTTTTTGAGCAAAATCACATTCAACAAAAATATGTGCTGAAGACTCAACAACATCTAAATGGTCCAAAAAAACCTTTTTTTAACAAGTTTTCTCCAGTTAAAAGTTTATGATGCATGATAGTCCAGATGAAGAAAATTAATTTTTGGAATGTTGGGTAGATTCCACACCATCTTCCAAAGAGCTGCGTTGTGGAAGCCAGAAGATCCCAATGAGCAATCCTACATTGAAGACTGGAGTTGATTGAAACCGTGAGCAACAGAGTAAAATCCATAAAATCCCCATCCCCACGAATCTCTGTAGGAATAATGAATAGGTGCCAGCCTAGTCAGCCTGTCTAATAGCGATTTTTGATGGGAAGCGAAGTTAGGGAGGCCACGATATGACATTGTGGGAAGGGACCATGTGTTCCAATTTCCATTGGCATCCCAGGAAGATATATCAGCGAGTCTGTGTATTCCTTTATTCATTAGCCAATTCTAACTCTCAACAATAGAAGCATCAGAGTTTAATGGAGCGTGTCCATTATTAATTTTATCATCCCACAGAAAGGTCTGTCTACCATTTCCTAGGATTCGATAAAGATGTTGAACGAAAAAATCGAGGCCTTTCCTGCATAAATTCCAAATAATGGAACCTTTAGGGGTATTTGCCATTTGAAGATATCTTAGTGTTCCTCCATGAAGGTATTTTTTCCAGAACAAATGACTCATCAGGTGCTTTTTATTGGAAAAAAATTGTCATAACAATTTTCCTCCCATTGCTATATTGGACATTCTTGGATCTTTGATTTGCAATCCTCCTTCAAGAACTGGTCTTTTTACTATTTTCCATTTAACCCGATGCATGCGATTCTAATTTCCTTTCCCACCTCTCCATAGGAATTCTCTGAGCAGTTTTGATATCTGATCCATAATAGCTTTTGGCACCAGGAGTAAAGACGATTGGTAAATAGGAAGAGATGAGAGGACTGACTTGCTCAGAATAACCTTTCCTGCCTTTGTAAGCCAGTGGCCACCCCATGAAACAATCTTTGCTTTATTCTTACTAATGATTTCCAGCCAGAGAGAAGGATTATTTTGTCCCAAAGTTAATGGTAGACCCAAATATTTAACCTTGTCCCAAGAGGCATATCCTTCAAAACCCAAGAGAAAGCTCTTACGGTTATTGATGAGAGCCTCTTAAATAATACAAAATTGATGCATAATTTTAGAGAAAGCTCTTCCCATTTTTAAGGAAGCCCCTCCCAAGAGCAAAGTGTCATCCACAAAGAGGGCATGGTTGATAGCTTCAACTCCTACTATTGTAGTTATGCCCGAAATGATCCCATCATTTTTTCCTGCTGTTAGCTTCCTACTCAGAGAATCAACCATAAGAATGTAGAAAAATGGCGACAGAGGACAACCCTATCGAAGGCCCCTAGTAGCTTGAATGAAGTTTGATGGTATGCCATTTACTAATGGCTCTATCCAAGGATTGTTAATGCATGCTTTTATCAATTTTAAAAAGCAGAGCTAAATCCAAAAGAATGGAGAATTGAGAAAAGGAATGAGTGCTTTACCTTGTCAAAGGCATTTGCCATATCAAGTTTGATAAGCATGCCCTTCTCCTTCCGAAGAAAGCTAGAATGCATAGCTTCTTGAACTTGTATAACATTGTCCAGAATATGTCTCCCTTTTACAAACCCTCCTTGAAGAGGAGAAATCACCTTCCCAAGCAAAGATTTAAGTATGTTAGTTTAGAAAAGATTTTATAAGACGCATTACAAAGAGAACAAGGTCTGAATCTATCAAAGGAAGATGGATTAGCTTCTTTAGGAATTAATGCCAGAAAGGTGGAACTTGTGCATCCACCCACTTTGGCTTTAAGCTCGAATGCTTTTATCATTCATAGAAGATCTTTCCTAATTAATGTCCAGCAAATTCAATAAAAGTGAAAGGAGAACCCATTAGGGTCTGGAGCTTTATTCGACTCCATGGACCATATGACATCAATAATTTCTTGCTCCAAAAAAGGCTTCATTAGCTCATCATTTTCTTCCGTACTCACCAAACTAGGAATGTTGGACAAAAAATCAGAGGTATAATCTGAATTAGAGGAGTCATCTTCCCTGTATAGGTTCTGAAAATGAACTTCAGCCAATTGTTTGATTTGAGAAATTCCTTTTACCACTTCACCTGACTGGGAGGAGATTTCTGAAATATGATTTTGAGAAATTCTAACTCTGCATTGTTTGTGAAAGAAGGATGTATTCCTATCTCTAGCTTTCAACCAAGTACTTCGAGATTTTAGTCTCCACTATTCATCTTCTTGCCTGAAAGCTTGGAAAGAATTAAACTGAGCTTTTTGCTCTCTTTCTAGCAAAGCAGGAGTAATTTTTGTTTCTTCCATTTCTAGTTGGATTTTTTCCAATTTGTGAAGGGCTTCTTTCCTTTCACTGATTGGATTTTTTTGAGTGAGTTTGACCCAGTCCTTTAGCGCAACTTTGGTGTTTATGAGCTTTCTCTCCCAAACAAAATTCAGAGATCCAAGAACTGGAAGTTCCCAAGCCATAGTGACAGTGCTCATAAATCCATCTCTGTGTTTCCACAGAGGACTGAATCTAAATGGAATGGGGCCAAGGTCCTCTTCATCTTCAATCTGCAACAAAATCGGCTTATGGTCTGAGGTGATCTTCGGCAAGATACTAAAGGAGATGACTTTTTTATCTGCCAACAAAGAATTATGTACCAGAAAACGGTCTAATCTAGCAGAAATGTTGGCTGCTCCCAATCTGTTGTTTGACCACGTGAACCTTCCTCTTTTTGGCTTGAAGTCGATTAGCTGCCACGATAATATGAAATTATCCACCCACTTCAGCATGGGATCTTTCCCATAAATACCATCTGCTTTTTCTTTTGCGCTCGATATTATATTGAAGTCACCAACAACTATTATATTTGAAAAAGAATTAGCATCGAGAAAGGCTGCCAGCGAGCTCCAATAGTCTCTTTTTCCCTGGGAATTGACAGGCACATAAAGATTAAAAATGCAAATCACTTTCTGATTTGGAGTGTGACGAAATTTGGTAAAGATCCAGTGCTGCGAATTGAGGGAGTTTTCCAGAGAAAATTCATTTTTCTGTCCATAATGTAGCTATTCCACCAGTAGTGCCTCTGGCACTAACGACCTTACCAACATTCGTTTTCCATCTCTTACAGCTAATGGAAAGAAGACTATCCTCATCGATTTTTGTCTCTTAGAGCATAAGAACGTTTGGAGAAGCCATTCTTAAAAGATCATTCACTGCTTCAAGTTTTGAAGAATTGCCAAGCCCTCTGCAATTCCAAGAGACAAAATTCATTATTTGACGGACAGGGTAGGACCTCCTTTTGCAGGTCTGGCCTGGGTGTTCCTGTTGATTGACATCTCTATAGTTGTTTAACTTCCTTGCATCTTAAGACGTTCAGCTTCTTCCTCCCGAATCGTCTTATGAGATTTTCGCCCTTTTTTGGATGACCTCTCGAGAGGATTTGCATCGGATGAGCCAGAATTGTCCGCAGGTTTCCTTTTTTTTCCATTTCCGCATATGCAGGAGAATGTCCTTCCACAGGAGTGTTGAGATCTGGTTCAGCAGGGCCTTTGACTTCTTCACTTGTTTGAATTTGAGTTTGGGGGACTTCTCCCTCTTCAAGTATTGAAAGCACTTGTTCTTATGGGATGCTCAATACTTCAAAATTGTTTTGAGCAGATGGTTCCTTCATAGCTACTCCATTTTCTTTCTGTCCGGAGGAGTTGCTACTTGTCCCCAATTCTCCTCTTTGTCCCTTGACTTTGTTTCCTTGCTTTGCTGAGCTAGTTTTTTGAACTTGAGTCCATTGATCTCCCTTTTCTTTAACAACTTACTTCTTTTTTTTTGCAAGATTTGGCAAAATGTCCATAACCATGACAAAATCTGCACTTAAAGGGTAGTTGCTCATAGTCTAGCTCTTGTACATAAGTCCAATCTGCTACTATCAAGTTAATAGCTTGAGGGAGTCCTATCTCCAAGTCCAATCCAACACAAATTTTGGCACAAGTAAATTGATCTCTTCAATCAACCCTATCAATATATTTCCCCATAGTGTTTCCTATAGCTTCTAGAGCTCCCCAATTCCAACAATGGAGAGGAAGATGCGGCAACCTAACCCAAACAGGAACCACTGAGGGGACATCTTGATTCAGATCAAATTCCGGAGACCATTTGTTCAAGTAAAGCCCTTGAGGACCCATGAAATATGGCCCGTTTTGAAAGATTAAATCTCTATCAGTAGAATTTTCAAAAAGAAAAAGATAATATCCCTTACCTATCAGATTGCTGCAAATGCCTTCTAAGATTAGAGGTTTCCAATTCCTTTTAACCCAATCTACGATTTCCTTAGGGGAGGGCCATAGCCCAGTAAACTGGCCAGTGAGGCCCCGATCAACAATATTTAAAGCTGTTTGGCAAGTTTGATCCACTGGGAGAGCCACTGAAGGAATATTGTCAAGCTTCTTTACAAAAGTCTGTTGGTTTTGGGTAAGTTTCCGCTTGCTTCCTGAAGCTGTCAGTCTCCTGAAGGCATTGAAGCCAGGGATAGGGGAGGAGCCCCTTCCATCAGCCATGACCTCAAAACAGAGATGATCTAAATCCACCAATATCCAACAAAGGAACAAGAACTCAAGGCACAACACAGACAAACCTAGATGGAGTTCACCAGCGTTAAATTTGTTTTATTCTCCTGCAATCATTCACCAGGGATTGGAACGTAAGCCAAGGAGGCTCTCTACAGCCCAAAACACCAAAATACAATGATTGTGACTCGTCCAACACCAATCTAAGACAAGGAAATCTCCACCAGAGCCATATTCCGGCAGCAGCAGCAAAACAATCCTCCAAAACGAGCGGAGAGCCGAGAGGCCAGAAGAATCTTCTTGTAGTGAAATTTTTTTATACGATGTACATTATTAAGTGTGTGAATAATTAATGATTAAAATATTTATAGCTGTGTAGTTTAACGATAAACCCTAAGGTAATCAAATTTATCTTAATATAAAAATTAAATTCATATTTTTTTTAAAATTGAAATATTATTATAAAAAATTTAAATCTTAAATCATTTCAATGAAAGAAAAGAATTGTTTAGAGCACAACAACTTAACCCTAAAACAAATATAAATTAATATATTGTTTATATAGAAAAAATGGACCACCGCTAAAATAAACTAAACATTTTATATGAATACATTGCATATATCCTTAATGGCATCTAAACGTATGAAATGATTATATTAAGATATATGAGCAAAAGTAGGAGTTTATATAGTCTCCTCATAACTATTTTATTGCCATTATAGGTACGTAAGTGGGGTTTTACTAATAAGTGGTCCTTCTATATCTATTTAACTACTTTATTATCATTATAGGTGGGTGGATTTTATTCGGGATATCTATGATCTTGGTACGAGGTTAAAATAAAGGGATTTGAATGATTCATTTATCTTTTTGATAATACAAATTTTGTTATTTTATTTATTTAACAAATTTCCTATTTATTTTAATGCCAGGGTTTTGTTCTTTTATTTATTTAAAAAATTTCCTTTATTATTATTTAACACGGTTTAATGTCAAGGTTAGGGTGAATGACTGGCATTTAAATTTACAGCTTTTAGAAGCCAACTTTTATATTTGGAGATTCTTTAATAATTATAGATATGGTGAGAGAAAGGAAGGATGATGAAGGAACAATTCTTAATAGAATGTTACAAATAATACAAGGTTTGTTTGTTCAATTATTATATATTTAGAAATTGAATAATAGTCAAGGAAACTCTTTGGCAAATTACCTTGTTGGAGAATGGGAACTGGTAAAAAATGCTCTCCCTTGAGCTTTATTGAACACTTTGGTTTATAAACCCATGAATCCATACCAAATAAACCAACTAGGGGCTAAATCTCATTATATTATGCATGCACTGGAGCTTAAGTTGGAAGACATATGTACAAGAACAAGTTATAAGGGAGGAGGCCTAAGTCCCCTTTATGCCTCCTTTTTCCTCCCACACTTCTACTCTAGCTTTATGGAACAACAACTTATGCTAATGTTAATGCGACATTGACACGTGTGTGGGATAATGGCTATGGTGCTTGGCAAAATTTTGTGGAACTCAACATAGCTTGGCTTTGGTGCTTCTATGTGGTTTTTGGGCAATCCAAGTGCACTTTGTGAAGGGAAATTGCTACTTGGGCTCTTCATAGGTGACTAGAGTGAAGGGGTATTTGGTGAGCATTCAATCCTCTATTTTGGTTTATTTTTTAGTTCAAGAAATTGCCATAGAGTTTTGGACGAGATTTGCATTTTTAATATAGTGAATACTCAAGGAAAAACTAGAGCCCATGGTTATGCCTATCTAGACATAGGAGGAATTTGGAAATTATGGTAAATAGAGATTTGTCTATTGGGATGGTGAGTCCTCCTCACCGAGGATGGAATTGTGGAGACAATAATGTTGAGGTTAAAAATATTCTAAGGTAAATGACGGGTCAACTTGAAGGAATGAACTAGGCAATTGAATACCTGGACGTACATATGGAGAGGTAAGAAGAAAAACAAGAAGACATGGGAAACCAAGCTCGAAGACTTAAATATGAAACATGACAAATTGGCTAATGAATTTGAAATGCATTATAACATTGTCTTGGGTTGTGCTTCATGTTTTTTATCCATGGTCGACTTTCCTAATGTTTGCACAGGTTCATTGTTTCAAAAGATTATGTTGTAGAGGAGGACATTGTGCACTAGACAATGGTCGCCTTCAATAGACATCAAAAGACTTATGAAAGATAATGCCCCATGAGAGATAATGTTTCAATGGAGGAAATCCATATCAAGCATAAATATCGCCTTGTTTGATTTCCTTTATGTTGTTTACTTGCAGTTTGCTTTTGGAACAATATGTCAAGTAGTATATGAATAGGAATAATAGGGATAAAATAGACTCTGCATACAACAAGTATTTTTGGAAGAAGACTATTATGTTTTGGGAGAACATCCACATAGCAAATTTGTATAAACTTTTAAAACTTTGTAACCCTTTAGTAACATGGAGTTCTAGCAGCTTCTTTATAAATATAACCATACTCGTTCTTTAATATATATATATTGAAAATGTTTAAAGAGAGTAATAAGAGCAAGTTATGTGAATCCTTTGTTCCATTTTTTGGCAAGGTTTAGATAGGATTTCTTTGGTGGCAATAATGAAGGAGAGGATTCTCCTCTTCCCACCAAGCAATTCCGTTTAAAAATCCTTGTAGGGGAATCTTATCATAATATTTTAGTTAATTTTTTAGAATTAGTTTTGAAGAAATGCGAGGGAAAGATAATGCCAATAAATCCAAAATCGAATTTTATAATGATTAGGAATATATGTTGATGTTCACATTACCATAAACCAAAACGTGTACAATATGACATGAATAAAGACACATGCAAGTGGGTAAAATAGGCAACACAATTCATATTTTCAACTTAACGACGATACAATGTGATTTGATGTGATTCGAATTATGTCACAATGGTTGATTAGCAACTATATAAATGCCATTGTTTTTTTCACCAAGATCATGTGTTATACATTGTTATGATCCATATAATCCACCACAACATAACAACACATGAATACCACAATGCCACTCCTATAGTGTTTGTGAATATGAATGGAAACTTTTAAGATGCCAGTTTGATGGGGCAAACCTCCTTATTACAATTAGCATAGTATAATTCATTGGCCTCGTATTTATGTAGTGTTTAATGTAACATTCACTAAACATTTATTGTGATATTGGTATGGCCTTCCTCTACTTATTTAACTTGATTGGGTTGGCTTCATTGCTTGTCCATTTCAGCCATCATCTCCTCTTAAACTTCAACCACAATGTTATTATTTTTCTTGGTAGAAGGAATAGTTATATAGTTTGAATTATTTTACCCTTGGGTTGTATGATCATATATTTTAGTGAGTCTCAATTCTTCAAGTGTTCGCATCTTGGTTTTGCCATAAGTCATAAAGTCTAAGTATGTTAATCTTTTAACCTCAAGGGGTAGCAAGTACGGGGCGAGGGGTGTCATCATTGATCCTAGAGGAATTTTGGAATTAAGTGTTATATAATAATAATAATAATAATAACAACAACATTAAATATCAATATATATTAATATTAATAATTAATAAATATAATTAATTAAGAAAAGTCAAGTGGCATGTCTTTATGTTTGAAAAGGCATGAATTGGCTTATATAAGCCCTGGCATTGTAATTGTAAAAAACATCATCATCATATTGATCAATTATTCAACGTGGGTTTTTCATAAATGATGGGTTTATTCCAAAATATTAGAACTTTTTACATTAAGTGAGATAAAAAGGGGTTTTAGATAAAAGTGAAGGGTATAAAACAAGATTTGAAACCGGGTGGGTGGGAAGGGTAATAATCATTCCTCCTAAACACCCAATCTACATAAAATACACAAGAAGTCTTAAGGGGAAAATAAGATAAAAAGTTAATCCAAAGACTATAAATATTATTAATAATAACCTTATTATTATTATTTGACAGAAATTTGGATAAAAATAAAATGTTGCCCCGGAGCGAAGTTCAAGAAAGATTCCCTAAGACCTACTCAAAAGTAGTCAATGATCTACTAAGACTTGAGGGAACTATTCAAGGAAAAAGTATTATCATAGCTATATGTCCAACCATCATGGAAAATTACATTAGCAACAACTTGGTAAATCAATCATTAGTCCCATAATCAAGTGTAATCGAAAAGAGATATACTTATGGTGATAAGCAATATGAAATTACGAACTTACAACTAACAATTGATGAGTATAAGTTCACATCCCAATTAAATGTTGTAACTATATATCTAAATGAAGTTGACATCATTATGGATTCACCCTAGATGGAAACAATAGGGACATTCATTTTAAACATGAAGAGGAGTTTTTAACATTTTCATACAAAAATAAAGATATAACATTATATGATTCTACATGGAAGTCGGATCCAGTAACATCAAAAGAACTTAAAAATATTTCAAAAATTATCACCGAAGATAATCACAAGTCAATAACAAAAATGCAGAAAAATTCGACAAAGTCACCATGGACAAGGAAGAAGAGATCTCTCGTCTAAGAGATCATAACCATAAATTGCTTCTTCAAGTCAAGAAAGCGGAGGATAAAGGATAAATCACAGGACAATCAAAAGTTAGAAGAGTAGAATCAATATCTTTAGAAGAAACTATTAGAAAATATAGAGGAAAATGTTCGCCTTAAGAATCATAAACAATATCTAATGGATCATATTCAGAAGATTAAAGATGATAATAAAGTGCAAGAAGAAATGATTAGGAATCTTAAGAATGATAAATTTTCATTGGAAAACAAGTTCGAGCAAATTAAGAAGAGGACATCAAATCCCTCAGACTCAAAAAGCCAAGTTCAAGAAAAAGAAGCAAATACAAATCCAGTCTTCTTCATTGTTCAAAAAGAAGCCAATTTAGTAAAAAAGAAAACAACAAGAACTCCTTATCAACACCCAAATTATAAAAATCATTTTGACCAACGACATGGTTAAAATGAACATAAACAGAAGAATTATGAATTCGGAGAAGAAAGAACTCAAAATCAATAAACTAAGCAGAATACGAGAAGTTCGATCCAACAAGGTGATCAACAAACAAATCCAATAAAGATAGATCTCGAATGGACTACTTCACAAACGATGCGACATTTTTTCTTGGGAATTCATAGCTCATATTGTTTTGTTTCGTCAAGTGTCATAAATACTAACATAAAAGATCGTGAGTGACCTTACAAGGAAGAAATTAGTCGTAATCCTTGTCTTCAACAAGCTTCAAGGAGAAAGCTTCCCTTAAGAGGAAGGCAATGTTTTATCTATCTATATATATATAACATAATATGACAGATAAAGATATATGATGCAATGTTACTATGGGTTTGGTTGCACCTGCGAGGAGAGAGCAGAATGTGAGAGATTGCACACGCAACCTGGTTTCTCGAGCTTTGCATGCACACCAACGTTGGATGTAGTTCCCCCTCTGGCCTTCTTCAACCACGTTCTAGCTGGAAATCTTGGATCTGATTGAAATTACTTCGGGCCTTTGCCCTTGCCAGGGCTGGGATGGATCCTCTTGAGGATCCAAGGCCGGAAGAATGAAGGAAGACACTGGATGTGGCATTCAGGGCCCTCGTGGCCTCCATGCCTCCCCGCCTCTATCTGCGGTAGATGAAGGAGATGGTTTTGTGAAAAGGGCTAATGCTCCTAGAATTCAGATCTCGTCGACAACTTCAAGGATGAAAGCCCTTGCACTAAGTGAGCGGGGGTTGATTGGACAGTTCACCAGCATCTGGTCATCACCAAAAACAATATATCTCTAGGTGAAAAAAAATTGGATGACTCTGATCTCCAGGGGTCTGTAGCACTACTTCTGTGGCAAGGGATTCTTCACATTTATGTTTGAAAATAAAGAATATAGGGACCTAATATTCAGAAGTGGGCCTTACTGCATGGGTCCCCGGGGGTTATACTTAAATTGGTGGAGTCTATCATTCAATCCAGAAAGGGATGTGCCCTTCGCAGTCCCAGTCTAGGTTCACCTCCCCCATCTACCGTTACATTGCTGGAATGATGAAAGACTGTAGGCGATAGGAAACTCACTCAGCAAATACATAGACAAGGAAAAATTGAAGGGCCCTCTATTCTCCTATGCACGAATCTGTGTAGAGGTTGATTTAGAAAAGGGGTTATCGAAAATTGTTAGTCTCTGCATGGATGGCTGGGAACATGCTCAAAAAGTGGATTATGAACAACTATCATTCAAATGTAAGAAATGCCACGAGTACATGCATTTTGTCAAAAATTTCCCTAAAGCAGTACAGGAAAACCTGGAGAAAACTCATGAAGAAGGGTGGCAACAGGAAAAAAAGGAAGGAAAATGACACCAACAAACCTCGAGTCAAAAGATTCGTAGGAAGAGAAAGGAAAAGCAACAAAACAAGGAGAAAAGGAGGCCACAAAAAATAACTAGTTTAATCTTTTGAATGTTGAAGATGGGGAAATCATAGTGAACAAAGTAACCACTGAAGAAGGCAGATATGATCTACATGACTCCTTAGAAGGCAACAACATTCCAACAACTTCACCCAGGAATGAAAGGCTTGATGCCGAGATGGACGACTCCCCATCGCTTGGAGGATCTTGGGATAAAAGGGTAAAACAAAGCAGAGTCTCTTCCTTTGCACGATACCCTGACTCATCCTTAAATGGGTCAAAAGAGATTTTGCCCCAAATACTAGAGGAAGAAAATCACAAAGGTACCATAGAGAGCAGGAAGAGGAGAGAGAACTGGAACTCAGAAGGCAGAGGAGCATTAAAAAAACAAAGCTCCTGCAATATCACAAAAACTCAGGGAAAGGGGATGGAAGGTCTAGAGCAGGGCCTCAATCAAGCAAGAAGTAATGAAAAATGTCTCTTGGAATTATAGAGGACTGGGTGGAGCAAACAAAGTGGAAGCCATAAAATACATTTTTAAGTTTGAAAGGTTGGACATCCTGCTTCTCCAGGAGACAAAAATGAGTGATGTGGAAGTTTTGGCACTCTCTCAACACTTTTGGACAACCATCAAGGGTAACGTTATAAGCTCCAGAGGGGCCTCAGGAGGAATAATAACTTTTTTTTCAAGCAAGTATGAGATAAAAAATGTGAAGGAGAATCAAAATTGGATCCTAACCGAGTTTCAAGAAAAAGATGATCCAAATGTTAGCTATGTATGAAATGTGTATGGACCAACACACTGCAATTACAAGAAAAATTTCTAGAACAGTCTAGCATCTCTAAAAGATGATATGGAAGCGAAAGAACTCATTATCGCTGGGGATTTTAATGCTACCAAAGCGCAGACAGAGAAAAGAGGGGGATCCAGTGTTAGAGATCCATATGGGGAAAATATGGAAGACCTGATATCCAGCTAGATCTGCCTTTAAAAAGTGGGAAATACATGCAGAGAAACAGAAGGACGGGTGTACGATACATCGCGGCTAGGCTTGATCGTTTCCTGGTAAGTGCCACATTCCTTCTTAGAGACCTCAATCATGCTTCTTTTACTTTGCCCTCAGCTGTTTTGGATTATAAGCTGATTTCCTTGGTGTTAGAAACCTCTGTAAGCCTTGGCCCCATACCCTTCTGCTTCAATGCTTCTTGGCTGCAAGAGGAAAAAGCCATGGCCATTGTAAGAAAAGCTTAGATACTGGACTTCGCCGGTTCTCCTAGTTACATTTGGGAGAGTAAGCTGAGAAGGGTTCACTATGATTTGAAATCCTGGGAGAAAATATATTACAAAAGCGCTAGCAATAAGAAAATCCAACTTCAATCTAGGATGGCAGCCCTTCACTCCAAGATGGAAAAGGAGGAAATCACCCCTCTTTTTATTAACCAAGAAAAAGATTTAAGTCTAAAGATCCTAAATGCTTCCAGATGTGAGGAAGAGGAATTGAGGGTGAAGTTTAGACAACTATGGTTAAAAGGAGGGGACAGTAACACAAATTACTTCAACAAGCAAACAAAAGCAAGGCTCTATTTTAACATGATCAAAGAACTTAAGGACAAAGACGACAAGAGGATGGTTGAGCAGGAGGAGATCAAGGATCATTTTTTCAGCACTTCAGAGACCTATACATGGAAAAGGAAGAGATTGTTCCACTAGCGCAGGCTGAAATCCTCTCTAGAATACCCTCCCTTATCATGAAGCAGGATGATAAGGACCTGTCTAAACCCATTCTAGAATTTGAGACCAAGGCTGCCATTTGGTCTCTGCAAGTAGATAAGGCACCCGAACCTGATGGGTTCACCATTAACTTCTATAGGGCAGCATGGTATATTATTAAGGAGGATTTGAAAAGAATGCTTAACTGGATGAGAAGAAAGGACAAGGTTGGGGGAGCCACCAACTCTTCCTTTCTCACATTAATTCCAAAAGAAAGAAAAAACCATCACAATAGATCGCTTTAGGCCTATTTCCCTCTGTAATACATCATACAAAATCCTCTAAAAAATATTAGCCATAAGTCTGAATAAAGTAATGGGAAGGATAATCACGGATACTCGGGGAGGATTTATTGCCCAACGCCAAATCCTTGATAACATCATAATTGTCCAGGAAGCAACCCACACCAGCATGGAGAAAAAGCAGCAAGGTATGGCTTTAAAACTCGACATGGAAAATGCATTTGACCAAGTAAATCATTTCTTTTTATTGGAAAGCATGTCAAAGTTTGGATTCTCCCCAAGGTTCATCATATGGATTAAGGTGTGCATCAGTAGTCCATGGATTGCTCCATGGATTAAGGTGTGCATCAGTAGGCCAACCAAGTTATTTCAAGCCACCGGGGGAATTAGGCAAGGTTGACTGTTGTCTCCATATCTTTATCTAATGGTAGCTGACTCTTTGAGCAGGAAGTTGTAGCAACAAAAAGATCTTGGGGAGCTCAAGGGTCTAAAAATTCCAAGAGGTGTTAGAGAGGTAAATCATGCACAGTTCATTGATGATACCATCCTGCTTGGTGGTGCATCCACAATCATAACAGAAAGGTTCAATAGTGTGCTCTCCACTTTCCTTAATGCTACGAATGGTAAACTAAATTTCACTAAATCCAAAGTATGTGGCTGGAATTGTCCTCCCGGTATCATGGCAAGGATCTCACGAATCCTTGGATTCGAAGGAATTACAACATGGAATTCGTTCAACTACCTAGGCATCCCCATATTCAAGGGAAGAAAAAGAAGGCCGACTGGCATGGATTGATAGATAGAATTAAAAGAAAAATTAATGCATGGGAAACCAGATGGCTCAACCCAGGAGGAAAGATAGTCCTCGTTAGAGTTGTTCTCTCTGCTCAACCGACTTATACTTGCTCTATCTCACTATCTCCTCAGCGAATTATATAGGATATCAATGGAATGATGCAGAAATTCCTTTGGCAAGGAGGAAAGGCAGCCAGTAGCAAAAAATTCAATATGATTTCCTGGGACGTAGTGTGTAACCCAAAGCAGTTTGGTGGAGTGAGACCCACACGATATGAACCTGGCGCTTGGGGTGAAAATTCTGTGGCAAATTTGCACTGGAGAAACGACATGGTGGAAAATGGCCCTGCAAAAGAAATATATGTCAGGCAACAGAAGGAAATGCGTGGATAGAACGAGCATGAGCAGAGTCGGGTCTCCAATTTGGGAGCTCTGCAAAAATATGATTTTTTAATAAAAGATAACCTTTACTGGATTGTTGGGAATGGAAAAAGAATTAGAATATGGCAGGATAAGTTTGGCCTGAAATCGCGAGCAGGCTACTGCCAAGAGCTAAGCAATCTGAAAAATTAGTGTGAGCTCAACAATTACAGAATGCTTTGGGATATTTCCGAATGGCGAGAAGTGGTAGATGGAATGGGTGGAAAAACGTGGAGCCTCCAGTGCACCTACATGAAGACTTCAAATCGCTCCTTACACTCATGCATGGGTAAGCAACAACACATTTAAACTTTGTTGACAGTTGTGGATGGGGGAAATCAGTTGTTTACTCTGTAAAAGAAGGATACCGCATGGTTTATAAAAAGAAAAATAGGACAATAAAAAGCAATAAGTGGAATAAAATATGTAGCAGAGATGGATTGCCAAAGGTAAATTTCTTCTTCTAGATCCTAGCTCATCAGAAAGATCTAATAGCCGAGAACCTGAGAAAGAGAGGGATTGTTGGTCCGTTATGATGCATCTTGTGTAAAGAGGAGGAGGAAAGCTTAGTGCATGTATTCACAGAAAGTCTAGAGCAAGGTTCTAAAAGAACTAAATATGAATATTATGTTTCCAACAAATTGGAATGACATTTTTTTCAGCTGGAATGATTACTATCAAGGTTCATTGAATAAAAAGCGAGACTTTGCAAGAGCATGGGAAGCTCTCCCAAGGTTTGTATGCTGGAAAATATGGAATGCAAGGAACAAGGAGATATTTGAAGGGAAAACAGCCGTATTAAAAAAGTCTCTGCTGCAACAAAGATTTTATGGGTGGATACTTTATCCATAAGAAGAATGAAAAACATAATAAATGAACCTCTCACGGTGGAAGAAAGAGCTTGGATGGCTGACATCCTTTGGAATCCCTCCCCTCGTAGCAATCCATCAAAGAAGTTGGGACTTCCGTGCTGGCATAAAAGGATGAGCACAGAGGAACTGAATATTGGAGGAATAATACATGAATCAATTCATTGTTCTTTGATATTGCTTCGAAAGGCAACCCAGGTATTGCTGGTGCAGGTGGAGTAATTTTCTACTACAAAGGGAGCAAGCGAAAAGAGTATGTCTCGGACATTGGGAGGGAAACAAACAATGGAGCGGAATGGCATGCAAAAAAGGTTTGGAGCTGGCTAAAGAAATGGGGATTGAGGAAATGAACGTCATTGGAGACTCTTTAATTGTCATCAGGGAAGCAAGAAAAGTGTCCAGGGATTGGAAAACTCCTTCTACAAAGATGCATCATATGCTTCTCTGTTTAGTCAAAGAATTCAAATCCATTACCTTCCTACATGTTTTGAGAAGACAGAATCATCAGTAAGATAGAATGGAAAATAAAGGGGTTGGCTTGAACTGCGAGGTTTTAAAAAAGGATAGTGTCATCAACGAAAAAGTTTGGATGCCTTAATTTCTGATTTATTTTTAATGCATTGTTTATGTATTGTATTGCTTGGGCAATTTTTAGAAGATATAACACTCATAGTATAGGCAATCTCCATGTCAGCTATAAGCTTGAGAAGGAGGATCAAGCAGAAATGGATGATGTCTTGATAAGGGGACAATGCGCTTTGTTTTTTGTATTCACATTCCTTTTCTTATAAAAAAAAATCACAACCGTTTCTGTTAAAAAATATATATATATAAAGTAACAACATTAATTATTAATATTAATAATTATTAATTAATAAATAGAAATAATTAATTAATAATTAGGAAAAGTCAAGTGGCGTGCCTTTATGTCTGAAAAGGCATTAATTGGCTTATATAAGCCCTACCATTGTAACTGTAAAAACATCATCAATATATTTGTCAATTATTCAATATGTCGGTTATTTCTTAAATGATGGGTTTATTCCGAATTATTTGAGAATATCTGGATACAGATATTACATTAAGCTACACCAAGGGTCTTGGAATTGTGATCAACAATCAAGTTTAGGCCTACAAATTGCTACAAGGACTTCAAGGTATTGATTCAACCAAGGTGCAACCTATAGTAGTAGTTAGGGACTCAACAACAATAATAATGCTTATGAACAAGCATCACATCTCGATGGCGAACTATCTAGCTCATATAATCCCCTAGCTCATTTCAAAAACATTGAGTTTTATCACATCCTCCGAGGCCTAGATGGAGAAGTAGATGCCCATACCCACCTGACAATTCAAATGAAAGGAAGGGAATGCCAAAATATGGGGAGGTTGGATGTCTAGTAATCCCCTAAGGTAAATATTATGAATTTCATTTATCAAACTCAATTAGTCTACAATTTATGATGTTGGCCATGTAGTAGTTTGTATGAGGTGAAGCTAGCTAGCATCTACAATGCATTTAAATGTCAAAAAAGAATGTGGTATGGCATCACACGTTCCACTTATACCGATGCCATGTCATTTTGAATGCTATGAGTTTTGTTTCATGGGAGCACAAATCCACTCTTACTTGGAGTTGAGAATATCGCAAAGCTTGATGACGATAAATTTAATAGGTTCGGTCTCAACGAGGTATGTCAGTTCATAACTATTTGGTTAAGATTTCAACTTGGCCTACATTGGAGAAGATGGTTGTTTGAAGGTTGACCTTTGGGCTTCCTGGGATTTTCGTGTTTTGCTAAATTTGGGTCTTTGCCTTGTAGTGTGTCATTGCGTATTTAGTGGGAAGGGGGGATTTTGAAATTCATCCTCACCATCTTGTAGGAATCAACAACCTTAAGGAAACTAGGATTAGTTTATGGATTTTATGTCTTAATAATTCAGTGTCTTGGGTTTCTCTTTGTTCATATAGAAGGCCAAAGAGACCTTATTTTGTTTGTTTATCTTGTCCTTGTTCTATTGTAATAATAGATAGACAAGCCATCATTTGGTCGCATCCAATTCTCAGGTTATTGAATCTCTGTTAGAAATATACTCTTGATAACATTTGGGTAAACAATCCACTAGTCACCATTTTATTTAATATTGCACAAAAATGGGCATTTCAGGGAACCATGGATTGCCTGGGCTATCATGGGAAATCTTTAAGGGTTATTTAGTTATATAGAGGATTTCCCAAAGACAATAAGAATATATACTTGAGAACAAAAGTTCCATTTTCCCCCCTTTCTAATATAGTTCAATGCAATGATAATATTTTAGTTCACATAATTATAAGGTCAAGAACATTGTGATACAATAAAGAAGACAAATTCAATTATTAGAGGTAAAATGTTTAACACCCAAAGCCTCCATTAACAACATCGATTAAGGCACTCATTTAGCAACTCTAATGCTTAATAATCCATAAGTTCCACCTCGGTAGATACTAAGGAAGAGGATACAAGCTCTCAACTATCCAAAGACACGGAGCTAGAAAACCCCACAATGGATTAGACCATTAGAGAGTTAGGAAACGAGTAGGATAAAAGAAAACTAAAACACCCCGCTTTTCTGGTGAATTTCTAAGCCAAATGTGTCAAAATTCTTCTCGTAAATTTTTATTTTTGTAATTTGACAAGTTCATTAATTGTATTAGCCTACCTCAAGGTAAATCTGGGATTTTAAAATTACCCAAACGACTAAAATTATGATTTAAACATTTAAAATTATGATTTCAACGAAAATTTGTTTGTCGGATTTCGACGGGTTGGGGGCGTTTTGGTTAGTGCTTATACCGCTCCGTTAGGATACACTCACTATCAACACTCCTTTCAATGAATTTATGTGATGCTTTGTAAATATTTTTTTGTATTATTTATCTTTTATTGTTTGTATACTTTTATTATTTTTAAGGACTACTCACAAAAGGCTCATAGTCCTTCCTTTATAACTTTTTGTTTGTTGGATATACTAGTGATTGTGCACATGACAACTTCTACTTTTGTATTACTTTGATGTACTATTCCACTGCATCCTTTTTAATACAAACTTCTCTTCACTACCATTAAAAAATAAAAAATGAACCTCGTGATAACATCCTACACTCAAAGAATTTAATTGTACTATTGAAACTAACGAGTTAGAAAACACTAATAATTTTTTTATTATCTAATCAACATAAACTTAGGATGATCCCTTAAGAGTGCAAATACTGCATATCAAAAGGTCAAATCAAACCAACAATAAACATATTGTATATCAATGAAATGAGAAGTCTAAAAATTCATAACAATATGCTAAAAATATGTAAAATAAACACAATATGACCACCTAAGAGTGTAGACACTGCATATCAGAAGTTTATATCAAATTGGCAATAAATAGGTAATAGATCTATGAAACAAGAAGTCTAGAAATTCAAAACAACATACTAAACAATTGTACCAACAACCACATATCTTTCTATTAATTATAGAAGGAGGATTGCAATAGCTCGCTACACTAGCACAACAACTCCTCACAAGCTCACACTAAAATCTCTCATTGACTACCTACCATAATGCACCCTTGTTATATTTTACAAAGTAAGAAGAGGGAGGTTACAAAAGGGCCTAAGAATACACTTAAGAGTAAAGCACTTCAGAAGATATGAGAATAACATAAGTAACTCAAAAGTGAATGTACCTCACAAGGAATGAAATCACTCCCAAATATTGATGTAACCCCTCAAGTGCAATGCACCCTCTACGAAGTGTAACTCCTTACATGTAATGCACCTCATGCATGTGTAACTCCTTACATGTAATGCACCTCATGCATGTGTAACTTTAAGAGTGATGTACCCAAGCAAATGTAACTCTTCTAGAGTAATCCACCTCACCTCATGTGCAACTCCTAAAGTAAATGTGCCCTCACATAGTTGTGTAACCCTTAAGAGTATATGTGCCCTTTATGCAAATGTAACTCCTTAATATAAATGCACCCTATCATGAGCTAAACATAGCCAATGTGTAACTCATGAAATGCATCTTTCCCATGGATGTCTTCTTAAACACTGTGCCCTCATGCATTATAATATCTATCATACAAGTGCACCCTACCTTTTGCAAAAGCCAGGCACTTAATTGCTTGATTCTCTTATCATGAATGGAAAACATGGTAGGAACAACACGATAAACTAACAAACTATATTCATGCTTCTTCTCTCAATCCTTGTAAAAGTACAATTTTCAATATGTTTTTATTCAAAGTGATTTGTGTACATCTTGTGTTCAAGTAAATGAGAATTTATAGGAAGACTTTAACTGCATCATCTTCTTTTTTCTTTATCTTCAAAGTTTCTCTTTTAGGTTCCACCATTTGTAATAATCTTCATATTTCACAAGGAGAGCAATCAACATTTCTTCCCAAGAAGTCATTGAATCAATGTTCAAAGATTGAAACCATTCCATTATTGAATCCTTGATTGTAGTAGGAAACAATCTCAATAATTAAGGCGTCGATGTGCAGTCAATTCCTTTGCAAAAAATGTCAATTTCAGAGAGATGTTGAACATGGTGTTCTCTCTATTTCCTTAGAAAATTTAAAATTTAGCAAATGAAATTTCATGAAATCCCCCTCATGCTTTAATATCGAGCTAATGTAATTATTGTCATAAAACAACAATGACTGTCCTTAATGGGTTAGGTTAGGTGGGCTATACTAGTGCACCATGTTCAACAACCCATTCCTTGGTCTCTCTTGTTTAGGTTGTTATACTTCTATTGAGTTCATGGGAAGAGCTATATAGTCATATTCAAGACCATTAAACCTTTAAGTCTTGGTCAATATTTGAAGTCTTTAGAAAACAAGCTTTAATCTTTTTGTTTAGGTTCAACAAATTATTCAACGCTAAGAGTGGGAGGAGAAAAAGTGTCTCCAAATTGAAGAGGGAGGTTGTCTAATTCTAGAATTGAATGGTGTATGCTATCTTCCTCAAAAAGATTCTTAAAGGTCAAAATTTTATGGGTATTTAGAAGGAGAAGTAATACTCAAGGGTCGATGTTTAACATTTAGGAACCTTAGATGCATTTATGACCTTCTTTAGTTCACTTGTAGTTTGAAAGATGGACTCTACCAAAAGCACAACTAACCTACTCCACTCATTGTAATCCCTTGGTATCATTGGATTAAGGATTTCAGTGGATTCTTTGCTATGTCTAGCATGGGGGAAGTAATTAATAAAAAATCAAATTTGATTCCCTTTCAAAGGTGTAACAGATGACAAGTTTATGGATGCATTTCTAACTCGTTGAGTGAAACAACCTATAAGACAAAAACTTATATCAAAATTGTTAATCCATGTTTGTAATAACATGTTTTTTTTTATGAAGATGAATGAAGTCATCATGTTGATCCAGAGGAATATGGAACTTCTCTTTGGTAGATGGCTTTTTTACCGTGAATTTGGTAGATGGCTTTTTTACCGTGAATTGAGTCCCATTAGGTTACTCACCATTGGTGTGGTTGGCGGTTGAGACACCCCCCATTTGGATTTCAAGTTGAAGAAGAGTCCCATGAGATTTTCCTTGGAAAGAAACATAGGTGTTGAGTATTCTCTTATAAGAAACTATAATAATTTAGGAAAAAAACAAAGTTTTAAGATACATTTCTAAAACCAAACTTTCGAACAAAATTCATAGCTACTCTCATTAGTTAAACTTGTAATGGTGCTACTAAGTAACTTCATATCCCAATCCATCATACAAATTCAATTTAGCACCTAATCAATAATTAATTGAATGTTAATACATGGTTCTACCAATGTCATGTTATACCACAAGACAATACGTAGGTGTTCTATATTATTGAATCATAGTAGATGGAAATTGAAAATACAATGATCGTTGTGAAAAAAGCATGAAAATTAAAAATAATAAAAAAAACTAATTACTAAGAATCCCTTCGGCTAATTATAGTGATTGAGTGTTTTAAGCTTATTGAAATTTTCTCCTTAAACTAATTAACTTAATCACATACCTTACTCAATATCCTTACCAAATTAAATGTAATAGTCAATACCAATAACTTTACACCTAATATCATACACTAATACAAATAAATCTTCAAAAGTTTTTTTGGACTAAATTAAAAAATATATTAAATGAAAACAAATCCTCAAAAGTTTTGTTTTGTTTTGTTTGGAACTAGATTAAAAAAGCATGAAAATTAAAAATAATAAAAAAAACATGAAAGAAGCATGAAAATTAAAAATAAAAAAAAAACTAATTACTAAAAATCCCTTCGGCTAATTGTAATGATTGAGTTTTTTAAGCTTCATATAACAAATATTGAAATTTTCTCCTTAAACTAATTAACTTAATCACATACCTTACTCAATATCCTTACCAAATTAAATGTAATAGTCAATACCAATAAGTTTACATCTAATATCATACACTAATACAAATAAATCTTCAAAAGTTTTTTTTGGACTAAATTAAAAAAAAATATTAAATGAAAACAAATCCTCAAAAGTTTTGTTTTGTTTTGTTTGGAACTAGATTAAAAAAAATATTAAATCAAAACGAAACATTGATAAAAATATATAGCTATCCGAGAACAAGAACAACAAATCGTTCCTTCGGGAACATTCAACACTATATAGTCAAAGCACTCAATATTGTTCTATCAATAAATGATAATTGCAATAATAAAATATATTAAATACTATAACGTTGATATCATATAAAGCAAGTATGTATGAATAAAGTAAATTAAAAGGTTATATTTTTTTAAGGACTTTATCATGAAGTTGGAACCTCGAAAACGAAGTATGAAGGGTATATTATAGTGGCCCATATGTATTTTCCTCGACACAAATCTATATTTTAATCTCTCTCACTTTTTCCTCGGATCTTGCACGCTATGCATAAAAATACTATATCATAATTTATTTTTTCTTCACTATGTGAAAAGGTAGTTATTTCCTTAAAAAAAATTGTATCTTTGAAATCATGTAGTTGAGATCGAAAATGTTCAAACAAATGATTAGATGAGAACATAGAAAATGGGCTCATCATAAAACAGGCAATCAAATGATTAATTTGTTTGAGAGGCAAATGTAGAGTCAAACTATGTATAATTAGATTACACATTTTCATTTAGAAGTTTAACAATAATATATATAAATTTTCATTTGCACATCTAATAATGATATTAGTGATATAGGGTTGTTACAACTTAAGTTGGGGCAGACAATCACAAAATATTATTTGTTGGAGACATGTGTTAATTAATAGACAAACTAACGACATCCATAACATTTAACATTATAAATGAAAAAAAATTAATTATGTATATTGTTTCAAAACCTAATAAAGAGAGAAAATAAATAATCCTTGCTTCAATAGAAGATGAAGAAAAATGGGATAATGAAGAAAATCATAGTGAAACCATTAAAAGAAAAATAAGAAAAATGAGAAAATGATGAGCATACTCCTAGCTAATTGGAGAAGTTGTTACACATTGTTGAAGAACTCATGATAGTTGAATTGCATATTGATCACACTCCCAATGAGCAAATTCAAGATACTAAAAATATATTGATAGAATTAAAATGATTTGAGGAAACATATAAAGTTATTTTTGCCATTGATATGGAAAGTGAAATCAACATGATGTGAGCTTGAGGAAAAATTAGCAATTGACAAACACCATAAGGTTGTAACATGGAGTAAAGTATTAAAGTAGGAGTTACAAAAGAATGAAGTATGTTCCAGTTCTTAATCGAGGCCTATAAGCAAATAATATGCCACTCAACCTCTATAGTTAACTTTTTACAATTTAGACTAGTTCATTAATTTTGAACATGAAGACTTATCCTACAACACCAACTCAAGATCTTCCTTTTTACCTTTGACTAGTTACACTTAAGACAAGTGCATGAAAGCAAGGGAAATGATGGTGCGCTGATTGTTATTTTATTGATTTCTATGTATTCATGTTGATTTTGAGCTATATTTTCAATTATCAAATACCTATTAACAAGACCATTAAGGAGCACATACCCATGATTATAACTATCTTATTAAAAAACATTTGCAAAGTGCATTCTCACAAGCACACAACTTCAATAATTTGACCGAAAAGCATTACATACAATACAAATAATAGAATCATGCAACACCTAAACCTATCATTATTCTAAAATCTAATGTTATCATGAAATAAATTCCTTACCACACTACTTTTCTTACTCAAATTATGTTAACCTTCTCTGCACACTCCTTATGTACAATTACCACACTTATATATAATAAGTGCAACCCTCCTATTATGCAACATGTAATGCCTCGTTCTATCATGTATGGTTCATGCACAATGTTGTGTTAGATATCCTTTTTTACTTGAATGCCAAGTCACATGGGTTGTGTATAAATACTCATCATGTGTATTTATAATAAGTTTACAAAGGTTCCTAGTGGGAGACCAATTAGGCCAAGGCCCCACCATATATTCATTAACTTAGAATGGTTGACACTTTTCATAAATTGAAGAATTAAAGTAAAATTTACTATGATGTAACATGTGAGATATAATATAAAGTGATTGTGATTTGACTTTCTTAGAAGGAAGAGGGGGACTATGATGGTGTAAATGAGGAAAAGTGGGTGAGTCAAATGTGTTTATTTGTCCTTCCACTTGTTTACATGAGAACTCCCCTTTGGATACATTAGAAAAGTGTTCATATACGTACTAGATTTTTTTACTTCTTATTCTTGGCATGTGAAGGCTTTGAATACAAAAGCTCAAACTTTACTTTTTTCATCATTTTGCAAATGGTCATTTAGTTCTCTATTTTCCTTTAATGATGTTTTGTGGATGAGTATGAGTGTGATATTATTATGCTTATGAGATATGGTTGTATGTAGTGAGCATATGAACCTGTGAGGAAATCGATGATGTTGACATGGACCTATACTTAGTGTTAATTGCCTTGAGATGTTTTTTTGCTTAAATCCAAGAAATGGGATATTTAATGTTGGCTCCTTCATTTTTGAAAAGGTATATAGTTGGGGAAGGAAGAGGGGGTTGCAAAGCAGAAGTTATGGAAGCCCCCAGCATCACAACTATTTTGGGTCCTCTCCTATGGCTATTTAAAGAAGCACAAGACAAGCAGAGAGGGGGAGCATCGAAGAGACATAGACCAGATCGATAGAAGAGCCACTTAAAGACAAAAATAGATCCAAGACTCTTGTTTATTATGGGTTTTGGGTAATGTAATTTGGTTTTGGGTTTTATGTTGTATGTAATGCCATGACTAGTCATTCCACATATGACAAGACAAGGATATAGAGTCGTGAGTATGTAATGTAACAGAGGTTTTCCAGTTAATACAAATGAAGAATATTGCCCCCCACTTAAATTTTTTGTTTATGGAATGTTGTGTATGATGTTTATTAGCTAAATGTTTTTTTGTATCTATATTTTACGTATACTCGAGTGTGCTTAAGGGGAAAATATTGCAATATGATGAACAAGAACCATGTTGTGATATGACAAACATGCACCCCTACCATCATATCCCGGTAGTTAACCCTTCTCATTCTACACATGTCTTGGCTATGCTTTAGGTGAGACCTTCTCCTTCGAGGGATTGAGAAGGCTAGCACACCAAACTACAACGACACCCTTTGTTGGCCGCTGTGCAAGATCCCAGTCTCTATTTTGTGCCAACAAACGGTTCCGTTGCTAGGACCTAGTTTCTAACATGATACCATTAACTGGATGGATATATAGGTATCGATGAGCCAAAACCAATATTAGAGCGATAAGAAGTTAGAGGAATTCATAATACTAGAATTCAAACTATGAGGGTGGGTTACATCAAGACTCCAACAATACATCCTCTATGGAGGACCACCAATGGATCAATATGGGGTTTTGTGGGATGAGTTTCTTATAGCACCAACTAAGTGGCTACGAAGACTTGTGGAAGATCCTAAATATCATAATTGATAAAGGAGGATCATTCAATGTACTTCAAGGGACCTGATAGTGTTGAACCATCTAGATTCGCGTTTAACTAAAGCTACCAATTTCTAGGTAGAAAACACTCTCACTAGTTATATTGTAGAATTCACAACATAAAACAACCAATTGGTATCCAAAGTTGAAGAGGAGGTCAAGAGGGGAGCAAGAGGCAGATTATTGAAGGAAGTTTTGTTGTGGATTAAAACTTGTATGGTTGAATTTGGGTTTTTTCCATTGAAGTAGATTAGGATGGAGGAGTAAAATCCTTGTGCCGTGGGGGAATGGTGTCATGTCCCAAATTTTGCATTTGGTCACAATGGCCTAATCACATTTTCTATATTCATTAGATTTTGTCAAATTGATGCTAAGGGTCAAATAATTGCCCAGGAGGAAAATTACTAGTTTCCGAGGTTGGGGGTGGAAGCTTTGGGATTTGGAATAAGGGGGATAATGAATGATGTTTGAACATTAGAATGGAATAAATATTTGATAAAGGAGATAAATAAATAAATACAAGATAAAATTGAAGTGGCAATGGAGCATGGAGACACATGGAGACTATGGGGCCCACACAAGTTAGAAATTTGGTGCCACATGGCATCCGCCTCTTGCAATTTTGAATCCAAGGGAAGCCTAAAGGTTATTGGATGAGTTAGAAGGCTAATACACTTGGCCATATGCATCATATGTCGAATTTGGGAGGAAGTGTAAATTACATGGGAGAGGAAGAGTCATTTTGGAGTTAGTGAGACACTTGGACCAGATTCCCTAGCTCTATGACAACAATGATGAAGATGCTATAACACCTATGACACAAATCAGATTTGAAGGTTGAAATCTGCCATATCTGACATGTCAAGTCGAAATATAGCATCAAATTGGGCTCTCATGTGATTTGGGGAAGCTCAATGGGCTCCAACTCAAATTTGGGGAAGGTGGAAGGCCAGGAAAGGGAGGACACATGGAAAATCATGAGCAAACACCCTAATTCGAATTGGATTGAGTTTGTGGATGGCCTAGGAACCTTAGAAGGATATGGATTTTTATAAAATATAGGAAGCAACCAAGATAATGGCTTTTGTTTATTTGAGAAATTGTCATTTGTTAATTGTGAGAGCTAGTGGATGACTAGTTTTCTTTCCTTGGCCAATTTCGAGGGTGAAAGATTCCCATCCAAATTGGTGTTTGGATAGGACATTTAGGTATTTAATGGATATTTAATGGAGTTTTTTTTCAGGTGTAATATTTAGGGAAGCTCATGGGTCCTTCTATTGCAACACTTTCTCTCAATCATTTCTAGTTTTTATTGCATATTCTTGCTCATGGAGGGATTGCGCTTTGGGTGAGCTATTGATACCTTTGGGGAATATTATAATGCCCATTATGTTATGTTATGATGTATATGCTCTGTATTTCACATCCATAATACTCTCAGGTTGAAATACCCAAAAGAATTCATGTAAAAATGTTGAACAATGAAGAAATAGTGCCATTTCCCCACTATCTTGTTGTGAACCATTATAATGCTGATGATTTCGAATTGGGAGAGAATTTCATTGTCCATTTCTGATTACAATTAGTTCAAGATTATCTGTTCTTGATTCTTAGAAAGTTTCAAGTCTAAATTTCGAAGAGTTGTATGTCAAACTGACTTTAAATGAGCAAACAATGACCATTTCCACTCTATTTTGATACATGCCATGGTGATGCTTATTATTTCAAATGAAGGAATGTATATCTGATAAATGTATGATGAATGGACTGTCATTAATGTGTATTTCAAGTCTCATGTTTAGTACTTAAGCATTGGAAGCCATTTTACTCATTTTTATTGCATTGGGAGAAGATTTGGTGCATTTTCCCCAAGGGTCGAAATTGTGATTTGGGAGCTATTTTGGAAAGAGTCATAACAGCCTATATCAAATGAAACATGATGCATATGAGATTTAAAAATGTCCCTTACACATCCCCTGTCTCTGTTCAAAAATTTAAGTGACTTTGGGACCATTTGAGAAGCCATTTCTGATAATTACCCAGGGGGATTTGGAGCCCTAATTCACTAGTAAAGACTCCTACTTTGAACAGAACATTAAACAAGTTTTCAGAAGTAATTGGGGGGTCATAAAACATCCCTGAAAATCATATTTAAGTTCTAATATCAGTCATGTACCTTTTGAGAAAATTTTGGAGCATTTGGGTCAACTTGGAGGTCTAGACATCAAAACTAGTTAAGGTCGAAATTGGAGAAAATAGTGAAAAAAATAAAAAAAATTCAAAAAGGGACATTACAAATGGTCAAAGTGATGTTTCTATGCTACGAAATGTAGAAACTATGTGCAATGGAAGGGGGATCTAGTAATGATCAAGGTTGAGCGAGCAACAAGAATATGTGAACAATGGTGGAAAATACATATGAGAAAGGTAAGGAAGAGTAATGTGCAACTAGAAGGAGAGTCGAGGAATGGAGAAATGAATGAGGAAAGGGAAGGTGAACTTATATGCTAGATGAAGAGGAGAGAGTAATTGACTGGTTGATGGTTAAGAGGAAAAGGAATAAAAGTACATGACAACCCAATAAGAGGAAAGTGGGGAGGAAGTACAAGTAAGGAGTAGGATTGTGAGGTTCAGTTACTAAGTAGCGTATTTCTATATCACTCACTTGAGACATTCCTAGACAAAGTTGCAGAACAATCATAGTTATCAGGATCCACAAAAAAGGCAACACCCATGAAAGTGAACCTCCCATTGTCATGAAATGAGATGCTAGAATTAATTATAATAACACACCTCTTACCACCCACTAGATTCCCTCACATAATTTGGTAACACACTCTCAACACCCTATTTTATGATTACCCTAGTACAATCAGATGATAATTTTCTAGTGCCATTTTATTAATATCCAACATATTATTAACATACATTTTTGAATTGGCATGATAAGCCAATCATACAGTCCAATAAAAAAAAAATACATCATACATGCCTAGCCATTCACTAGTTGGGCCTTGGCCTTGAGCTTTGCACTAGGAATCCATACTAGCATATTTACATCATTTACATAATTTATTTCAATACATTACAAGGGTCAAACTAGGGGTATTACAATCCCCTCCCCCTTGGAATAACACCATCCTTGGTGTTCTCTTTATTTTCAGCAATGTTCCATGTCTTTCTTTTCAACTGCAACTGCAATGCCTTTCTCTTCAAGGCCACTTTTTCTTGATACTAGCTATCTTAGACAACAATGCTCGATCATTCTTTTGGTTACCTTTGAATACCTCCAAGGCCTTTATCATTTCAACATATGCCTATTCTAATGATTTAAAAAAAACATGTTTGTCATAGCTATTTTAAGCAACATTTTATTATTAACAAGATACAAGTTTCATAACCCAAGCACAGACACACACACACAAGATAAAGTGTGAAATGGTCCCAATACTTATATGTATGAACATATCTTTGCTCTAGATTCTTGCCATAGGCGATATTTAACTTTCTATCTTCTTTGACACGCTTAAGGTATCTATATATAGCTTTAAAGCTCTCTTTATCCCAACTAGCACATAACATGAATCTCACACTTAGATTCATTTAAGTTACCTCTTGCTTGCAGTCACTCACCATTTAGGCTTAGACATCCCATTCAACAATCCATGGTTCCCTCAGGCGATCCGTAATTTGACTAGGCTTTCTTGCTCAAGAAGAGCGTCAACTCATAGGAATCACTACTAGGGAATCCCACTGGCAATCCTTAACATAGCATAGCTCATGGTGATCAAGGCATATCATAGGGTTCTAGTGTCATTATAGTATCATTATCCCCTAGGTTTTATCAACCATCATCTTTCTTCACTAGATAGATCCATCATCTCACCTATATTGCACACATACAATTACCATGAGATGTCATCATAATAATTTCAATTAGAAATTTTCAAATCTGTTTCATACAGAAAATAGATTTGACAATCATGAGGTTCTTCTCATGATGTTTAGATCTTGTAGGTCAAATGTGTCCTCCTGACACGATTCATAAACAACCAAGTAGTCAATAACATTAATAACTAAATTCAAATATGAATTTACAATTCTATCTCCTACAAAATTAGATTTATTTAAGCATGAATCCATCCTCATAATGTTTGGATTTTATAAGTGGTAGCACTCTTTCCATTATGGTTTTAAACTTGTTTTCATAACATGGACACCTACCTACAACATGTATTCTTGACACAACTATAGATAATCCCAACAGTAATTAATAATTCTTAGCAAAATTTTCAAATATGAAATTTACAAATCTATTCTCTACAGAAATAAGATTTCACGTTCGTGAGATCCTTCTCATAAATTTAAATATTAAAATTTCAAATCCACCATGAGATTCTTCTCATAATGTTCGGTTGTTGCACATTGTAGCTTCCAGTTTTTATTTTGGGCTAACACACATTGTCACATGCAAGACAATTCTACCTGTGATCTGAATTTTCAGTCAACCAAATAATTTGTGAGTACCCAACATATAATATTTTCATTGCAACATTTATAACAACCATTAAACTGATCTCAAATTATAACAAACAATAATTCAAACACTATCAACTGTTAATAACTCAAATGCGATGAAATACATTTACTTTATATAAGTCATTATCACAAAAAAATTGCTAGATAGAGACACATTATCTTTGCAATCAAATAAAACTTCCAATGCTCATTATTACACAATCATATCCATCCATGCAACTCTATCCTGTCAATAGAGAATTTCGGTAGCCCATTAAACATGACTACCTTCTTCATGTAATTCATTTCCTTTCATCCATAACATCTTCTGAAATGATCTCAGAATTGTCAATAATTCTATAATATCAACTATTAGAGAATTGCAATATATATATATATATATATAAATATATATAGAGAGATAGATAGATAGATAGATATATGTATATATCACAACCATGCATTAACACAATGCATCTTAGACATATGTACCCACACATATGCATGCATAACCATGAGATTTACATAGTATTTTAATGCACATTCACCCAATGCACCCTTGCATTGATTCATGAATACCAAAATATCATGTCATCAAACTCACACTTACATACTCACATGCCAATATACTCCTTTCACTGCTTAATTGTCTCTTGGGAGCAAAGGAAAGCTATCCACAATAATTAATTCAAAGCACATAATTCACTTATGCTCATGCACTCAATGCACTCTAGTATTGCTCTAAAACATCATTGTACCTACACATGTGTCCTACCATGGTAAGTTGAGTATCCCAACCAATGCTTCAACACAATACCAACTATATCCGTAATCATGTGGTTGACTAACCGTGTGCCTTCCTTCTCCACTTAACCACAATATAGAGAGTTAACCCACTCTTTGTTCATTGACAAAGAGGTTTCATCCCATATTAACACCAATAAGGAGTCCATGGGATACTTCTGCAACACTACAAGCTTTAAAACCCAACACCCTCATGGTCTCACACATGGATATGTCGCATGACATTTGCTACTACAACAAGACCAAAATTCCTCACTTTCCTTGGTTCTCTACTCATAACCAACGTGCGCACACATTGCACGATATTATTTCATATGATGCATTCAAAATTTCAAACAATTAGATGGCATAAGGCTTCCTTCCCTTACTACCCCATAAGTCACCAAACTTGGTGGGATATCATTCACTTAAATTCATTCAATATCACATGCATACTAATTTATAATGATTAAAATGTGGTTTAAGGGATTCTTACCCAATTCCCTTTTTAACACTTATGCAATAACATAATTAAACAACTACCTACATAGATTCCATTACATAATTGGTCTGCCTCATACCAAGGAATAGAGAGTCCTTCCACCAACCTATTGATCATATATTTGTTGGCCCAACCCTTCTTCATAAGTTTGTTAGTCACATGTAACAACATCAACAACATCTTCAACTATGCTTCTATTGTCGTTGGTCCTACAACCAATACCAACATCAATACTTTTTATTAATTATTATCAACCACAATAATTATCAGCAGTAGCTCATTGCATATGTAAAACCTCACTACTTTTACCAATATGCAATATCACGACATTCATGCATAAGGAGGTTCACATGCACAATGCATTATCTCTTAGTATTCCCACTAGTCCATATGCCTTTCAACTATCTAATCTCTTGCATTTCTATGCCAACAATTTTTGCATATATAAACTCAAAAAACATAATTGTATCAGCAGGAGAAGAGTTAAGGAATTCTCCCTCTCCAATTCCTCATCATAGCATGGAAATTCCTCTTCCACATCATAACCGGTCAAATTCATGGCAACTCTTCCAAGCATACAAGGGGTCATTAGCTTTGATTTTCTCACCAACCAACAATTCAATACATATATACATGTATAACATTTATACTTTCTACTTTCCAAGCATGCGATTCATATACTATAAACAAAAAATAGTTTAAGGTGAGAAATTTCCCTCTTTATCAACATTGCATTATGGAGATTATTCTCCAATTTATGCTACAACCAACTTATCAGTATATGTAGCTTTCCTTAGCCATTACAACAATTTTCATTGCTCTCTATTCACATTGCTTTTCTATTCCAATTGCTTTGAGCAATTTTTTCCAAGTCCAACTTGATGTCACGTCCCCACCCCTCATACCGATGATGGAGAGGACGTGACCAACACACTGCTGTTGTCAAACTGGGAAATCTAGCCCCATGATCATAAACATATGAATAAAATGCATTAATATAAAAACATACGCAGATGCATAATGCAATCTATAGCGGAAGCAAACACATTTATTTCATTCATGCATTCATCATGTTCATTTTAATTCATAATCAATTCATTGAAGAGATTAAATACACAAGAATACTTATCTGGAAAAGAACTTGGCCCGCAACTAGCTACGTCGTTGCAACGTTCCACCCAACCATAAGCCAGTGTGCTCATCAATCTCTCAGCATCACTGCCACCCTCGAGCTGGGCATGATTCCATAAGGCCCTAGGAAAATAGCAGGCTCACACATAGCCAAAAACCATACATCCACAATCAAGCCAACTCATTGTTGGGTTTCACAGACTGCTGAGGAAACAAGCCAATTACATAGGGGTTCCTTGGACTTAATCGGCTAAGCCTAAATTCACATCAGACACACATTCAACCAATTAATAGGTGGGTTCCATGGACTTACTCAGCCAAGGTAACACCATCATGCACTTCACAACAAAACACAATTGCTGGGTTGTATCGAAACGTTTGGCAACCACACACATGAATGGATTATGGGTAAAAAAACCCAAGTCATGACCAAATCGACTCAACAAACGTTTGATGGCCTTCCCAAGGAAAGAACAACCTCTATTCACACCGAGTCATGGATCTGCCCTCCCAGCCACAAAACATAACCAAAAGGGGTGGGTTTGCAACCCAACATACTGGTAAAGAGGGCAAACATGACCCAGGATGAGCAATTACATTTTCAGGAAATGTTCTTGGGCTTCACAAAGGTAAAAACGACCTCATCAAACCCTCACACTGCAGATATATTCTCCCATCCGTTGGGCATTTACCAAAAACGAGATTTGCAATTACATCCGACACAATAAAATGGGGAAAACATCCCTCTAACAGAAATTTTATTTCCCAGAGTCGTTTATGGCCCTAACATGGCCAAAATGAGCTCAACAACACCCAAAATTCATGGGTCTCTTCTCCCACTCGCTGGCAACCCAAAAACGAGTTTCCCAGCTTGGAGAAAACATGAAAAAAATGCAGAAAAACGTGGAGGAGAACTCCCAACTTTCTCACAGGGGCAAAAATGACCTCCTCAAACCCCAAAATTGTGGCCCCTTCCTTCCCATTCGCCCCAGCAACACCCAAAATGCATTATAGGTATGGGGAAGTGAAGGAAACGATAGCCAAACCATGGAGGAGAGAGCTCAATCTCTTCCTGCTGCATGAGGGAGCCAAAACTCCATGAGGATGGGTGAGAAATGAAAGTCATGGGTGCATAATGGCTTGGGCATGCCTTTCCAAGCTTTTACTTTCCCCACAAGTCAAAAACACACTTTCCAAAAATGGGTGACCTCCCAAATTCGAATTTGACCTCCATGCCTTTCCCATCCCAAGGAGATAACTTCTTCAACCATTTTTAGATGACTGGGCACAAAAGACAAAAAGGGTAGTTGACAACTTTATGGGTTTTACCTTAGACATTTGGATTTTCCCCATTGGCTCAAGGTTGAATAATTCCCCCTTCCTATTCCTTGTGAAATCATGCCCCCATCTCTTTAACGTTGCGATGCGTAGCTAGTTGTGGTATTTTTATTAATTTGCATTTTACATGATGTCTCAAAACACATTGTGCCTGGCTAGCACATAAACCATCGACATCGATTTAATCGCCAAAACATCCAACACTAAACCCATGGTGGGGCCTTTGCCTTGAGCTCCACACCATAATTTAATACAATATTTACATCATATGCAATTTAATACCATGGGGTCAAAACCGGGGTGTTACACTTGACCTTTCTTAGACTTCCTAACACTTATCAACGCTGCAATTTATTCAATTCCAACTCAATGCGGACCCTTTTCAAGGTCTATTATATACCCTTGTGCCTCATTCAACAATGAGACTTGCTTTCCTTTCCCATGGAAATATTCTCAATTTTCAATGACATAATTGATTCACACATGGGAATGCCTCATTCCCTGATTAACATCCTTTGCATGGCCAATTTGTCACTATCATGAAACACATGCTAGGTCCACATGTTAGAATGTCGTGTTCCATTGGTGACAACTTCTAGATGAATGGAATTTCCTTATCCATTCTAGTTACTTACTAATAAGTTACTAGTTCATATCCCATAACTTATTTTAGCATGCATGCACTTGCCCACAAGGATGATTCACCCATCACCTTTGCAAAATGGATGTCCTTCACCTACTGGCCTATTCCATACTTTGTTGATCATGCACTTATCGAATACAATATCCATATCCAATAATCAAGAAATCACATGGCTCTTCCTTGCAATTCAAATTGCACATTCTGCATATGGAGAATGCCTTGTATACATTATGGTTAAGGAACCATCAATTCATGTTACCTCCCCTTCTTCCCATTATTGTTTATCAAATACCATTTGCAAGAGTGTAATGTTATCCACTCAACATGTTTTCCCACCTGTTAGTAGGAATTACCATGATACTACCACTTGAATATCCCTGATGAGCAACAAGATTATCCTTTTACCAAGCATCCAACTTTACTTGGTTTAGTTCTTCACGTTGCTTACTAAAAAACAATTTTACCATGCTTTCCTTTCCAATTGGGCCTCCACTTTATTATGACAGCACCATTACCATGACATGGGTATCATAATACCTACTCACTTTGATTCACTTTCATCTTTGGTACGCTCTTATACCAACATACAAAATTTTCCCAAAGTTTTGGGTTACTATGGTAGTCATTCACATTGAAAAATTATTACTCAATCAAGCCGAGGGGATCCACTCTACCTGTTATCTGAAACGATTGGAAACTTGTTTAAAAAAAATAATATTCTATTTTATTCTTCTCTATATAAGATTTCCAATGACTATAAGTATGCCCAATTCTGAATGCTGAATACAAAGTTGCAGTCCTTCAAAATTGCCAAATTGGCCCAATTTCTACACATTTCTTGTAGGTGGATTTAACCCCAGAGGCCAACTTCAAACACTTGCAGAAGATCACCTATGGAGAACCAAAACAAATTCTCTATTGTTCTAGATAATATATGCGATTGGGATTACTCAACAATTCTTAGTTCTTTGATCTGATGTCCTACTCACCTTTTTTAAGATTATAGAATTAACTATTTTTACTCTTTTTTACATTTCCTCTAGACTTAAAAATTTCGTAGTTCTACAACATTTTCCATCATTCCATTTGGCACATAAGAGAAATGAAGTTTTTTTTTACTTGACAAGTTGATGACATGTCATGCCATGTGTTTACATAGGTGTCTGACAGGTTCGATTTGTCCCCCATTAACCCAGCCATGTCACCTTCCATGATATCCAAGTCATCACACCACCTGCCTTGTGCACAAGCGCGTCAATGATTTTTGCCTTTACCAAAAGCAGTAATGCCCTATCACGTAAGTGGTTTGAAATAGGTCCTTAGGGAGGTGTTGGCAATTAAAAATTGTCACGCGTACTAGGTGATTTTTAGCCCAACATGCCCTTGTCCCATTTTATCCAACATTCACTTTACTAGTGCCTTATGAGTCACAATAGTTGGTCTTCCAAATATCCAAAGGTTAGATCTCTGTCCACCCACCGTTAACCATCACACATGTTTTTGGCATGCTATGTGCCACAACCATTGATCTTCCATAAGATCTGACAGATACATCTATGTCTGCCTTCACACTCCACCATATGAAATCACTTATATGGGGGCTCGATGTGGCAGGTCCACATTATGCCTTTGGCTCCTCCACCTCATGCCTTCTTCCCACGTGGATCCTCCATGTCACCTGTCCATATGGAATCAGCAGGGCTCACTTAAAATTACCAATATTTTAAAATTTTGAAATTATACGAAATTGTGGGAACTTCTTCCAGTGGTGGAGGCTACTCAGTGGGTAGTATCATTTCCTCAACTTTGGGGTCCTAAAGGAAATCTCCTTCCTGCTTAACTAATGTACGAATATATTAAAAATATTCCACTGAACTGATCCTTTACCCTTCCCTTTTGAGCTTTTCCCTTTAGGAAAGATCTCCTCGATGTTGTCATCCTCCTCCTCATCGCCTTCTCTTTCTATGGAAGGAGAAGGGGACGTTCTTTATTTCTTATGTAGATCAGAGGTCTTAGTCACCTGTGTTGTGTCATGTTTTTGCTTCGAGCAGTCTTGGCGACATTCTCAACAAACTAGAGCTGCTAACTCCTCCTAATAGGCCTGGTAGCTTTGTTCCAACGGTTTTCAAGATCTTCGAGGATCTCCACATTTGATTATGTCAATAATTTTAAATGATCAAACCATTGAAGTATAGCATTCTTTACATCTTCAATAGTTATTGCAAACAACATAACATACTCTTGTAATGGCTCCTATCGGGGTAGAATAAATATATTATGTTGGTCCACTTCAAAAATCACCTTATCATTAAATCTATCCACAATACTCTGTGGTGCCTGGAATGGTTTTGTAGTCGCGTTCAACATTCTAGTATACCAAATTTGAAAAATAGATTCTATGACCAATTTATCCTCTCAGACGAGCTGGCTGCTTAGCACCAAGAATTTGGCCATAACAAAATCATATAGAGTAGGGTGACCATAGACAACTCTTGGTGGTGGCTCCCAAACTACCACAGCAACAAAAAGACCCAAATGTAATGGAATGGGTGTCCTTGGTCTTGTGCATTTAAGTAGTCCTATGCAAACTCCAATCACAAGTAGGGCATCCATGTTAATTATTTTGCCTCACCACACTACTCAGGGTCCATGGCCATGCCAGTGGAGCATTCCCTATTTCTACACTTGTAAATGAGTTTGGTGGTCCATATTTGTGTCACAAATATTACTGTCCTATAAAAAATATGAGAGATGACATAGCCATGGGTGCCCCTCCTTGTATTGTATTTGCGGTACACTTCCTTTGCAAAATCTTGAGCCATGGCTTCCATGAGGTCACCCCCCCTTCTAGGAAAAATAGATACCAATCTAATAACCTCATAAGTGATTTCATACTTTTTGTCTAGCCAAAGACAACCTCCATACAACTTCCTCAATATGAACTGTGTACAAGCTTCTATGTGATCGCCTTGGCCAAAATGTGGGACATCCATTAGTGATGGGATGCTGGATTGGTACAATAATCGAGCCCAAGGTTGCGGCTCAATGGTACTGGTACCATCCAAGTTCTCTCTTTCCATGGTATACTTCTCAATTACAAGATCTATAAACTGGGTATTGTCTAAGATATTGGAATCTTGATATTTGAGAAATGGAACCTTGCCCAAGATTGCGGCCTTCAGTCAAACTTCACTTAGTAGTGACACCACTCGAATACTGTGCTACTTTAGAGTTTTCAGTTTACATCTCATCTTCTTCATTCTTGGTGTGGTTTCCATCATTTTTCTTCAATCCACGACTTTGTGGTTCAACACACCATGCGGTGCACTCTTTGCAACAAGATTTTTCTACTGTATGGAATCTATCAAGAACTCTCGTCTCTACTGTATGGATATTCTCTTGGACCTGCGACCCAAAATAGGGTTTCAAGAGGTAGCCATTGACCAGGCCGTTCATCAACTATCCATCAAGAGGTGTAAGCTTTGCTTCACCTGCTTTTGTAATAAATAGAATTCGGAATGGTCCCAACCATCTCATCTTGAGCTTGCCTGGGTTCTTCAAGAACTTGTTATTGCACATCAATGCTAAGGTGCTAGGTTGTAATATCTTTGTCTTAATGTTTTGATCATGCCATGATTTTTGGAACTGCTTCTCAACCACTTGGTTAAAGCCTACAATAACTCAGTCTTCTTCCAATTTCATGAGCTCTTGGAGTCTTTGCACCAAGGACTCATCATCTATCATCTTTATAACCAAGGCTATTCATAGACCGGGGACCAAAAATTCTAAAAGCATGACAACCACTTTCTTGTAGACTAGTCGGAAAGGAGTATGTTTCATCAGTCACTCAAAAGTTCTTATATATTCCCATAACACCATTGGAATGCATTGGTCCCAATCATCGTGCTACACATTACAGACCTTAGTTAACTCATGTTCCAAAATTTTATTGAATGCCTCCACCATACCATTAGCTTGGGGATGGTAGGATGTACTCTTATGGTAGTGTATCATAAATTCTTCAGTGAGAGGATGGATGGTGGAATTCAGGAAATGAGTTCCTTGATCACTCATCAACACCTTCAGGAAACCAAAGCTAGTGATGATATGCTTGAATTTGAATCGTGTTGTTGTCTCTACAGTGGATTCCTTCACTGGTGCAGCCTCTGACCATCTTGTTAGGTACTCTGTCACCACGATAATATATCTTGCAAAGATCCTTCTTGATAGTGGGTTGATTGGAACCACAAATTCAATTACCCATTTATTAAATGGTTCTAATGTTGTTACAGGAGCAAGGGAATTTCATGCCCTTGCAATGACTTCTCGACTCACTAAAAAACATGACATTTCTTGCAATATAGTTTCGCTTCTTAGAAGAGTAGCGACCACTAGAAACTAGCAAGGAGCACCTTATGCATTGTATCCTTCTCTACATAATGTCCTGTAGCAATGCCTTCATGTGCTTCTCATTGAAGAGTTGCTCTTTCATGTTCAAGAACACATTGTATAAGAATTCCATCTGCACCCAACTTATATAATTGACCTGCTTTCAATTGAAAGTCAACACTTTGTTTCACCAATTGGTGTCGTTGTGCGACCGTGTACTTAGGTGGTTATCTACCGGTCACTAGATATGCAACAATTTCATTAAACTGATATGGTACTGCTTCTCTTCTGAATAGTTGTGCATCGGGAAGGTCATCATCCCAATTTTCTTCATGGTCACCTGATTCAAGCTGAGATAAGTGTTCTGGGCACACATTCTATTTTCCTGGATTGGCGATAACTTTGAGTTCAAACTCTTGGAACAAGCGTAACCATATACAAATACATCCCCCATCATTGCCTTGTCTACTAGGTATTTTAATGTAGAATTCTCTGTTAAAAATTTAAAGGCACCTCCCAACAGGTAGTGTCGATACTTTTGCAGAGCATATACCATCACTGATCCCTCTTGTTTAGTCAAGGTATAATTCTTCTCTGTTACAGGTAATTTCCTGCTAGCAAATGAAACTGGATGGTCCAGGTCTCCTTCCCTAGGTTGCGCCAAGACGACCCCTAGTGCAATTGACGACATGTCCACATGCACATGAAATATGCATGTCCAATTGAGGAATATGAGAATTGGTGCAATTACCAACTTCTCCTTTAATGTGCTAAGTGTTTTTTGACATTATGGCATCCATACATACTCTTTGCACAACAATTCTTCTAGTGGTGTTGTTATATTGGCATAGTTTCAGATGAACTGTCTGTAGTATCCAATATGTCCTAGGGTAGCGTACAAACCTTTCAAATGTGTTGGGGCCAACAAGTTGACTATGCCAATAAATTTTGTTGGGTTTGCTAACAATCTTTCCTTGCAAACTACATGTCCCAACATGATGCCAAATGACTTACAAAAGATGCATTTCTTCAAGTTCAAAGAAATATGCATCGATCGACACCGATCCATCATAAGTCTCAAGACCTATAAGTGGTGCTTTAGTAGACTGGACACTGTCTAGTCATCCAAGTAGACTTCCAAGAATTTGTGCATAAATTCTTTGAAAGCCGCCACCACAATTCTAGAGAATACAACTGGTGCATTCTTCATCCCAAATGGCATAACATTACATGCAAAGGATCCCCATTCAGTCACAAAGGTGGTCTTCATCTGATCTTCCTTTGCTATGCATACTTAATGGTAGCCCGAAAATCCATCGGTAAAAGAGTAGGCTTCGTGACCTCCTACATTTTCTAACACCTCATCAGTGAAGGGTGTAGGAAACAGGTCATGGACACAAGCTACATTGAGACCACACAAATCCACATAGATGTAGATGTCACCTATTTTCTTATCTTGAACCACCATTTGGCGAATCCATTATGATTCTTCAACAATAAAAATGATTCCTTCCTCTAAGCTTTGATCTAATTCTTTGCAGACTTTCTCCTTATACCAAGGGTGCAATATATATGGTATTCTTTGATGTTCTTCGTGCCATATTTGAGCTGGATTTTCATTTGTCCCAAAATTCCTGCAATTCATTTCATTTCAGGGAAACTACAAGGGAATAAATATTCATTATTTCTTTAGGAGATCTACGATCTTGGTAACTGACTCATGATCCCAACAGTCACCAATTATTTCCATTTTATGTTCTTCCTCTGTTCCAATGTTATGCTTGGTTGTCTTGAGGGGTTCTATGAACTATGCAATAGTACTGGAAGATGGATCATCTGGAATGCCATGTTCATCCACACGTTCCTTTATCTCTATGCCCGATGAATCATCGTCCTCATCGAGGTCCTTGTTGTCAACTTTCCAACAACAAATTGGTTTTTTAAGTCGGGCCATGTCCTGGTGGTAAGCACAAATGGGGTGTTGCGCGTGGTCTTTCTCCAAAGAGGAACTGCTTCATGTGATGGAGAATTTTAGCCATAGCTTGGTCCTTCGAAGTGAATCGAAATGTGGCTTGCAATTCTGTTGATACTTTCTCTCAAGTCCTTGTCTATGTTCTATTTTCTAGCTGAACATACCAACTTCTTGGAATTGTATCCAAAGTATGATGGAATCAGTGGACCCACTTACTGTAGGGTGCTTTATTTGATTCCCATCTCTGTTGACAGAATTCTAAATGTTCTGTAGCATCCTTGGTTCCCTTGAATATGTTGACCAATTACAAATCAACGGGACAATTGAATCACTTTGTGAGGGACTTGCGCACAAGCTCCTAGTTTTGTAATTCTTCCTTGTGCGACTTCCACCATCGAGTAGGCATTCTGTGGGTGATGGAATCCATGGATTCAACACATCGCTCCTCTAGAATATGTGCTTTCATTTGTTCGATGAACCCAACAACCTTCTCTATACCATCGAACACTGGTGTATTTTTTAGCTCAAACCCAATCCAACGTATGTGTTTTGTTATGCAAGCACATATCCTCATTGATGTCTCATATAGTTAGTTATGCTAATGATCCATAACATCCCAGGAATTCATGTCCCAAGATTGTACACTATGCCAACTAATTTCTCCATCAGCAGTCAGATTAATAGAATCCTCTTTCCTTGTATATACTATTATAAATATTCTCAATTTACAAACCAACAAGGTCATCCTGAACATATTCAATATACTATTCACCTTCTGTTGCATCCAATGGGGTGACTGCATGAAATTCCTCCATTTCGAAGGACATACACTGCTCCTTTAATTTCATGATTGCCTTATTCTCAAATGCTCAATCAATTCCTAACAATGATGGATATGGCTCCACATCCTCTAGGATTTCAATTACTTCAAACTAGGTCATTGTTTTAACACCATCTACATTGACTTCAACATCCATTAATCTGCCAATTGGAAACACCTTGTATTGTTTTTCTAGTCTGAGTTGTATGGGTTACTAGACCAACTTTGGTTTTCGCATCAACTCCATTTCTTCTTAGGAAGGATATTCACATCCGCTCCTAAGTCTAGCATGATATCTTTCATCTCGAATCCTCCCAATTCCAAAGATAACATGAACTCTCTATCAATTCTATTTCTTTGTCCCACTCTATGCACATAGGCTCTTCGGAAGCGGAACATAGATACAATATCCAAGTTCATTTGGGATTAGTAACTTTTGTAGGATATTGGTTACTTTATTTACAATAGTTGGATTATTCAACAAATTGATACAATTATGCAAAAATGTACTTACAGAGTCCTTTGGTGGATTACTGTACACCATTATGGATTTTTCTCGTTCTCATTGGGGCAAGTCGTACTATGCAGCTCACCTCTGTTCTTCAGCTTGTGACCAATGGAATATTTTTGCTTACATAGTCATTTTCTTCGGTCTTCTTCTTCTCATAAGTGGCGTAAGTGCTCCTCTCTGTGAAACCGTTCTTGGCGCAATATTTCTTCACATTGTACAACCTGCTTGACTTCTTTTTGAGCTTTGCACATAATCTATACTTGATCTCTTGCTTAGAAATTTGGTAGGGGTAGCAGAGCTTTCTTTACCTGTGGTTATGTTAGAATAACCGTGTTGCCTTGTACTCCTTGGTCTTGGCCCGTACGAATAGATCGTTGAGTGATGATGTTTATGTGTGCATGGTATTTATCTTGGGATTCTTCTCTCGGCTCTGCAGTCACCATGTTACATCGAGCTCATTTTTCCTCCCATTTTTTAACCAAGTATGGGTGGTTCTCAGCCACATGATCAGTACTATAGCAGAAGGCACACAATGTTCGAGGTTTTGTACAAAATATGTCTAGGTGAATTGGTTCCCCACAATTGTAGCAAATCATTTGTCGTCCCCAACCACAAAATCCTTTTCCTTGGCCATGAAATACACCCCTTGGTGCTCCTTGTTGTCCTCCCTGATCAAGGGGGTTATCTTATTTTGTGCCTTAAACTAAATATGCATCCACTATATTACATTTCATTAGCTGCAACGTATGACAATTATTCACATCATGGACTATAGACTTGAAAAAATCGCAAAATGGCATATGCATCAACATGTGGTATTTATGTAGTGTTGGGAAATTCGGTGGCGAGTGTCCCCATACTCTTCAAATTTCACACTAGTCTAGATTAGGAGCAAGGGGAAATGGGCTTGGGACACCCACTCCCATATAGTTATTCAATGTTGGGCACTCGTTATTATGGTGTCCTTATGTTTTGCAAAAGATGCGCCATATACATTCTTGGCTTGGTTTTACAGGAGATAAATTTTGGATTTGTACTCTCAGCTCGGCTAGTGTGTTTGCACTTGTGTCATTCTACGCATTGCTTCACCTCCAAGGGTTGCTTCTATTCTGATTGCAATTTCCAAAACATCCAATTGGGTTAGCAACTTTTGTTACGTTAGTGGGACTCTTATGTGTGGTAGTAATCCTGCGATGAACCACTCATGATGTTGTACATCATTCAATTGAAAGCTTAATCTATCCATCAAAATATTAAATCATTGGTCATAGTCCATTTGTTGAAAATGTAACCTCGAAATATATTATTGTATTATTATTGTACCTCTTTTCAAAGATGTCCTCTGTTCAGAGATGTCATTGATGTACTTGGTCATGTAATAATATTGAGATAAAAAATCTGTTGTAAGTTGGGGCATTAGTCCCCAAAAGAAGTGTCATTAAATGTATCATTGAATCTCCCTAAAATAAGTCAACCCACTAAGGTTAAGAAGTCATAGAGGAGGTGTTCCTCTCATTTGGACATACAAGTTACTCAAACAAGTTCACTCCAAAGTGAAGTAAGAGAATTTATTTGCAGTAGAGAAGAAGAAGAATATGTGAAGGATATCTTATCTCTTGGTTTTTTCTATTTGTATAACATTGTATTTAGCGATCAATCTATACCGAAGAAGTTGCTGGGTTTTTATTCAGAGAGGGTTTCCCAGGATAAATCTTTGTGTCTTTAGTTTATGTTGTGCTTGTCTTTATTTCAATGACCCTAATGTTATGGTTATGATGAAATGGTGCTAAATGTTTAAATATCTTGCACAACCATTAAAATTCTAACTTAGTATTAGAGGTACCCTAAAATAAGTCTTTGTGTATCCGAAATAGTGCTACTACTACTATGATCAAAGATTAGGGATTCATGCTTGAAACCCTAGAAGGGAAAATATAGTCATCCAAAATTTTTCACTACAACTCAATTTTGGTGAAGGTTCAAGATATGAAACTTAGATATGCAAAACTTGAAATGTTTATCTAGCATGTGTGCGAGTTTACTCCTCGGATTCATTGTACTTCAAGAGATATGATCCCTACAAAATACGGTTCGAACCTCTTCCAGAATTCAGTTTTAAACATGTGACCTAGGGAGAAATGATATATCTTTAGATAGGAAGATCCAAATCGAATTTTGTAAGATATTACAGAAAGGTAACATACTTTAGTTTCTATGGTGCGAGTTTTAGAACTCTACGTTGAAACAATGACATGTGGAAGTTCGTACAAGTTCGTTATACTGAACCAATCCATAAACAGGTCACGTTGGGAAACTGAGTATAAGTTATAGTTGGTGAATCCAATATTTCTCTAACCTATGGGGTTGGAAGTAAGACAAATCATTCTACCTCAGGACAAAGTTTTAGACCTTTAGGACCAAATTTTTTGGAGATACATCAGAATTAAGATAAGACAATTATGTAGAAGAAATCAAAGAAACTAGAGCATCAAATAATTTTCATTTCTATCCATTGTTTTGGGAAAATGAGTGTACTACTTATATCGATTTGAAGAGGTGCATATTTATATCCAAACATATCTACAAGTCACCAAATTTTAAAAAAATATGGTTTCTCTGCCAAATTCTAGGTCCACCAGAAGCAACTTTTCTAGAAAGGCTTTGAAGGAAGCATCCAGTTGAAGCACTCTCATTGGTAAATTCTATTCTCTCTATTTTCATTTGAGTTTCTCATTTTGACAAACAATACTAATCCTAAGGACAAGCTTGAAAGAGCCGAGAAATTTTGGGTATGGAAGTATAGAGTACTTCTCATACTAGAAGAGCATGGCCTGGAGAACTATGTCAAAGAAGAAGTTGCAGATCTAGAGGGAGACGAGGAAAAAGCTAAGCACAATAAGAATTTGGACAAAGCTAAGAGGATCATTACAAAATCTATCAAGGACCATTTTATCCCACATGTATCATCGTTGAAGACTCTGAGGGAGATGTTTGATGCCTTGACCAACTTGTATGAAGGAAAAAATATCAACAAGAAGATGAATTTGAGGACTCAACTCAAGGGTGTGAAGATGCAGATGTAAGAAAGCATTCAATCATACTTCATAAGGGAACTGTTAAGTTTTTAATGGTTATATCATATCTTATAACATTTATCATCATAACATCTTAACCGTAAGCAAAGATCGTTGAAATACAAACAAGCACAACCACACAAGAGAACACAAAGATTTATTCTGGGAAACCCTCACGGGGAAGAAAACTCAGCAAAAATTCCTCTGTATAAGATGTATAAAAAGTACAAGACAAGACCCTAGACAGGTGCACCTCCCTTCAACAGATATATATCTCTCTCTCTCCTATGCGTCGTACACAAGTGAGTGTGTGTTCAAATGAGGAACACATCTCCTCTATTTATACTCTTTTCGTCACTTTACTTTTAACCTAACAAGTCGGCCCCACTTAACTAAGTGGGATGACTTCACTTAGGAAGACTCAATACAATGTTATATTATATTCATTAGGGTACTATTGACCCGAATTACAATGGAGGATTTACCTCATGAATCTATGATGACCAATTACAATAGTAATACCCCGTTGGAGGAATAATAACATATCCCTTGGGTTACATTAGTAAAATACATTTAGAATATCCTTTGAAGTTACAATATTCAAAACTCCCCCTTAACAAGAAGGTTATTCTACTGACAACATCATCATAGACTATAGGAGAATAGAGAGACAATATCTGCAACATCATCGAGGTTATACATCTATACGTCATAGGAAGTTTTCAACATTCATCAGTAACTAGAACAACTACTCTTCAATGTCTTCATCTTTTGCATCACACGATCACTTGATCCTTTTGCAGCAACACTTAGATCTTTCGATCCTTCGTAGCTGCACTTCGATCTTCTGATCCTTTGCAGTAGTACTTTGATCTTCTGATCATTTTCGGCAGCAATTCGATCTTTTGTTCCTTTGCAACAACACTTCAATCTTCTGATCCTTTGCAGCAACACTTCAATCTTATCGATCCTTTGCAGCAACACTTCAATCTTTTGAACCTTTGCAACAACACTTCGATCTTCTTGATCCTTTGCAGTAGCACTTCGATCTTCTCTATCCTTTGCAGCAACACTTTGATCTTCTGATCCTTTGCAGCAGTACTTGATCCTTTCGATCCTTTTGCAGCAGCACTTCGATCCTTTCGATCCTTTGCAGCAGCACTTCGATCCTTCTTGATCCTTTGCAACCACACTTCAATCTACTTGACCCTTCGCTAGTGTACTTCGATCTACTTGATCCTTCTCCACCACACTGCCTACAGTACACATGATCTATTTTCAGGATGATCAATCCTGTCACTTTAGGATATAAGTACAATGATGATGAAATCCTCCATCAGCATGATCCATGAAATCAATCAGTTGAATCATCTACAACTAAATGTAGATCTCGACCACACCCGGTGCATGCCCTATCATCCATGAGGACTCATCGTAGACCATCCATACCATGAAGGTTAGGACCACTCCTAAGTGAGTGTTATACTATGGTATCTACACTCACGTGTAGGTATACTCTAGCATGTAAGAGTATTGTCTATAGAGAAGATCTTGACTGCATTCAAAATGTCGGCCCATCGTAGAACATCCATACCACATAGGTTAGGACCACTCCCAAGTGAGTGTTATACTATGACGTCCATGAGGACTCATCATAGAGCATCCATACCACACAGGTTAGGACCACTCCCAAGTGAGTGTTATTCTATGGTATCTACATATGAATGTGGGTATACTCTCCATACAAGAGTATTGTCTGCAGAGAAGATCTCAACTGCATACAAAATGTCAGTCTTGTCATCCGTGAGGACTCATCGTAGAGCATCCATACCACTAAGGTTAGGACCACTCCTGAGCGAGTGTTATTCTATGGTATCCATAACTAAATGTGGGTACTCTCCATACGAGAGTAACATCTGCAAAGCAGATCTCAACCGTACCTAAGTATCGGCCCTATCATCGGTGACGACTCATCATAGGACATCCTCAACATGAAGGTTAGGACCATTCACAAGCGAATGTCTCACGAACATAGTGTTATACCTGCCATCCTCAAAAGAAGATACTATCATCCACAAGTGAATGTGGGTACTCTCCATGTTAGAGTAACATTTGTAGGGCCATCCTTAGCTAGTAAGGACCACTCTCATGAACATAGTGTTATACCTGCCATCCTCAAGAGAGGATACTATTGTCCACAAATGAATGTCGGACCTTGTCAACATCTTCAGGCACACTTGGCCTCTTTCATGCTGGAGCATCACTGTTATCCCATCATCAATGTTAATCTCATCATCACTACCCATTTTTCGGGAGGATCCATATTATCAACCTGCTGCCCCTTTTTCAGAGGAGGGTTCATGTCTTCAACCTGTTCTTCCTTTCTGAGGATAGTCCATATCTTTGACCTGTTCCTCCTTTTTGAAGAGAGTCCATATCTTTGACTTGTTCTTCCTTTTCGAAGAGAGTCTATATCTTTGACTTGTTCTTCCTTTTTGAAGAGATTCTATATCTTCGACTTATTATTCCTTTCCAAAGAGAATCTGTATCTTCAAATTGTTCTTCCTTTCTGAAGAGAGTCTATATCTTCAACATGTTTCACCTTTTCGAGAAGGTTCCATATCTTCGACCTATTTCTCCTTTTTGAGAAGGGTCCATATCTTCATTGTTCCTCATTTCAAGGAAAGATATATATCAACATCACTGTTCCTCCTTGCGAGGAATGTCTGTAGTATCATCATCACTATTCCTCCTTGCGAGGAAAGTCTTTTCGAACTACACCAAGCTTATCACGGAAGCTTGGTCACCACATCAACAACTTTCTCATTGATACTTACATATTGGAGTTTTATATCTCCCTTTAGTACCATATCCCACATGATTCTTTGTCTTCTTTATGCAACTATGGTTGTCACAAGAATCATTATGGTATCCAACTCCATGTCAGATAGACCTGACATCAGTTTTTCGAAGGCATATTGCTTCCCAACTAGCGGAGCAAGTTGCAATGTACTCTGCTTTAGCCGTGTTGAGAGAATCACTGTACTGTTTCTTACTAAACCATGAGATCATTGTGGATCCCAGACCATAACATCCACCTGAGGTGTTCTTCATGTCTGTGAAACTTCCTGCCTAATATGAATCCGTATATCCATATAATGTGTAGTCACGATCTCTACCATAGTAAAGTCCCAAGTCTATCGTACCTTTAAGGTACCTTATCACATGCTTTGGAGCTATCATGTGAATGCATATAGGTTTAACTAGATACTGACTCAAGGTGTTCACAACAAAGCATATATCTGGACTTGTATTCGTCAAATATATCAATGAATCGATAAACTGTCTGTACTGTGTCATATCCACTAACTATGATATCTCATTATACATAAGATTCATGTTGGTATCCATGGGTGTGGCCATGGCATTACAATACAACATATAAAATCTTCTTAAGATTTCCACAACATACTTTCCCTGGTTTGGAAAGATTCCTTGTGGGCTCTGCCACACTTGCAACCCTAGGAAATAATGCATCAATCCAAGATATTTCATCTTGAATTCTTCAGCTAGCTTCTTCTTGCAATATGTGATCTGTTTCTCATTTCCATTCATAAATAGATCATCCACATACAACAATAGTATGGTGGGTTCATCATCCATAACCTTGAGGTAAAGGTTAGGATCAACTTTAATTTTGGTAAAGTCCATGCTTGTCAAGAAGCTATCTATTCTTCCATACCAAGCTCTAGGAGCTTGCTTTAGTCGATACATATTCTTTTTCAACTTACATACATGAGTCACTTTGTCTTCAACTTTTAATTCCTTGTGGTTGTTCAATGTAAACCTCTTCCTCAATCATACCATTAAGGAAGGGTGTCTTTAGTGTAGATCCCACTTCATCATGGAAGCAAGTGCCATAATGGTTCTGATGGAAGTGTACCTTGCTACTGGATCAAATGTATCTTCATAATAAATCCCCTCTTTTTGAGAGAATCTTCTAGCCACAAATCTCTCCTTACTTCCATTTGCAACATGTTTTATCTTGCAAATCCACTTGGAATATACCACACTCTTGATTTTTGTTTTGGGTACTATATCTCAGTCTTCTGCATTCAACCTTGAAGGTTGGAACCCACTTTACTCTTGGTAAAGTCTTAGTCCATTTGGAAGTTGTCCATCATGCCGTACCATGTCGAACTTAGAGATCTTCTACAATCACTCCCCCTGAAGTAGAGTATCCTCCTCCATCTGCATTTTGTACTCTATGTATCGAAACATTCTATATTAGAGGGACATGTAGCATCCTCTGCTACTATGTATCCATCTTAGGTTACTATATACCATGATCCCTTTATCTTGAACTTTGTTGAAAAGTTCCTCTTGCACCCAACTGTGAGATTGTTGTCTTCTATAGGTTTCCATCTTCAACCTTGTAGCAAAGGTTAAGATATTCATCACTCTAGGTGATCTTTAAAGCTCTTGGATGTGCTTATCTATGGGTGCCTTCTTAGCTCGTACAAATCCTATTCTGTACAAGTGGTTCTTTACTCAATATATACTTCTACTAGAGAAGTGTGTTTGGTTAATAGAGTGTGTCATGCCATAGTCTATTCTTTATGAGACAAACCACGAAACTTTCTTTGTATACTTGTTCTTATAGATCCATATGGAAGACACTATGGACTTCCCTTCAGGTATTGGAATCATATCCAGGCATCATTCCCCATGATCAACTATTACTCTTTGATCATAGCTTCTTCCATAGCTGGAATGGTTTGCATCAATGATGTCACCCAATTATGTCACACAACTAGAGTGTGTTTGAGGCCTCTTACTTTGGTTTGGAAGTCCCGTTATACTCTTCTTCATCTTGAATGATCTCTCGTGTCCAAGATGGTCATCATCTCTCAAGGTGGATCTACCGCTCTCTTATATTCTTCTGAAGCTCTTTCTTCCATCACGATGTCTCTGACCCTAGAAGCTTCAGGTTCATGTTCATTGGAGTGAATCTTGAATTGCCATCACTTGTTCTTAGAAACAAGTCTCATCCTTCTTTTCTTGTAGATGGTTGTACATGAATGTTCCTATAAGTCAAATGCACCAGTTGCATGGTTAGAACCATTTCATAGGACATATGCATAAAGACAAATTCTTATGCATCATGCAACTATTTTAGCCAATCCAACATTCATCCATATCTCACAGAAACTTTTTAGATTCCTTCCATATCTACCATAACATCATTGAGATTGTGCACTAATCCAATATGTCAGCAAAGAGGTTTCATTCTAGATAAGTAGCAATAGAGAGTTGTATAGCACCATGGGCTACTTACCCATAACATGCATATTAGTCGTATACTGTCATTAATGCAAACATTCTATCATGCATAATACACATCATATACATGAAAGAAAATTCAAATACTTATCTTTGTTTGTTTTGAAGACTTGTTCTTGTGCTTTTTATTCATCTCCTTCTGGATCTGCAACTTCTTCTTTGACCAATGAGATTGCCTCAATCTAATGCTTGCTTAAAAGCTTTTCTGGAATGTTGCTTCTGTTGGACCTAGGGTTTGACAGAAAACCCCTAATTTTTCAACTTAGTTATCTTTTAGATCTGATTGGATAGAAATATGTGCCTCCTCAACGTGAGCTAAGCAGCCTACTCATTTTCCCAAAACCTTGATAAGAACTGCAAGATATCTGATGCCCTAGTTTTCTTCAATTTCTTCTGCAGAATTTACTGATATTTTTTTGCGGTATCTCCAAAATTAATGCTCCTATGTGTCTGAAACTTCACACTAATTTAGCATCATATGTCCTCTTTCCAAAACTGAAGGTTAGAGCAGAATTGGTTTCACCAATTGGGACTTATGCGAATTTTCCCAAGGTGACTTATTTCAGTACTGTTCAACATATCGAACTTGTACGAACTGCAACATGTCACTATTCCACCTTCGGGGTCTGAAATGCTTACCATAGAAATTACATTCCATTATTTATGTGTATAACCTTGCGAAATTTCATTTGGACCTTCATATCCCGAGATATACCAATTATCCCTAGGTCACCTGTTTAAGGATGAATCTTGGGAGAGGATGAAACCATGATTTGGAGGAATCATATCTCCTAGAATATAGGGAATATGAGGCTAAAACGTTTACACATGGTACATCAATAATTAATATTTGGCCTGTAAACGTTTCGGCTCCTGAAACTTCTCCAATATTGAGATATAGCGAATGTACCAAAATGACTAGTTTTAGCCTTTTAGGGTTTTCAAGCATGAAACCCTAATCTTCAATTGCCATAGTTGTAGCACTGTTTCGGCTGCACAAAGAATTCTTTCAGGGTAGCTATGATACCATGTTAATTTTTTAATGGTTATATAATATCTTATAACATTTATCATCATAACAAGATAACCATAAGAAAAATATCGCTGAAAGATAGACAAGCATGACCACTCAAAAGAACACAAAGATTTATCCTTGGAAAGGCTCATGGGGAAGAGAACCCAACAAAAAATCCTCTGTAAAAGATGTATAAAAAGTACAAGAAAATACCCCAGACAGGTGTGCCTCCCTCCAAGAGATATATATATATATCTCTCCTATGCACAGTACACAATTGGGTGTGTGTTCAAATGAGGAACACATGTCCTCTATTTATGCTCTTTTCGTCACTTGATTTTTAACCTAACAAGTCGCCCCCACTTAACTAAGTGGGCCGACTTCACTTACGAATATTCAATACAATATTATATTATATTCGTTAGGGTACTATTGACCCGAATTACAATGGAGGATTTACCTCATGACTCTAGGATGACCAATTACAATAGTAACACCCCGCTGGAGGAATAATAACATCTCCCTTGCGTTACATCAGTAAAATACATTTAGAATATCCTTTGAAGTTACAATATTCAACAAAAAATAGAAGCTATTGGATATAATTTCAAGGAATTAGAAGTGGTTATGACCACCTTGAATGGTATCCCAAGATCATGGGAATCACTCATTCAAGGAATTTGTTCCAGAAGGAATCCCACCAATTTCAGTAGACTATGGGAGGAAAGCACACAAGAAGAGGCCCGACTAGTATTAAGAAAAGAAAATATAGGTGATGAAGACAATCAATATATAACAGCTTATGCCAAGAAAGGAAGAAGAAGAGACACCATGCTCACATTGCCAAAGATGATGAACCAACTTAAGAGAATAAGGGAAGATTCCTCAAGTGATGGGGGATATGTACTTTGACCCAAAAGGATTCAAACCCTAAAGAATAAGAACCTCTTATCCATTTAAGATTTGGATAAGAAGGGATGCGGTCATTAATGAAGAAGAAGGGACACACAGAGTCAACACCTGTACATAGTAGAAGACTTGATCAACATTTCCGATCATAAGCAATACAAACATAGGTCCTTAGAATCAAATAATGGAGAAAAGCACACTGTTAGAGACTCCAGTAATTCCTGAAAGGAGACATATATCAAGAAGGAGTCTACCAAACAAACAAAGATACGTGTTTAAATTGTCATTTCCAATATATATAGTTGCTTAAATGATATTGTTCAATTGTGCATATATTTATGTTCCTAGACTTAGGAAATGTATTATGCATGTTAGAGTGTTTAAATTCATGAAAAATATACTACTAATATGCATGTGATGGGTAAGTGGCCTATGGTGTTGTACAACATTCCATTGCTACTTATCTAGAATGAAACCTCTTTGCTATCATGTTGAGAGTAGTGCACGCTCTTAATTATGTTCTGATAGAGATGGAAGGAATCTAGAAAGTTACTGTATGTATATGGGAAATGGATGAATGCTATGTTGAAGCATTTGCGAAGATAGTTGTATGACTGTGTGACATATGTATTTATGCACAATAACTTGTCATTATGAATATGTTTTGAATATTATGAAATGTTTCTAATCATGCAACTAATTTCGAACTATAGGAAAGATCACATGCAATCACCTACAAGAGAAGAATGATGAGGCTTGTTCCGAAGAACAAGTGATGATGGTTAAACCATAAAACTCAAAGAAGATTCACTCTGACAAAGTACATGAAGAGGAACTCGAATATCCCAAGGTTAGGGACACAATGATGGAAGAAAGAGCTTTAGAAGAACATAAGAATCATGATATGACCGAGCTATAAATACTGATAAATCCACCTCGAGAGGTTAACACATACAATAGAAGACTTGCTTTGGAAAGAGAGATAATACAATATACAAAGAAGTATGGTACTCCAAACGAGACTTCTAGAGAAATTAAGAGGCCTTGGACATACTCTAGTCACGTGCACTATTGTGTGACATCATTGACGCAGATCCTTCCAACTACGAAGAAGCAATCAAGAAGAAAGAGTGGAAGGATGCTATGATTGAAGAGTACTAGTCGATCATGAAGAATGATGTTTGGAATGTGGTTTCGAGACCTGAAGGAAAATCTGTAGTGCCTTCCAGGAGGATCTACAAGATCAAGCATGTAACAGATGGAAGCATCAAGAAATACAAATAAAGGTTCGTGGTTTATCTCAGAAAGAGGGAGTCGATTATGAAAGACATGCTCCATCGACCAGACACACTTTTTCAATGAAGTATAAGTGCATATCAAGCAAACCCCAAGACTTGAGACTCTCTATAGAGAACCACATATGCATAGAAGGATTTGTACATGCTTAGAAGGCACCCATGGGATTACACATATAGTTACATGAAGAGCTTGAGGATCACCTAGAGTGATGGATATCTCAACCTTTGCTACAATGTTGAAGATGGAAGCCTACAAAGGATGAGAAGATCATGGATGGGTGCAAGAGGAACTTTCAACAAAGTTTGAGATGGAGGATATTGGTTTCCAATGACCTTGAGAGATGACATAGATGGATACACAGAAGATTAGTAGCAGAGGAGGCTACCTGTCACTCTAGTGTAGAATGTCCCGATGCTGAGAGTACAATATGTAGAGAAAGGATGGTGCTCCACTTCAGAGGGAGTGACTATAATAGATCTCATAGTTTGAGAATATTGACATGATTGTTGGTATTAGAGGTGTGGCTGAATCTAGGGGAGATTTTCCTTAGCCAAGGAAAATATGCGGTCAAGATGATGAAGAGGTTTGAGATGTTGGATTGCGAGGATACAACTACACTAATGGAATCAAACTTGAAGTTGTTGTAAAATCCTACTTCAAATACATTTGATGCCATAGTCTACAGGAAGATGATCGATTCGTTGATGTACCTAACGAACATGAGGCCGAATATATGATTTGCGGTGAAAAATTTGAGTCGGTTCATGGTGGAGCTGAGATGGGTTCACATGGTTGATGCAAATTATGTGCTAAGATACCTTAAGGGTATGATCAAGTATGGCCTCAGATATGTGAGAGATTAGAGGATCTTCCTGCAGGGATATGTTGAATCCGATTGGACTGGAAACACTATTGATATGAAGAATACTTTAGGGTGCTACTTTAGCTTGGGGCCTGGCATGATTTCTTAGTCCAACAAGAAGCAAACAAGAATAACATTGAGTACAATCGAGATAGAGTACATTACAACTTGTTTAGCAAGTTGTGAGGCAGCATAGCTTCATAAGTTGCTTGTGGGATTGTTTTATGTTGAGTTAGAGATGACTTATGTGTATTGTGACAACCAAAGTTGTGTGAAGATGTCTAAGAATCTAGTATTTCATAATAAGTTGAAGCACATCGAGATTCAATATCACTATATCTGGGATATGGTGCAAAGAGGAGTAGTGAATCTTGAGTAGGTGATGAAAAATGAACATACAACCAATGTGTTAACTAAGCTGCTAGAAAGAGTGAAGTTTGAGTACTTCAGGGAAAATCTTGGAGTTATCCAAATCGATGTTCCTCAAAAGAGAGAGTGATGAGGCATGTCCGGAAGACGCAGGTGCACCTGGGTTGATATCTACATTTTAGGAAGATGTAGGAGGTCTGGGCTTCTCTCCACATGGTGGAAGATGTGTATGCTCCTGGGATGATCTCTAATGGGTGGAAGACATAGGTTGTCTGAGGGACATAATGTAGGCATATGGGATGCTCTCCACATGAGATGATGAGATGATTTGGATATGACGAGATGACAACAAAAGCACAAGTGATTGGTATGGAAATGTAAAATGTGGTATTGGACTGTACCTACATGATGTCTTACTCATAGAAATGATGAAATGCTAGATGGGATATAGGCCTACATTGAACATGAAAAACGAATGGATCTGTAGAACTTCTTATGACATATAGATTCAAGAGATGCCACTAGTTAATGGTTGATGCTATGAGATTTGTCGCAATAATGATGATGATGATGTCCAAATATTATGTCCAGTCGTGGTGATGACCATTTCAGAATAATACCTTCCTTGTTAAGAGGGAGTATTGTTGAAAATGTAACTTCAAAAGATATTCTTGTATCATTCTTGTACCTCCTTTTGGAGATGTCATTGATGCACTTGGTCATGTAATAATATTGAGGTAAAACCTCTGTAGTAAGCTGAGTAATTAGTCCCCAAAGGAAGTGTCATGAAATGTATTATTGAGTCTCCCTAGAAGAAGTCAACACTGTTGATTTATTAGGTCACCCACTTGAGCAGTATAAAGAGAGGAGGCGCTCCTCTCATTTGGACAGACAAGTTACTCAAGCAAGTTCGCTCCAAAGTGAAGAAAGAGAAGTTCTCTATGGTAGAGAAGAAGAAGAAGTTGCGAAGGATATATTATCTCTTGGTTTCCTATATTTGTCTGACATTATACTTAGTGACGAATCTATACAGAAGAAGTTGTTGGGATTTTCCCAAGAGAGGGTTTACCAGGATAAATCTTTGTGGCTTTATTTTATGATGTGATTTTGTTTCTTTCCGTGATCCTAATGTTATGGTTATGATTAAATGATGCTAAATGTTTAAATATCATGTAGAACCATTAAAATTCTAACAAGTCCCACACATACTCACCAAAATTTTGCTTGATCTCCTTTATTTTTGTAATACATTGAGATTCAGACTTTGGATTTTGGAATTCTCTCAGTATATCTATCTTGATTGTAACTAATGTCCTTACCTGTCCCATAGGAACAATAGTCATATATTTCATGTACCATGTTAATGCTCATCTCTAAAGGTCGTTTCCAACTGTGAAATCTTAGAATATTTATCCGTGATTTCCTTCACAACCCAAATGGATTCACAAGTGAAACAATGCTATTCTGCATCATCATTTCATGTCCCATGGGAAATAGGTAGTTGTAGGGTGGAATCAGATGTAGTCACGTTTCTTTTTGAAATAGTTATTCAACCTTGCACCAAAAAGGTTGGTAGAAGATTACTATTGCCACTAGATTAACACTTGTCTAACGTTGAGGAAGGATTATCCCTCCAGATATTGTCTCAGGGTTTTGCTCTTGATAAAATTTAAAATCAAACTACTCTCCTTGATTAGATAAATAACATTGGGGAGTAGAGATAAAGAAGGGTTCATACCTTGGAAAATATTTTTTGATATCATTTCCTCCATTGGGGTATAGATTCAACTATTCAATCTCCAATGGGGCTTTGCAAGATTCTTCGTAGGCACATACAACATTTTCTTGAATTTAATCTTCTTGGTTCTATGTTCCATTAAGTCTTAGAGGGATAATGTCAATGTTTTCATCAGAGCTTTTGGATTATTCTACTCCACACCTTTTGGGAGGTCTCTCATCTCCTGAGCATCCTATTTTCTCAGAGTCTGTGCCTTCTTGGAACACATTAAACTTTACGCCTTCTAGTCATACATTCCCTTCTATAGTGGTTTTCTTTCTTCTCTAGTCTTTATCTTCTACCTTAGACTGCTTTTCTTATTTTCTTATTTACATTTCATGCATTATATCAACTCTTATTTTTGTCCATTCTACCTTTGAATCATCTGTTCTTCTGGATCCATGACACTGCCAAGGTAATTTCCCCTTACTTCATGTCCCACCCCCATAGCACAAGGTTTATACTTCCATCTTGTCAAGGTTCATGGTCATTAGCCCCTTCTCAACAAAAATCATTTTCAACCACATAGAAATTTGCTTTAAAAACCTTTTCCTTGGTCGTACTTCAAAATTTTCTTCTATTGATGCATGGGAAGTAATGCTGGAAAATACAAGGCAACAACATGAGGAGAAATCCCAAACTGAAAGGCTTCAAACAATCCTACACAAGGATAGTTCTATCCCCAAGTTGTTTGGTATGACTAACTCCTACAGAAATTAAGCCTTCGCTGGCACTGTGTGGGTAGATCCATTGAATTTATCTTCCTAGAAGAAATATCTAAAGATTTATAACACAATTAAGGATGATATTAATTTTAAAATATTCTACTTAAGCTTATGGAATATGATTGAAGGTAATAGAACAATCAAATCAAAGTTGCCTGATAAATGTTGTACTAATGGATATATATATATACATCAGATCTATCATTATCAAATTTAAACAAAATAAAACAATAACAACTGAATTATCTCATTCAAAGATCCAAGATGATAAAATCATTCTGCCAAACACATGCTAATTCAGAAATTAGCATTTCAAAGTAAAGATAACTGTTTTGTAATTGCAAAAGTAAATGTTATAAATTAAACAAATAAATTTATTTAATCATCAATCACACAGGTTAATGCATTTAATAAATAGAAATATAAAACAGAGTTATAAAAATGATCGAATGGGAAACTAGAATTCATCAAAGAAATTCGATGAACATGACAAAGGAAAGATGCAAAGAAACTGTCTGAAGTCTATCGAGGTTGCAAGAAATTACAATTACCCAAAATACAGAGTGTTCCCAGTTCTCTCCTATGGTGGTATCTCTTTCTCTCTCTTTTCTCCCTCTTTCCCATGAGATCTAAGTCCCACTAAATAACAATTACAAAATAGTACAACAGAACAAATCTCCCATGAGATCTAAGTCCCACTAAATAACAATTACAAAATAGTACAACCGAACAAATCTCCCATGAAAGTGGGAATTACACAATAATTATTTAAGATTTGTCAAGGGAAGACTTCCACTTGGAAAATACTTCCAACAAATTCTGGATGTCCTGATATTGAGCATTCTCAAGTTGCAATTAGGATTTGTAGTTAAAGGACTCGGTCTCCCTTTTATTTTCCTTTTCCCATTCTCGGAGGAAGAGATTAATCCTCATTTATGATGTTATTGGTGATTCGATCAACTCTTTAATATTTTCCATGTGGATGGAATTAAGTTGCTCTATGCATTCCTTGGATTTCAAGTGCTCCCTTTCAACCTGCTCAATGAAGATTTTAGGTGGGAGAGTGTTGTCAATTGGATCCATGACGGGGAAGCCCAACAAGCTTAAGAGGGTGTCAAATGCGAACCGTCTCTTGCTATAGACCCTCTGCCATTTTTGGATTGTAGATTTCACTATTTCACATATATGTTCCCAAGACTCTACATAAAACTTGATCCTTCTGATCTTGAGGTTTTCCAACACTGTATATTTTTAGGTTTATCATTATTAAACTTTTTCCAGTCTATTACATCTTCATAAGCCTTGGTTGCCTCATTCCTTCTTTGATTTTGATCATAGAGCACATCAGAGTGGTGCTTAAAGGAATTGTAGTTTTCCTATATATCATCCAGTCCTTCGAACAATTCCACGAACAAATTCCTATGTTCATCCTGTATCTTCAAGGCAAGTTCTTTGAATTATTCCTTGGAGAATTTTGAGAAATAAGAAGCAGCAGAGAGGGTCTGTGCATCCTTCATTGTTGCTCAAGGGATGTGATTCTTCCTGTATAATCCACATTCAACTCTTGTGCTTCCTTGATTTGTTGATGTAACACTTCATTTTGAAGCTGCATGTTCCTCAACTTTTCCTCATAGATATTCTTCAATTCCTGCAGCTTGATTTCATGTTGTTCGTCTACCTAGGACTGATCCTGTTTGAGATTTTTCAGTTCCTAAACTTTTATATCGATCTCTTTATTTAATGAGGCTACAGAGTCATAGTTGACCCCAACAAAAGCTCCCATGGCAGCATTTGTCTCAAGGTATTATTGCCTCACATTAGTGGAGGCTCTCTTCCATATCACCTGATTAGGGACAGTTCCCTGTACTAAAGTCCCTTCCCTGGTTCTCTTAGAACCTTTCTTCACTACAACCTTTTCAGACCGGCTCAAAAAATATTCCTTAAGGGAAACAACTGTATTGTCTCCAAAATCTGCTATCTCCTCCACAATGGGTGTTACCACTTCTGAGGTTGAGACCAAAGGAGTAGGATGAGAGACAACATGAGATGGGATGGACATGGTTATTTGGGGGATGGATAAGGGTGATATTGTAGCACCATAGGCTAAAAGTGGAGGAGTGTAGGTGGTAGATAAAATAGGAGGCTCTGAGAATATAACCAAAATTGGGATCATAGCTAGCTCCAAAGGTGAGACATAAAATTTGACTTGAGATGGCTCAGTAGATAAATTTTTAATAGAGGCATATGGTTGGCCAATTGTTGTGGCACGTGGGACTAGAATATCTGACGAAATGACAATAGGAATATTGATAGGGAAGTATGAGGGTTCAAGAGATGTAACAATGCCAGTGGTGATAATGTCTGAGAAATAAATCTCAGGGAAAGAGTCATCAACCACTAAACCCTCAAGTGGGTCGACAGAAGCCTGAGCAATTCAAATAACAACTGGTAAGCTGTCAGGAACAATAATTGGACATGCAAAGTTAGGGGGAAGGGATTCTTCTTCCAGATCACTGTCTTCAATATTAAAGGTATCCACTTGTGGTATTGGTTCTTGATTTTTTTGCTTCTTAGGTGGAGGGGTTGAAGCTATTACTTGTGCTTCGACCACTAAACTCATCATTGCTAAGCTCTTATTCATCTCTGCAGCTGTTTGTATAAGAGCATTGAGAGTTTCCACTGATATGGTTTGTGGTGGATCCTCATCTAGGGCTTTCCCTTTGTCATCTGTCTGAGAAGTTTGCACCAGAGAAGTGATGGATTGAGCTTTCTGTGCTTATTTCTCCACTAACTTTTTTTGTGTCTTTTCCTCCAATGACAGTTCAAGATTCCTATATTGAATCACTTTGGTCTTGAGCTCCTGCTAATATTGGAAGATGAAGCTCTTCTCATCTTATGAAGAAGTACTGTTTAATACCTCAAAAAAAGAGTCAATACCTTGATAAATAGAGTCATCAGGATCGGTTTGATGAACATAAGAGCTCCTCATTTGCTCCTATGTGAAATGGTTGGCCAATAAAGACTTTGGATCATGCATCCTCCTGGGGGTTTCCCTAATATTTAGACTAGTTTCTTTCTTTCCGATCAGGATGGCATGAGTGGAATTCTGGATTACTAGAGATGCAAGGTTCAAGGGGAACTTGGGCCACCATTTCCTTTTATTCCCAGTCATCTTGGGGAAGACACGATCAATTATTGTTTGGAAGGATATCTCTTCAAACACCATTCTGTTTCTCACAATCCTAGGCAATAGATGGACTGTGTTTATACCCCAAATCCTGATATAGGAGAAATACTCTTCCACATACCAGTCTCCTATTGTGGAAATCAATGTCTTGTCCTGGTCTGAAAAGGTAGGAGCATCATGCTTGAAAATATTGTGATAAATAGAGCCTTTAAAGTGATTAAAGATGTCGTAAAAGAGAGGTATGAAATTATCCTGCCATAAAGCTGAGCAGTAAATATGGACTGGAGGTACAATTTTTGTCCAATCCCATCCCATGGCCGGGAAAGACATAACCAAGTAGAAAACATCCATGACATATGCATATAGATAAAATGTTGGTTTTTGGATGCGTGAGTCTTACGATATTTCTCAATTGCTTCTTTCAACACCATTGACAAAATATGTGCCCAATTGAAGGATTCCCTTGTAGTGAGAACATGATGGGTCAATGGTGCCCATTGAAGTTTGAAAGAAGTGCAGTTTGGCAAGCCATATATCCTGCACAATATTGCTGCCAATAAAGAAAATGGCTCCCTAAGCCAGGAAATAAGGTAAAGCTTGTCGACCTTGGGTGTGAAGGTAGTAGGGTTTTCCATCCATGATTTTAGCATTACTTCAAAATCATACCGGGTCGTGGAAGTCTCCTAGAATTTCTTACTAAGAAACTGTTGTGGCTTTGTAAGTGCATAAGCCTTAACAAACACTTTATGATAGAAGGAGGCCAATTGGGTTTGAGCGTCGTCATTGAAATCTAGGTTTTGATGGTTTTCATGGTCAATAATCCATTTGCCAACATTTGTATAAGGCATTAAGGCGGGTTTGGCCACTATGGCATGAAGTCGGGATTTTCTTATGTTTATAAAAGTCGTCTAATTATGCCGAATTTTTGAGAAATCATCATTGTCGAAAACAGAATAAATCCGTGACCAATCCAGGTGACAGGTTTCAGAAACCCTCCCGTTTGTATCAGAAAGGATGCCGCTATTTGGGTCCTTATTTTTGAGCTCGTTCAAGGCTATTTTAATTCTGGTATTTCTTGCCATATTTGCAGGAAAACTAAAAAACTATAATAAAATGACAGAAAACAATTAATTAAACCGAATTCGATTTGCCGATTTGCTCAAATGATCAGTAAAAGGACAGAGAAACCTACTAATTTACCCTATGGAGAGGAGTAAATCTGTAGACTTGGTTGAAATTCATAGTAAAATCGTTCGCCAAAGGTAAATTCTCCATTTGAACAAAGGTAAAACCAATGGTAAAAAATTGAAATATTTAATAAAAAATTTAACAACGAAATCGATCTAGGGTGTGTATTTTGAAAGAAATCAACGGTTACGATCGAGGCGGAGAGAGGAGGAAATAAAATTGCGGGAACAATTTTTTTGAAAGTTTTATTTTTCAGTTTCCACAATCTGCAATTCGCATTGCGGGTTGCGAAAAATCGGGGGTGAAAACTCGATTGTTTATTGTCTGAGCAATCCACAATCCACATTGCGGTTTATAGATTGCATAAAAGTATATATATATATATATATATATATATTTATTTATTTATTTATTTATCTTGGTTTCTGATGGGTTGCGGAAATGCTGAACTAGAAATTCAATTTTATCACACAAACATTTCCTGACATCTGCGGAAAGGAGAAAATCATAACTTAAAAACTTCAAAGCAGATTGTGGATTGTGGAAACGACATATTTGAAAGATAAAAGAAATATCTTTTTTTTCTTCTTCCGCAATTCACAAAATGCATAAAAACAAGATGTTTCAAGCAAATTTTATTGAATCCAAAACATGAAATAACATAATAATAAAGCAAACATAAATGACACCCCACAATCAAGGTAACACAATTCAAATTTATCTGCATAATAAGTAAAAATGGGCTCCAATTTTAATTGATTAAAATGGGATCTAATTTGCCTACAACAAGATAATGCCACTGCTGCTTTCATAAGAGATTTTGGATTATTATACTCCACACCTTCTAGGAGATCTCTCATCTCCCAAGCATCCTATTTTCTCAGAGTCCGTGCCTTCTTGGAACACGGATTAACCTTTACGCCTTCTCATCATGCATTCCCTTCTCTGGTGATTTTCTTTCTTCTCTAGTCTTTATCTTATGCCTTAGACTGCTTTTCTTGTTTTCTTCTTTTCCCTTCATGCATTATCTCAACTCTTATTTTTGTATTTTCTACCTTTGAATCCTTTGTTCTTCTAGATCCATGACACTTCCAAGTTAATTTCCCCTTACTCCACGTCCCATGCCCACAACACAAGGTTTATGCTTCCATCTCATTGAGGTTCATGGTCATTAGCCCCTTCTCAACAAAAAACATTTTCAACCACATAGGAATTTGCTTCAAAAACCTTTTCCTTGGTCTTACTTCAAACTTTTCTTCTGATTGAGTATATGATTCGGTATCTTCAACAACAAATTCAATGATATAACCTTACTTTATGCACAATAACCATAAATCTATGTCTCTAGTCCACTCATTGTCCATATTCTTCAATTCTTAGATCTTTTCCTTTGTCTACGTGACTGGTACATGCGTAATCCACGTAGTATAGATCTCAGCTTATCTATTTACCCATTCCAAGAATAGAATTAGGATTTTAGAGAAGAAAATTTCTTGTGAATCTGAATAAAGATATCCATCCTTCCAATCTTGTGGTGAAATGGAAAATCCTGCGATCTCTTCTTGCACAAATTTGTCTTCCTTTATTTCAAACTAATATTCGATCCCTACTTTAGAAGGTTTCCACCTCATAGCTCTAGAAATCCTACACAATTCCTGTTAGGTCTCGACAATGGAACCATTGTTTGCTATAGTCTGTCAGACCTGAGGTTCAACATAAATGACCAACAAAACCCCATAACATCAACATTTTCAATACCCTGCAGGTAGAGTAAAGTCTCACCTGAGATGCACATAGAAAATCACAAAAAAATGAATCAGGCTTGTATAAGAGGTAAAGAATAAATTATATCATGTTATGGAAACATACAACAAAATGTGCTCTTCAGTCACAATATAACCGACTTAGAATAAACATACGTTGCAAGAATTCATACACATACATGATTCATCAAGTAAAACCCATAAAAGAGAGAGTTCATTTTATTACTTTCATCCAAAATTACAATCAATATCCATGATCCAACTCAACAATGTCTCTAATCAGACACATGAAAAAATACCAAGAAGTTAACACAACTAGGAAGTATTGCCATATTCTTGCGCTTGTAATAATATATCATTATCATTACTCATAATACTGATTACAATAGGAATTCACAAACTTAACATCATCATCTTCTTACAAAAGTTTTCCTTAAGTAGACATGAATATCAACTAAAAAACTCATACTAGCACCCAATTGCTAAACCAATTCTGTTAGACACAGTTTTGTGACCAAAACTTGGGCACCAACACTTGATCCACACACATAACAAGCATATATAATCATAATCTTTATAGGAATCTTATAAACATTGCATATTCAAACACAAAAGAGAATACTTATCCATCATTTAATAGAACTCGACTTCCATAGAACCATTTTCAATGTAGATATGCAAATTTAAAAAATTGCCTCAACGATCTACCTCTCTTGATGGTAAACCATAAATATAACCAATAATTTGGCTAGGATTGTTGATGTATTTGTAACTTTGGAATGTATTCACTTGTATACCTCATGTATTGTACCCCGATGTTTATTCTGGGATATGTCTATAATGTATTTGAGTCATGTCATGCCCCGATGTTCCTATTGGGAGATTCAATAATGTAAACAAATCATGTAAAGTCATTGTGGGTAACCCTCCTTATTGTTCAAGGGTTAAAGTCCCCACAGTTGTGGGGCACTAGGGTTACTAGACTCTCCTAGAGAAGTCGACCCTAGGTGAGTTAATGTATGTCAGGTCATTAGTACCCCAGTTGTGGTTACTTGAGCCTACATAACTGAGTTAGGATTACTCGAGCCTACATAACCGAGTTAAAGGTTAAGTGAACGAAAGAATATAAATAGAGAGTGAGATTCTCTATTTATTACACACACACACTCACTCACTAGGGCGCATGAGTGAGAGAGAAGAAGCTGGGATCAGAGAAAGAGACAACTGTTGTCGGAGATCATCTTTATGTTTTTGGGTTTTACTGCTGCCATTGGTGCTCATTCTATCTATGAGGAAGTTGCAGGGTTTACTACTTTATGGTTTCCCCAAGGAAAATTATTTGTGTCTCTTGTCTCTTGTGTTTATTGTTGTGCATGTTATTCTCTCATATAAGATCCTAAGATCATATTGCTTAAATGATAAAAATCTAACATGGTATCAGAGCTAACCTAAGAAGAAGACATTGTGCAGATGCAGAAGCTAGGGCTTCTTACTTTTTGGGTCTCTCTCCACAATCCATCAGCAAAAGTATGCTAGGCTGACTCTCCATTGAAGGGTGCATCTTTCTGTCGAAGCAGAATTCAATTCCGGGTATTTTTAGTATTTGGTGCGGGAAATTAGGGATCTTTACAAAAGAATAATTTTTGAGTGAGCCTGACATAGGATTTCTCTCCTCATGAAAATCGAATTTTATAGACCTGGGTCGAGATTTTTGGGTGGGTGTAACTCTGGGAAAGTCAAACCCTAGTTTGACCCCGGTCTGGAAAAACCCTAAATACTAAAACTGATAAGTTTTGGTACATTCGCTATATATTGGGATTGCAGAAGTCTTAGAGGCCAAAACTTTCACAGGTCAAAGATAAAATCCTGATTTACACTGCATCCAAGATAAAATCCTGATTCACTATATTCTAGGAGATATGATTTCGCCAAGTTAGGGTTCCAGCCTCTTCCAGGATTCATCCCTAAATAGGACACGTGTGAATTGCTATATCTCGGGCTACGAAGGTCCAAATGAAATTTCTGAAGATGTTCCAAAAAGGGAACGACGTTTAATTTCTGTGGTAAAAGTTTCAAACCCAAAAGATGAAACAATGACACGTGGCAGTCCATACAACTTCGCTATGTTGAACAGTCCTGAAACATGTGACCTTGAGAAAACGCTCATAAGTCCCAATTGGTGAAACCAATTCTGATGAAACCTGTGGTTTTGGAACAATTATAGATGAGGATACCCCTGTATGAAATTTTAGACACAGAGGAGCAGTACTTTCAGAGATACCATAGAGACAGTTTCAAGCATTTATGCAGAAGAAATTGGTAAACTAGGGCTTCTTGTTCCAGGAGCTTCCATCCACTGTTTTTAGAAAAGGAGTACATTGGACCGCTCTCCTTGAAGAGGTCTATCTTTCTATCCAAACAGATCTAAAACATTCCAAGTTTTTAAAATTAGGGTTTGTCTAACAAACCCTAGATCAGCGAGCTCCGGAACCAGGACGGACACCTCAAATCGGTAAGATCTAATCTTTTGCTATTTTTATTTGAGGTTTTCATTTCAAAGTGATCTATCACACCAGCTTGATGATAAGCTTGGTGAAGTTTACAACTTCCAATCATGGAAGTATTTGATCTCTCTGAAGAAAATGAATTGGACATCTACATAAGTAGAGAGGTTCCAGTTCCAGAGGGAGATGAGGCTAAAAGCTTTACACTAGAAGAACTTGGTCAAGGACAACAAGATCATTACTGATTCAATCACAGATCACCTTATACCATCCCTAAAGACGCCGAAAGAGATGTTTGATTCCTTGACCAAGCTATTTGAAGGGAATAACATAATTCAAAATATGACTTTGAGAAAACAGTTGAAGAATGTGAAGATCCAGAATGCAGATACCATACAGTCATACTTTACGAGGGTCTCTCAAATCAAAGAACAACTTGTAGTAGTAGAAGAAGAAGTGGAGAATGCAGAAGTGGTGATAGCCACCTTGAATGGCCTCCCAGGATCATGGAATTAATTCATGTGAGGAATGTGTGCCAGAAGGAAGTGATTACTTTCAACAGACTCTGGGAAGAAGAAGAAGCTCGACTCATAATAAGAGAAGAGAAGATGGGAGCAATTGAAGATCAAGCTCTCACCATCCAAAGAAGATCCCTCAAGAGATGAGGAATACGAAGGACTCAACTCTTGAAGAAACTCTTATCCATCTTAACATTTGGATAACAAATGATGAATGAAGAAGATGATGAAGCTGAAGGCTCAAGAAGGAGTCTACCCACGAAACAAATAAAGATAAGTATTCAATTGTCATTTCATGATATTGTTTTGTTATGCATTTGTTTATATTCAGTTGATGTATTATGCATGATAAAATGTTTGCATTAATGACAGTATACTACTAATATGCATGTAATGGGTAAGTATCTTATGGTTCTATACAACTCTCCATTGCTACTTATCTAGAATGAAAACTCTTTGCTGACATATTGGATTAGTGCACAATCTCAATGTTGTCCTAGTAGAGATGGAAGGCATCTAGAAATTTTCCGTGAGATATGGATGAATTTTATATTTGCTAAAATAGTTGCATAATCATATATCTTGATGCAAAATAATTTTTTCATTATGAATATACCTTATGAAATGTTTCTAACCATACGACTAATGCATTTGACTTGTAGGAAAGACCGCGTAAAATTGCCTACAAGTAAATAAGGATGAGACTTGTTCCGAAGAACAAGTGATGATAGTTCAAGATGAATAATAATATGATGAATGCAGTGACATCATTGATGCAGAACCTTCCAGCTATGAAGAAGTAACCAAGAATAAAGGGAAGACCAGTTCAAGAAGAATGATGTCTAGGATGCAGTATCGATACGTGAAGGGAAGTTTGTAGTTCCATCATGCAGTAGATGGAAACATCATGGGATACAAAACAAGATTCGTAGCACGAAGCTTCTCATGAAAAGAAGGTATAGACTATGAAGAGACATTTGCAGCCAGTGGGAGTTGAGACACATGACAGGCAAAATCATGTGTGCAAATGAAAGAAGGCCTTGTACAAGCTCAGAAAACACCCATGGGATAACACATACACGATGAGCTTGATGAAGATCTTAAACTTTGCTACAAGGCTGAAGATGAAATCCTATAGAGGATGACAAGCTCACATATGAGTGTGACAAGAATTTTTGAAAAGGTTCAAGATAGAGGATCTTGGTATTCAGTGACCCTAGATGGATACATAGAATATTAGTAGCAGAGGGAGCTACTTGTCACTCTGGTATAGAATGTTTCGGTGCATATAGTACAAAAGACAGAGGGAGAATGATGCTTTGCTTTAGAGGGAGTGACTGCAAAAGATCCCGAGGTTCGGCATGGTACGACAGGATGGACAGATTACTGATGACTCTAGGATTTACTGAGAGTAAAGAAGATTCCAACATTTTCTTCAAGGTTGAAGGTGGAAGACTAGTGATGCTCCTATTATATGTCCATGACTTGTTCCTGACAGAAACGAGGAACTCATTAAAGTTGCAAGAAGGAGACTTGCTTCCAAGTTCAAGATGAAGGACTTGGATATGATGCACTACTTTCTAAGCATGGGGGTGTGGCAGAATCTCCCTGGGACAAGGGAAGTATGTAGTAGAGATTCTGAAGAGGTTCAGGATGATGGACTGCAAGGCCATGACCACACCTATGGCATCGAACCTGAAGCTATCGAGTGTTGCTTCATCAGAGATGGTTGATACTATGATGTATCGTCAGATGATTGGTTCCTTGATGTAACTGACAAATATGAGACCAGATAATTGCTTTGTTGTGAACACCTTGAGCCAGTTCCTAATAGATCCGAGACATGTTCACTTGATTGCTGCAAAGCATATACCAAGGTACCTTAAGGGGTACAGTTGATTATGGGCTCAAGTATGGGGCAAATAAGAAGATTAACCTAGAAGGTTATGTTGATTCAAATTGGGCAAGCATTTCCATCGATAGGAAGAGCACTTTAGGGTGCTGCTTCAGTATGGGATCATGTATGATCTCTTGGTTTAGCAGGAAAAAATCTTGCATGGCATTGAGTACAGCTGAAGCAGAGTATGTCATAGCTTGTTTAGCTAGTTGTGAGGCAGTATGGTCGAGGAAGCTACTGTTTGATTTATTTGATCTCCAGTTGGATGCTACTTGTATATATTGCGACAACCAGAGTTGTGTGAAGTGATCTGAGAACCCGGTGTTCCATGACAAGTCGAAGCATATCGAGATCAAATATCACTCTATCAGGGATATGGTGCAGAGAGGAGCAATGAAGCTCCAGTATGTTGCAACGGACGAACATATAGCTGATGTGTTGACCAAGCCATTGGCCAGAGTGAAGTTTGAGTACTTCAGGGAGAAGCTTGGTGTTCTCCAAATCAAGGTTCCCTCCAAGGGGAAGTGATGAGTCCGTGAGCCATTCTGACATGGTGAGAGGATTGGTTCCTTCCATGGTCAGATGTAAGGGCTGAGCCATTCTATCATGGTGAGAGGATTGGTTCCTTCCATGGTAAGATGTGAGTGCTGAGCCATTCTGAGGTGACTGTGAGATGTGTTCTCACATGATCAGATATAAGCACTAAAGGCCATTCTCTGGGAGAATGGAGGTACCTGGTCAGTTACCAAGAATACTCAGTCTAGGACTGAGAGCCATTCTGATGTGACTGTGGGATGTGTTCATCCCACATGATCAAATATAAGTGTAGAGCCTTTCTTACATGGTTGATGTGTTCATCCCATGGTAAGATATAAGTGCCGAGCCCTTCTAACATGGTCGATGTGTTCATCCCATGGTCAGATATAAGTGCTGAGCCCTTCTCACATGGTCGATGTGTTCATCCTATGGTCAGATATAAGTGCTGAGTCCTTCTTACATGGTTGATGTGTTATTTTCATGGTAAGATATAAGTGTTGAGCCCTTCTTACATGGTTGATGTGTTCATCCCATGGTAAGATATAAGTGCTGAGCCTTTCTGACATGGTTGATGTGTTCATCCCATGGTCAGATGTGAGTGCTGGGCCTTTCTGACATGGTTGATGTGTTCATTCCATGGTCAGATGTGAGTGCTGGGAATGCCTTTCTGAAATGGTTGATGTGTTCATCCCATGGTCAGATGTAAGTGCTGGGTGGGCCATTCTGACTTAGGGTCAGATATGAGTGCTGAAGAAGACCTACATAGAGGCTAGGCCTACAATTAGCATGAAAAAGGGCTGTCTCTGTAGAAATTCCTGTGACGAGAAGAATCAAGAGATAGCACCAGTGATGATGATCTAGATCGAGTGATGATCCAGATCCAGTGATGATGATCCAACAGTAATGATCCAGATCGAGTGATGATCTAGATCCAGTGATGATGATCCAGCAGTGATGATCCAGATCGAGTGATGATCCAGATCTAGTGATGATGACCCAGTGATGATCCATATCGAGTGATGATCCATATCCAGTGATGAAGATGACTTGAATATGAAGAAGACTTAATCCATATGATACAGAGAAGAAGACTTGTGTTGATACAATTGTGTCTAGAGAATACCTTCCTAGTTAAGAGGGAGTGTTGATGTATTTATAACTTCATATTGTATTCACTTGTATATCTTATGTATTGTACCCTGATGTTTATTCTGGGAAGTGTCTGTAATGTATTTGAGTCATGTCATGCCCTAATGTTCCTATCAGGAGATTCAATAATGTAAACAAGTCATGTAAATTCATTGTGGGTAACCCTCCTTATTGTTCAAGGGTTAAAGTCCACACAGTTGTGGGGCACTAGGGTTATTAGACTCTCCTAGAGAAGTCAGCCCTAGGTGAGTTAATGTAAGTCGGTTCATTAGTACCCCAGTTGTGGTTACTCGAGCCTACATAATTGAGTTAGGATTTCTCGATCCTACATAACAGAGTTAAAGGTTAAGTGAATGAAAGAATATAAATAGAGAGTGAGACTCTCTATTTATTACACACTCACTCACTCACTCACTCACTCACTGGGGCACATGAGTGAGAGAGAAGAAGCTAGGATCAGAGAAAGAGACAATTGCTGTCGGAGATCATCTTTATGTTTTCAGGTTTTACTGCTGCCATTGGTGCTCATTCTATCTCTAAGGAAGTTGCGGGGTTTTCTCCTTTATGGTTTTCCCAAGGAAAATTCTTTGTGTCTCTTGTCTCTTGTGTTTATTGTTGTGCATGTTATTCTCTTAGATAAGATCCTAGGATCATATTTCTTAAATGATAAAAATCTAACAAGGATACCATCCAACAATTAAACCACATGTTTCTCATAGGACTCCTTCGTCTACAACTCATATTTATCCTATAACTATGCCTTTTCGGCACATATAAATCTAGTATTGTAACTAGAAGCTCTGATACCACTCAATAATGTCCTCATCCCTCAATCCAACTAGCAGAATGAGACACTTCATTGATATGGGCTACTAAATTTCACCCATCAGCACGATTACGAATTCCATGATAGTATAAACATTTGTGCAGGCGCGTAGATGAAAAATACACAATGAAAACATACTTGATCCTAACACATAACAAACATATATAATCATAATCATTACAAGCATCTAATAAACATTGTAGATTCATAAACAAAAGAGAATACTTATCTTTAACAAAGAGGATCCAAGGAACTGGATGCATAAGAAGGATTTTCCACCCAACTGTAGGTATTCTATCCAGCATATACTCTTTTTTACTGAGAGGTGACCCCCAATATGGGCTATGAGGCCACTAGGGAAAAGTAAACACTTACAAGCTTCTCTCACTTAGTCCACAAGCCGTTCTACTCTTTATGATTAGCCAACAACTCACACAAAAATGTACAAATATCTCACTTATCCATCTTAGCCATGGAACTCCTTCCAATTTCCCCACACAAGGAAGGCATTCCCCTTCACTGATCCACAGTTCCCTTAGGGAATCCAACCCTTACAATTCTTACCAGTGTGTGCAGTAACAGACCAATATATTGTATGCTATTTGAGAACCTCTTGCAACACAAATTATGGATTCTCAAGAATCCTAAAAGTAGCAGAATTTCAGGGGTAAGGTTTCTGAGCTTTCCCAACCTCTATGCTCACCTACAACCATCTAATTTCCCTTTTCAAATTCAGCTTTGTCTCCAAATTCGAATTTTTGGGTTCTAAACACAGTTTTGGTAATGGACATGAACAACAATGGGAAAACTCTACGTAGTGTTGAAAACATGCATGAGAGAATGATAGATTGAGTGTTGAATCTAAGGGATATGGTATGATGGTGAAAGACAATTGACATAGCTTTTGGCAATAGAAGAAAAGGACTGCTCACAACTGAAATAATTTTCACAACCCACGTTCTTCAATAACTGTTTGAACTGAATTTTCCCACCAACCTCAAACATGCATTCAACGATTAGGTTTAATAGTCAAAAGGAATTAATTGGATCATTTAAATCACATGGTAGATTTGGATCGGTTATAAGGATGACACTTTCCAACATAGGATTTAATTTCCCCATAGTCTTCCTTTCGTCTTCCCCTCTAGTGGAATCATAACCCCTTCAGTGCTCTTTACACAACCATCTTGTACGATTTTATTAATTTCCAACATATTATTTACATACATTTTCGAATTGGCATGATAAACCAATCATATAGTCCAATAAAAAAATATGCATCATACATGCCTATCCATTCCTTAGTTGGGCCTTGGCCTCGAGCTCCGCACTAGGAATCCATACCAACATATTTACATCATTTACATATTTTATTTCAATACATTATAGGGGTCAAACTAGGGGTATTACGGGAACGACTTATGAAACTGATGGGATTATAAGAATCTTGCTTCTTAGTCGATTATCAATGAACAGTGGAGAAGGAATGACAAAAATCCTGGCACGACTGAGACATCAAGTGGAAACAAATAAACCAAGGTGACCAAGTTTTACTCTATGGCAATGAATTTTTTATGCATCCATGCAAACTTCAGTTGCATTGGTTGGGACCTTGCATTCTTGTGGAAATCATAGATTTAGGATCCGTTAAGATAACACAACTTGATGGGATTCTCATATCAAGTCAGGGAATGGCACACACCTAAAACCATATATTTATGCTAAATAATTTCACAACGTTACACTCCTATAATAGGGAGTGAGTTAGATAGGAGTTAGGATTGCAATCTTTTTTAATTTTTCTCAGTTCCAGTTTTTTGTTTCTGTCCAATTGTTTACTACTTAGTTCAAATCATTGTGGTTGAGGGGACCCAATGTCTTTGGTTATCCTGTTCCATTTATACGTCATGTCATTCCATCTCATTTTTTCATCATTGATAGCCATTACAACCCAAGTCTACCATATTGAGGCTATCCCATGTGAAATTACCATCCAATTCCTGTATTTAAGCAATCATTTCGATCCTCCACTATGTCTTGACATTAATGATCTATTTCCTTTGATAGATTCACCTATTAAAGTTGCTTATTCCTAACATAGTCCATATCTTGAAGATTTGAATAAGTACAAAGTCGGCCAATTGGAGATTCTAGTATCAAGTGAGTTCAAAACCATTACTTGACCAACCATTTAGTTTGTATATCAATAACGATCACCAACAATGTGTAAGGCACCAATGACGAGAGTTGTAACCAAAATAGCTTAGGCTAAGAAAAAATAATTTTTCTTATGGTGATCTATATCCTGACATGCACACGATTGCCTACATGAATTTGGAATAACCTTTTTACCTAACCATTTGCACCGATCGGACGACCTGACTCGTGTGAGCTTTCACATCACGCGTTGCTGGTTGTCCGATCGGTGCAAATGGTCGGGTAGAAAGTTTACTCCCATGAATTTTATCCCTTTTGATAATGGGGACATTGTACCAATGTTGAAAATAACTTTTGTGCCTCTTCGATATTCTACACTGATGAACTTGAAGGAGCGCTCAATATTTGGTACCACAACATAAGTTCTAAAATGTACCAATTTCTTGATCAAGCAAGTACGTGGCCACATCCTATGGCTCAATTGCTAATATTCGATTCATGTGGATGATAATCACCAATTGAAAAGGTCATCAATGATAGGAGAGGACATTTCTACAACATTCCAAGGAGATCGCAAGAGAAGCATAAATCAGATAGAGCCGAGCCTGTATGAACGGTATGGCACCAAGTGTGGGGGAAATGTGATGTTATTGCCAATATCAATAATCCAAATATCAATATTGAATTCCAGATTATTACCAATTGTGTCATGCGGAAGTACACCAAGGGAGAATGCACGTTGGACACTATCTTTGTCATTGAATTTTGCATCCAAGGTGTCCAACTGAATTGGTGCAAGTATTGATGGAGAAGTTACTCTAGGCATGCGTATATGCACACCATTATGATGGTTATTTTATCTTTGGATATTTTCTCATAGTTACGGTGATGTGGAAATGGAAGCCACCAAAGGGCAAAGAATTTCCACTCCCATCACACAAACAAATTGCTGCTCTACGATTCACTCCATGGAGAACACAACGAGATGCTACTAATGTAGAATTCAATAACAAAGCCTTTGGACAATGGTACCTAGACCTCACAACTGTGATGAGTGAATGAATTCTTTGCAATTTGTTAACCAACTACATTTCTAAAATATGGTTCAGGATGTATTAAGACAACACGTTCATTTAATCGCGAGGAGTTGATATGGACAATTTCAAAGCACAATCCTTGCCATTTTGTTTACTCTAGAAGTCCTTTCACAAAGAGGTTCACAGTTTCCCAGATGTGACAACCGCATCGACACCTAAAGTTATTGCCTACATCTTTCCACCCTCTTTGTTCACTGCTACACAGAAAAAAAAGAAGACAACATCCTTATGGAATTTCGAGTTGAAACATATCAAACCACCACAACCCTTTCTACTGACATGCCCCTCATTCCACTTTCATAGACATTGGATTCCCGTGTAGATACCACTATGATTCCTGCTAAGATCATGAAAGATTCCCTCACTTACCTAGGTGGACCAAAGTAACTCCACGTCAATAAACCCACCACCTATACCATCCCTACTCCTTCATACACATTCCTTCCCCAAGATGCATAGATGTTCACAACTCCCCCACCTATTTCGTTCCCCTTTCCCTTACCGTCTACCTTCATCATGCAAGAGGTTACTTTGACATTCTTTCAAACCAGTTCCATAAAGAGCTCTATAATCGATATCCTCGATTATCCACCAAAATCTATTCATACAACTCCAAGAGTCTCTGTGTGACAGGAAATTAGCATGCAACAATTGAATTCCCAAGAAATCGTGTAAGGACAAGAATCATCAACATACCCATAGTCCACTACAATAGACCCACTTTTGTTGCAAAATGATCAATAGGAAGATCCTCCCAATGATTCAAAACAAGATCAACCTGACACTTCTAACTGAGTATGAATATTTCTAGGAGATACCACCAATGGAGGATATCACATGCCTAAGGAATAGGGTGAATACATGGTTGAGACACAGGCGCCACCTCCACCCCCTCTAACAGTTTAACAAGTTTCTCTCCAAGATTAGGTTACACAATTTACAAAAGGACCTTAACAATTGCATATTCATTCTTCAAATATGTGAAGAACACACCCACATCATCCCTTTCATGTCAAAATAAATCCAATAGAACATCATATAGAGCATGACAATACACCAGGATGCAGAGACCTAACCAACCAACCATTCCACACAGTCAATTGCTAGTGGAATACCTTTATGCTCAGTACCTCAAGGTACAAAAAATCTAGACCTCATTACATATTTGACCTACCAACTATTTGAGCATATACATAGCACTACAATCAAGGTTGATTATTGCCTAGTACAAGCTGAGACCGAACACAACATCCTCAAGTAGGCCTATGAATATGCTTGCATATAGTTGGTTGATTCCCTCACAGCCAAGATTGAAGAAAAACAAGCTAGAATTGTTATGGAAAACACAATCACTGCCCTTTGTGATCATATGTGATAAATGTGGCTTAAGGTCCGCTAGTATGTATCCACTCCACCAAAGTATATTTCATCCATCATACCGCAAGAAAGCCTTCAACTTATTTGCACTTCTTGGTAGCAGTTAGAAATAGAATCAACAAATCTTCAACAACATGTTCTTTCCATCCAAAATAAGGGAAATGAGAAACAACTAAATCTCATGGCTTAGGTACCTAAAGTTAGTTAGGAAATTACATATGTTCACAACCAATTAAGGCAGATGACACAAAAGAGTCAATAAATCATTGTAGCACTAAACGACTAGGTTGGGATATTGGCCAAGAAACAACAACCAATAGAATGAAAGAAGCCTAAGTGAAAATATTAAACAATTGAATGAAGAAGCCTAAGCTGTGATAAACCATTTGGATCATGAGGGCAAGTACAAAGCAACACAACAATCTGATGATGAAATGGATACACTCTATGACAAAGTCTAAGCTACTAAACAAACTCTACAATAGATAAAGTCCATGACCCAATCTAGATATACAGACTTACAACAATTAAACTAATTTGCGGACACATATACACAACACTTGCAAAATTAGATGCCCATCCTTCCAAATATAGAAAAATATCAAATCTTCTTGGCTAGCACCAACATTTTGCTTGACCAATGGAAGACAAAACTGGACGCATTCAAATTCCTCTGACGATGCACATTCACATAATTTCTAGAGTTTCAAGAGTTGAACCCTTCATTTGAAGAAACTTCAACAAAAATGACAAGGCTTGAAGAATGCAACCAAGTTGACTCGAGGATGAGTAAACACTTGTGGCATGGGGATGTTGGATCCTTAATTTTTGGAAAAGGCCTATAATTGTGGAAGTAAGCACAAGTCACAGGGAAAAAGTGGCGAAAGTCCCCAACAATCGTAATTGTTTTGGGTCTGCTCCCATGACTATTTAAAGAAGCACAAGACAAGCAAATATGGGTAGCATCAAAGTGACATATACCATATTGATATAAGAGTTGTTGAAAGCCAACAATAGATTTGAGCCTCTTGCCTATTCTGGGTTTTGGGTAATATAATTTGACATGAACCTATGTTTAGTGTTAATTTTCTTGAGATGTTTTTCTGCTCAAATCCAACAAATAGGATATTTGGTGATGGCTCCTTCATTTTTGAAAAGGCCTATAATTTCTAAAGGAAGTGTGTGTCACAAGGAAGAAGTCGTGAAATCCCCCAACAATCATAACTATTTTGGGTCATCTCCTATGGCTATTTAAAGAAGCACAAGATAAGCAGAGAGGGGGAGCATCGAAGAGACAAAAACCAGATCGATATACGAGCCACTTAAAGACAACAATAGATCTAAGACTCTTGTCTATTCTGGGTTTTGGGTAATGTAATTGGGTTTTGGTTTTATGTTGTATGTAATGCCGTGAACAGTCATTCCACCGATGATATGTCAATGTTATAGATTCATGAGTATGTAATGTAACAGAGGTTTCGAGTTAATACGAATGAAGAATATTGCCCCCTCCTAACTTTTATGTATGTGGAATGTTGTGTATATTGTTTAATGCTTAATGTTTGTTTCATATCTCTATTTTACGTATACTTGAATGAGCTTGAGGGGAAAATGTTGCAATATTATGAATACGAACCATGTTGCGATATGACATACATGTAACCCCACCAACTTATCCCTGCATTTAACCCTCCTCATTCTACACAAGTCTTCGATGTGTTTTGGGTGAGACCTTCTCCTTTGGGGAATTGAAAATACTACACACTAGACTACAACGATGCCCTTTTTTGACCCTTGTGCAAGAAATCAGTCTCTATTTCATGCCAAGATTTGGTGACGAGAATATTAATCTATTTCACTACTTGAGCAAGAATATTACCATAATTGTGGCCGAGGTGGGATCAATGCACGAGAATTAAAGCTCGGCTATGAAGGTTTCTTCAAGATGTGAGTTTTGATAGTGAAATGGATGAGCTAGTATGAATGTAATTAGCATGGGAAGAGTATTAAACACTATGTGAGTGCTAGTAAATTGGCCACTTGATGTTACAATAGTTTGATTAACACTGAGTTGATTTATGGGCAATTGTTGTTTTCCCACTCAAATAATGTGACATCACATTTTTGGGTTCTTTATAAGTGGCATTACTTGTAGTGAAAAATTTCACCTTGTTGCCTCTTATCCCAACTCAAGGGTGGTGTCCATGGTGGATACACAATCATTCCTACATAGTCAAATGGACACGTAACTTTAAAAAAAGATGAGTACCTTTCATTATTTTATGTAAATATATGGAATATAGTGTATGAATGTTGTGTTTATATGAATTTCCTTTGTTGTTAAATTCATATATTGCTATGTATAACATGATTGAATGGGAAGTGAATTGACTTGAAAGCTGTCATGTATGATACATATTAAATGCTATTGAATTTGATGAATTATATATCATAGAAATTCATAACTCATCAAAAAAGCGATTAGGTTCAACAAAAAAACCATACAAGATCAAATGGGTAGAAAATATGGAAATAGGGGAATATACAATGGACCTTTTTTACAAAGTATATTTTTCAATAAATCAAGATAGGGTAGTTAAAATATGTGGACATCTAAATCTTAACCAAAATAAAAAATACTTACATGGTTGGAATTATAAAACAAAGTGCTCACATGGGAGAATTTGTAAAAGGAGGTGTTATCACTAAAGTTAACTCTCGATTGCAAGAGAGCCTAGTTTAGAGAAATCTTAATGATGTGGAAAAAAGTGGATAAGTATGAGAGTTTATGAACATGTAAACATTACAGAGATCATGTAAATATGACATGGGAAATGGCTGTAACAGATTTATAAATGTAACATGCTGTACTAGAAAGTTTTGCGAGTGTGAGCTTATAGAAAAAGTAAGCTAATCCGATTCCAGATCCTTAATAAACATGTATTTAACTCATAAGAATTCTGGTATGGATGCATAAGTACCATACATTGAACAAAATCATGAACAACACATAATTTATCAATCCATAATAAAACAGAATAGGGCTCATCTAGACTGTAATCACTCCAAAGCCTCTCTTCATATTAAAGGAATCAAAATAGATACATGTCTGCATGCAACTAACAATAGAAGCTTGTTCTAACCCTGCCTCAGCCCTTGACTGGAACTCTCTCCGCCCTTCCAAAAAGCATGGTTTTAAATACAAATAACAATGTCTAATATATTCCTAAATTTTGGGAAATGAATTCTATCGTCTAGCTAGAAATTAATCAAATCATTTGCAAGAAATATGAAACTGTTGGAGCTAATTCCTTCTAATCTTGCCACATTATGGACGAATGTCTCAGTTAATGCCACAAGATTTGAGATGCAATATATTCGACTGATGAATATCCTGGAATAATATTTGATGATGAGCCTATGCTGCTAGATGTTCTGATTTCATGCCTCCAAATATGGAAATGACTCAAAGGATGATCTTTATGCCATTTGTTGATATCGGTCTTTGACATCTCAGCCTTTGGGATGAGCTTCTCTCTTTGATTTGTCACCTTGCTTCTCAATTCTCGTTGAGTGCTCGTGTGGATATTTCTCGACATCTTGCTATGAGAATCGGGGCATATATTATAATCTCGATATTGAACAATGTTGCTTGAAACTTCACATAGAATCTCGACACCTGGGCATTCATTATGTAAAAATATTTTAGCACTTGTATGCTATCGGTGCTTCTTGTGATATTTGAATAAGCCACCAAACTGTAGCGTTGAAACTTGGGTTTGTGTTGGCGTTTAGTTTTTACTTTCTCCCAAATTCAAAGAGCAAGAGACTTTAAAAGGTTTCAATACACAACTTTCCATATTTTCGACCAATGTGTTAGGCAAGATGTAGACCCGTGGACTCTTCATAAATCTTGACTAGAGTGATTTCTTGCATGGGCTTAACACTTATGAACTTTCCATTCGCGAGATTTAGCACTTAGAGCTCAAACTTTAGATTTTAGTACCTTTAGCTTTTCCTTGGCATTCCATATGTGTATTTGAGCACCTGTTTAATAAAAAATTTATTGGGATAAATTTGGTGATCACAACATTTAGATGGGGATGGCATGCTCCCTGTGAGCTTCCAAGAAATGCAGACCAAGTGCCTTCCATTCCATCTTTGCAATCTCTTCTTCAAGCAAACTGAAATCTATATAGTGCCTTATCCTGTACCAATATTCCATTGGGCTGGAATCTTTATGCTATTGCAAAGTGATCCAAACTCATACTCTGCAAACTGAAAATTAAAATCTGTTTTGTTATCAGTGCTCCATTGGGCTGTAGTCTTTATTCTATTAGCTTATTGTCCAACTCTAACTAAAAACCAAACTGCAAACTGAACTGCTGAAAAAGGAACCACAAACTGAAAATAATATGCTCAGAAATGAGAGCTTATTTATGCACAATCCTATTCTAATCTTGTAGAGATCAAGCTGATCATGTGTAATTCCATTTCCAATGAAACCAGGTTAAAAATTGACTTAGCAATTGAACTCCTGGAATATGCTTCTATAAAATAAAGATTGAAGAACTTATATGCAATTCATCATGAATATGAAACCCATATTTACAGCTGAACAAAATTGAATGGCTGGAGTTGATAAAAACATCGAGATAAGAAGCTATTGGATCATAAAAATAATTAAAAACCATGTTTTGATCAGATATCCCTGTTTCTTGTTCAAGATAAGTAAGTTGCCTTTGGATAAGCTCTGACCTCACTATTTCCATAAAGCCATTTTTTTCACAATCATTTGAAAGCCACTTTTTACTTTCCAATATATGCTGATTTAATTTTTTATTCAGGGTCACACACATATCTTCAAAAATGTTTGGAGCAGCGGAAATATTTAAAAATGCATCCACAATCTCATGATCAACAAATTTATCTCTCAAGTCATACTTTTGGATCTGTGGATATTTTGATTCGGTAGGGAATCCTTCAGCAACAATATCTTCATAAAAATTAAAAAATTGCAACACACTTTCATTACTTTCAAGATGAGAAGCATCAACCTTGATAAATTCTTGTTTATGCAGGACTATATTTTCATGCATCACACCAATACTAACATCTTGAGAAGTATTTTCTGACAACAATATTTCATATTCTAACTCAAATGCTTTTAAAAGATTCTTCAAGAAATCAAATTTATCTTCATGGCTAGAGATGTTATAAGAATCTAAATAGGAAGATAAATCTTTGTCCCATTCATCATCAGAAGACATACTTATCCATTATTGAAAATCTTGAAGAAAAACAAGATCAACCTCAAACCTTGTTGTATTGGTAGATGAAGCAACTGGATCAACAACTAAATATGGCATTTTGAAACCAGTGGAATCACCAGGTGAATATCGCAGCCACTATGTCACCAACCCTTGTTCACTATCAAAGATTGGATATATTCGTTGTCGTACAATCCAGAGAAGTATGTATTCGTTCCTCCGTCCCCAACAATGATGCCAGAAGATGTTATCACTAAAGTAAACTCTCGACTACAAGAGAGCCACGTTTAGAGAAATCTTAATGATGTGGAAAAAAGTGGATAAGTATGAGAGTTTATGAACATGTAAACATTACAGAGATCAGGTAAATATGACATGGGAAATGGCTGCAACAAATGTATAAATGTAACATGTTGTAATAGAAAGATTTGCGAGTGTGAACTTATAGAAAAAGTAAGATAATCCCATTCCATATCCTTAATAAACATGTATATAACTCATAAGAATTCTGGTATGGATGCATAAGGACCATCCAGATAACAAAATCATGAACAAAACATAATTTATCAATTCATAATAAAATAGAATATGGCTCATCTCAACTGTAATCACTCCAAATCCTCTCTTCATATTAATGAAATCAAAATAAATACATGTCTGCATGCACCTAACAGTAGCAGATTTTTCTAACCCTGCCTCAACCCTCAGCTGGAACTCTCTCTGCCCTTCCAAAAAGCATGGTTTTAAATACAAATAACAATGTCTAATCTACTCCTAAATTATGGGAAATGATTCTATCGTCTAGCTAGAAATTAATCAAATTAGTTGCAAGAAATATGAAGCTGTTGGAGCTACTTCCTTCTAATGTTGCCACATTATGGATGAATGTCTTAGTTAATGCCACTAGATTTGAGATGTAATATATTCGACTGATGAATATCCAGGAATAATATTTGATGATGAGCTTATGCTGCCAGATGTTTTGATTTTATGTCTCCAAATATGGAAATGACTCAAAGGATGATCTTTATGCCATTTGTTGATATCAGTCTTTGACATCTCAGCCTTTGCGACGAGCTTCTCTCTTTGATTTGTCACCTTGCTTGTCAATTCTCGTTGAGTGCTCATGTGGATATTTATCGACATCTTGCTATGAGAATTGGGGCATATATTATAATCTCGATATTGAACAATGCTACTTGAAACTTCACATAGAATCTCGACACCTGGGCATTCATTGTGTAAAAGATTTTAGCACTTGTATGCTATCGATGCTTCTTGTGATATTTGAATAAGCCACCAAACTGTAGCGTTGGAACTTGGGATTGTGCCAGCGTTTATTTTTTATTTTTATGCATGAGCTTTGTTCCAAATTCAAAGAGCAAGAGACTTTAAAAGGTTTCAATACATAGCTTTCCATATTTTGGACCAATGCGTTAGAAAATATGTAGACCCATGGACTCTTCAGAAAGCTTGACTAGAGTGATTCCTTACATGGACTTAACACTTATGAACTTTTCCTTCACGAGATTTAGCACTTAGAGCTCAAACTTTAGATTTTAGTACCTTCATATTTTCCCCTGGCATTCCATATGTGTATTTGAGCACCTGTCCAATAAAAAATTTAGTGGCATAAATTTGGTGACAACAGGAGGTTTGGTTAGGATTGATGTTATCCTTGTATTAAGAATAGAGAATAAGTGTTCCTTCTTTATAATTTTACAAAGGAATTCTAGAATTGTGTTTGAGGGGTTGAGAATGATTCAAGTATCTAGCATGGAGATAATTCAAGAAATGCATTACATAACTAGTTATATAAAACAAAGAGATATCAATATATGTTCTCCATACCTTTCATGGTGCTTTGGTCCATTTCAATTTGCATGGATGAGTCAATAATTGAAGGAAAATAAAATATCAAGCATATGTTTTATATAGATTAAAACAATCACTCTGAAGGGGGCATTAGAGAGGTTATAAAGAGTTGATTTCCTAGGTAGGGAGCCTATTTAATATATTACTTCCACTCAACATTTGTTTTTTGATGATGTTGTTGTAGGAATCCCAGGTAGAATCAAGATAGGATGTTTGTAATATTTGAATATATATCATAATATTGTTCATAGAATGGGGATGACATTGACACTAATAATCTAGAAAAGCTTAGAGCAACAATGATCTTATTAATTTTGTCACACAAGAAGGATGTTAAGGAATTGGTGATATATGGAAACTCTTTATTGGTTTATGGTTGGATGATATGACTTTTCAAGTGAGGAAAATCAACCTTAGGGTAACAAAGATTTATAGTTGGACACGTCTTCCAAAAAATCAATTTGTCCTTTCAAAGTAGGAAAATAATAAAGAAGTATACTATAAGGCCAAGCTTGCATGCATTATAGAGGAAGTCTTATTTAGGATGGTGGGGGAGTAATCCAACATGAATATCATTCACAAGCTAAATTTATGACCTAAGTTATATGCTCTCATAATGTTGAGTTTTCTATATGCAAACTTTGAGAGAGAAAAAGAGAATATCTCCGTTTCACCTATATATTTTTCCTTTTGTTCTAAAGATCATTTCAGTTATTTACACACTATAGAAGACAAAAATTAGGATTAAGTTCCCATTCTTAATATCAATTATCCTTGTGATAAACAAAGAATGAGACAAGGATTTATCCTTTTTCTAGACTATGCTTAAGTCATTGTTTCAAGCAATTGACTTTAAGGAAAAGTACATGATGCATTTTCTCTTACAATTTTTTTCTCCGAGGAAAACCTTGCAGGGAAACCCAACAGATGCTTCCCCACATTTATAGATGACACCCCTATTAAACATGTTAGTGTAGACTAGTGCACCTCACCAAAGGAGATTCAAACCAAGCACCTGTTGGATGAACTAGCCAAATGCCCAACAACATTAGTAATTGGTTGAACTAACTGCTCAGGCTATATTTTCTCTTACAAATGTTAATAAACAAGATACAATTTGTCTCAAGTGTGTGTGTAATTGTGTACATGAATAAGATAGATTCAGTGCATTGAGTATGTTGTGGTAGATTTCACATTTAGTTTTTCATTGAGTCTAGTATATTAGTTATTGGAAACTCAAGGAATATTTATAGTATCTTAAAGGATTTTTTTAAAGGAAATGGGTACTTAACCATATACTGGAAACATTGAAGAAATGTGAAGCAAGTATGCCATAAAGTGGTATCAAAGATGAGGCTGAACACAAAGCCCCTTTGATAAAGATGGTAAAAAATCTAGCGTTTTGGTTTTGGTATTTAGGCCCTTGATGCAAAATATGGAGGAATCATTTTTGTAGCTGAGAGTGAGATTTTAGTAGTAAACCATTGGGAAAATTGAGGAAAAATTGTAGGTTTTCCTAGAGGTCCTGACATCAAATCTAGTGCAGTGCACATTTATAGAAATATTAGGAGGCTTCAACATAAAACTCAATGGATTTGTCTTGGGTAGCCCATAAAACATTATGGATAATTTTAGAAGTAGGAATTTTGTGGGAAAAATGTAGAGTCTAAGGTTTAGGGTGTTTCAATAGTCTTCAAACCCCCTCCATCTTTTGAAAAAATTCTATCCTCTAATGTTTTTTTTGAAAAAATTCTAAGTATGAGTTTTTATGGTGCCTACTTTAGAATTTGAAGTTTGAGGCACTCAAAAGGTCTTCAAACACCCCCCTTATTCAAATACTATTTATTCTTTAAATTATTTTTTTGAAAAAAACCACTTGGAATTGTGCGGAGCCTAGTTCAAAGTTTGGAATTCATGGAGTTTTGATGGTCTCCAAACTCTCTCCCTCCTCTAAATAATGTCTCTCTTTTGAACAATTTTTTATTGGGTGTCAATCCATATGGGTTGCGTGGAATTTATAAATAATTGTAAAGGTTATAATGGAAGTTAGAGACAGCCCCCATTGAATAATATTAGAATTAGGATTTTTGGCACTTTTCATAAGTTGAAACTTAAAGTAAAATTCACTATGATATAATACATGACATATAATATAAAATACATGTGTATTTGGTTTTCCCATAAACAAGAAAGAGGTTATGATGTGGTGAGTGGGGAAAAAGGGGTGAGATACATATGTTTATTTCACTTGTCTTTTGTCAATAAAAGGACTCCCCTTTATAAATCAAATCTAAGTAATTTTTCCCGAGGAAAACCCCTAGGAACTTCCCCTCATTTGGAGGATGTTACCCTTGGAAAACCCTAGATTCTTTGGGGCACAAGGCCAATTCAACAACACGGCTTGAAACTATTACAACATATACTCTTTATGATCTCAACATGTCACTTATGGGAATATAACCTGGGTGGGGAGGATGATACACCATCTAACAACCACTTGATCTAGGCCCAATTAACAACTCCCCTTTCTATATACTGGAAAGGTGTCCATACTCTTAGAATATTTCTAACATCTCCTTCTTATCATGCAAGGCTTCATACAAAATCCCAAAAAACTCTTTCATCATTTTGCATAAGATCATTTAACTCTTTTATCATGTCCATCTATGTTTTATGAACTAGTATGAGCTTGATATTGTATTGGAGTCAAAGACATGGTTTTAAGTAATGAGAATATGAGTTGGGGAGGGAATTGATGATGTTAACATAAGTTTATGATGAGTCAAAATCACCATGAGATGTTACTTTTTCTTGAATCCAACCAATAAGAGATTTGGTAATGGAATTCGTAATTTGTTGCACCAACTAATCCATACCCGAACTAAATTATATATTGGTTGGTATCTTTGCATGATAATTATATCATAGTTATGAGGGATTCCTAAAAAAGTGGGAGGTTTGACATTATAATGGTTCATATAGTGTGAGTTGGCATGTGAAGAGTCTTATATATTTTGTGAGTGCCAATAGTTGTATTCCATTTTTCTATCCTAATTGAATTAGCTTTGAGGTTCATTAGCCATTATTGTTGTTCATGTCACGTCCCCATGCCTCCGACCGACGAAGAGGACGCGACACAAGCTTTATCCACCCGGGATAAGAGCCCCATGAACATGTACAGGCATAAAATTGCTGAAACAAAATGCTTAAATGAATTCTTTAATGTGGGACATGCACACATGAAAATTTATCATGTGCAGATGCAATTGTTTATCAGACACAGCTACAATTATGTATCATGCACAGTGGAATTAACATGCATTCAGACACGCATTCGTTCAACATGTTCATTACATTCATTAACAGAAAAATGATTGCAGAAGTAAAATAGGAAAGATTACTTATCTTATGAAAAATCCTTCCTCAACCAGCTACGTCGCTGCAACGTTCCACCCAACCATAGGCCAGCGTGCTCCTTAATCTCTCAGCAGCGCTGCCACCCCCGAGCTGGGCATGATTCTCCAAGGAATAAGGGAACAAGCAGGCTTACACATAGCCAAGGATACACAAAAACATAGCCAAGCCAAGACAGTTGGGTTTATTAGGCCATCAAGGAGTTGGGAAAGGCTAAATGCTAAGCTAATGAGCTCGTCACAGAGCCAAGAACACCTACACCAAAACTAGCCTGACCTCTAAGACACCCACCCACACCCAACACAAGGAATCAGTCCCTTCTTTGCTACACAGTCCCTCAGGCCCTGTATTCCCTTCCAGTGCTATTCAGGGGTGATGGAGAAGAAGGCCAGCTCTCTAGCTCTGTCTGTGTGGTTTCCAGCCACCAGGTTTATCAAGCAAACCAAGCCCCCATCCTTGCTCCCAATACAGTCCGAAGACCAACCATTGCACGTATGCAGCCACTCAGAAATTACAGCTGAACAGGGGGAAAAGATTCCTGAGCGAGTTCCAACAGCCCCAACGTATCAACAAACACAATCACAATAGGGGGGGGAAATTACAGTCCGACCTGGACAACTGAGCAAGCGGATAAGAGTTACACAGACCGTCACACAACTCTTGAACGTGAAATGACTTCCTACAGGAAATCGTGGGTGACACAGACCAACAACTCCTAGTTTCCTGTGTGAATGACAACCACCCAGATTCCAGTGCATGAGAGGAAATTCACACTGAAACCGAAATGCAGGTCAATAACACCTAATTCCACACTATGGGAAAAACGTAAATGACAGTAGAGGCGCCCCCAATCACTCTCCGGGCTGCGTGAGACCAAACCGCAAAGAGCCTGTGCATGAGGAGAATCAGACAATGGAGACCATGCGTGAGGATACGCAGCTCTGCTTATGCCCGCGGATGAACAAACAATCGATGGCCGTGAGTAGTGAGTGCATGGGCCTTTTTTCACAGTCGTGGGGAGAGTGGAAAATCCCTGCGTGAGTGATGGCAGTCGTTTTTTCCTAGCCATAGTGAAGTCAACCATGGTGGAGTGTGCGTGAGGTTGAGGACTGACAATCCGACCACCCCACTCCCAAAACAATTAACTGCCTCAACCACCAGCAACAATTCTTCAATGAAAGTGGTTGGGTAAGGCAAGGAAAAGAAGACACATGGGTATTTTTCTCTCATTGGCCAAGGTTTGACAAATCCTCCCCACATCCTTATCCTTGTGAAATCATGCCCCTTTCTCATTTTAGTTGCCGCGATCATAGCTGGCCGGGTTCATTTAATTAATTATAGATGCATATTTAGACGATGATCAACATAATATATGCCGCATGCCCCGATATACCATCGGTGACAAGTCTAAATCCAAAACATATCATAACCGATCATTGGCAGGGCCTTGGCCTTTAGCTCCACACCATGATCATTACCGTGTATACATCATGTACATTTACTGCAACGGGGTCAAAACCGGGGTGTTACAGTTCATCTCAGTGCAAAATTTCAAACCATACAAAACTAGAGATACGGTAACAACAAACTTATGTAATTTATGTCTTTATTATCATGAAGTCAATTAATACATTGAAATTGAATATTTTTTATAGAGTTCATGGGTGGTTGGATAATATAAATACCTTCTATTCATAACACCTTTTAAACTATATCCTACTGGCTTGTCACTTATACAACATGACTCTATTACATTATTGGTGTTAACACCCCCTATTAAGGCTACAATACTAACCATTAAACACTTGGTTGACAACCAAAAATTAAAAGTAAAGTTATTGAACAACTTATCTTCTCCATAGTTCAATAGGTACTCCATTAAGTTATTTCTTTACTCTCATAATAGTCTATTTCCCAAGTATTCCCAAGTTCCCAAATATCATTTTCCCAAACTATTGAATTTCATATCTTCTGAATTATTGGACACCATTCCATATTGACCTACATCTACTCTGAATCCTTTATATCTTCAAATATTTGTTCTTTCAAGACATGAAAACCTCTTCTATTTCATTACCATACTTTCCCAATCTGGTAAATATTGAATAATTCTTCAATGACAATTGTTAGAACTACATTTTGGCTTCCAAAAATGAAATGGATGGAAAAAGATTAACTTATGTAGCTAAAATACATCTCTTCATAATATTTCTAGAAGGGAAGAAACGTAAACCTATATATATGCCCCTCTTTCTCTAGGGGTTAAATAAATCTCTACATAAAAATAAGTGGGAAAGTACCCATCTCACATAAAGAACTCTAATATGTGATGTCTTTTAATTATGTTTATATGATTTCCTTCCCAGTATGTTGGGCATGACAAACAAAGCTTATTGGTGATGTTTTTTTTAACAATTGGATGACTATAATCCCACTATCCCAAAAAGGAAATTGCTTTTACTTGATTCTAGGCAATTTTTTAAATTTCTCTATGGACCCTAACAAATTATGCTATAGGGACCTATTATTCATGGGCACTTTTCCTCTTTCATGCAGCAACTAACTTATTATATTGGATGCATATTGAATTATGGTGGCTCCATTTGGATTGTGGATTCCTTTTATTTGATACTATCACATAACTTCAACTTTGATATGGTGGCTCCTTCACAAATTAGATGCAATGACAAGTGGAAATTCTTGGTTAATGTATTCCTTGAAATTGGTGTCTATATTGGCTACCTTTTTCTCTAGCTTGGAGACTATTATTACATTATTTGACACCCTTTATTCAACTAATGCACATATGGCCTTAATATCAATTATTTGCAATCATTTCCCTTCAGAATGCTCGTAAAATTCAATATTTTGCTACATAAATGCGCACGCACACACACACACACACACACACACACACACATATTGCTCTAAATGCATACACACACACACATATTGCTCTTTCCCTCAAGGAAATATGCATATATATAATATTTCTCTTAATGCAATCATGTACTCTTTGGAAAATGTGCAAAATAATATTAATTCTGTGTGCATCGTATTGAATTGCTTGTCGATATGAAGTTATTAAACCAATTCCCGTAGCCAACTCCCTAAGCTAACTTTCAAAAGTATAAATTGGGCTCATTTATTGGAAAAAGAGGACTAACTTGGAGAGCACCCTAATGTTGTATAAGTGATTTGTGGAGTAAGCCTTGTTTTTTTATGATATTCTATTCCATCATAAACCCTCATATCTAAAATTATGACTTCTTTTCCCATATGTGAGACCTTGGCCTTAATTGGTCTTTTCACTTGTTCAAAATAAAGGAGTTTATAGAGGAGAAGTTGTCTTAAGTGATCAAGCTTGAGGAACCCATATTTTGGTTACAAAAGGTGCAAACAACATAATATTAAGTACATTTGTAACCCCCCACCAAGGGTACAAAAGGCGGAAAATGGTGGGATGCATGAGGGGCACATGGCCAGCCCTCAGGGCACATTTGCTTCCACCTCAACATCCCATCCAACCTTGATAAGAAAGACGCCAGATCCTCCCACGTTTGATCACCTGCTCGATGTTACCTCGCGTACTTGCTCCCATGTGCCAGAGAATTGAGCCGAGGCCGGGATCGTGCACGATATGGAAATCATGTGAGATGAACCTATCACCTTCTACACTGATGAAAACCCCTGCACATAATGGTTCGTTAAGGAGTTGTATCCTCATTACACAGGGTGGCATATGGAAAATTCTCAACCTCAGTGTTCAACCTACAAAAGAAGGAATCTCCTTCATGAATTTATCAGGCTGTATTTCTAAGAAGCAAGATTATTTCATTATTTTTTCTCAGTATGAGGGAGGCCCCCTGTTACACCTTTAGTTAAGATTTGGCTCTCTGTTTATTCTTTGTGCTCATCCCGTCCTATGGGCTAAGAGTTTTTCTCTTTGTGGGTATGAGTTCTTGGTGTTTTGGATGTCTCTCGGAGGATTTAACCCACTCACTATTGGCTCGTGACTAGAAAACCTACACCCACTCCCTACAAGCTCAACCTGACCTCTGCTCTCTGTGCGCTTAACCTGCTCCTGTCTTTGTTCCTACTTTGGCTCGACTTGGTGCATCTTCTGATACCCTTGGGCATGATGCCTCCACATAAGAGAATTTACCCTAGGAGGATCCCTGGGGATGTAGTCCCTTCCTCCGATTAGCTTGCCCCTCCTACTTATGTCCTACGAAGCATAGTGCACACTGCTCGCCTGTATAAACAACATATTTCGGATAATATCAGGAATGAAATTACAAAAGTAGAAGATGAGGCCAAAACCACTCAAGGTTGCATCTCAAATGAGGAAGTTCGATCAAGGTTTGAAGCTTTACTCCTTCATCTTGGTTACTCTTGTGGTAGAGTCTCCTGACACTTGAAAATGCTCGAATTTGCTTGGTTGCAGAAGTACTTCATGGGAAATGTGCTTATTGAATGAGGTGAATCTCATCGGGAGATGCTATTGAAACTCGACGACATCACGAATCACTTGCAAAAAATTGCCAAGCACCTGGGAATCAAGCTGACCAACAACACTGAGCATGTCCCCTTCAGTTCAGAGGTGAAGCCTGAAATAGGCTAGTTTCTGTTTCCTCTTGGTAGAGAGTTTTTTCTTTTTGTTGAATGAAAAACAATAATATAACAGTGAAAAACAACTCTGTTTGTAAATGGTTTAGCCTAGTCTCTTTCAGAGGCAGAACTTCGATGTTTTACTTACTTCCGAGCTTGTTTTCCCTCTGTTGGGAGGGCTATGTCAAACTCAAACTCTTCGAGTTTGTTTTCCCTTTGTTGGGAGGGATCAACTTAGGATGATATCTGTAATCTTTTTTTCCAAGGAAATAGAAGGACATACTCTAAATTACAAAAAAACGTACATTTGTAATATGTTGTTATTATTAACAATCGGAAGATCCCTTTTCTTCCCTCCCAAATTTAATTGTTCTTCTTAGGTTATTAATTTTAATTTGTGTTTGGATGAGTGAGTTAACTTAAATGACTAAGTTAGTTAAACCTACTTATTTTTATATTTGCTTTCTTTGTAAGCAATTGTGTTGAGAAAAGTTGTTGTATTTTGCGTGTAGGTTTTAAAGTTTGTATTGAAGTGGGATAAGCATACTGGGATCAACATGAAAACTATTTTGAAGACAACCATCGAAAGAAGGTACTTAATTTTTCCAATTTATATTTACTTATTGCAAGTAATGAAAGTCTAGTTTTGGGAAAAGAAGTATGTTGTTCTTTGAATTTTCTATGATAGTTTGATCCTAGCTATTTGGGAACTTTTCCCCTTGGTAGAGAGTATGTCCTTGGTGGATTCTTTGGAATAATAGTAGTTTGATTCTTCATGATGGACATTGTGGTTAATGGTGGCATGTACCTGCAGTGACACGTGAATACAATTTAAACTCGAGTGGTGGGATAATTAATAGTGGTTGGATTCTTCATATTTGACATTGTGGTGACTGGAAGCTCACACTTGTAGTCACATAGGAAGAAAATTTCAGCTCAAGTGGAAGTCCTCCTCTCTATACTCTAATAAGCAATCAAACTCATTCACTAAAAACAAGTTCTAGGGCCATTATGATTTAATACCATATGAAATTTCATAGCATGCAAAACCATATATATGGTAACAATGGACTCATGTAAATATTATTTTACTATCGTGAAGTCATTAAGTAAATTGAAACTATTTTATAGAGTTCATAGGTGGTTGGATAACCTAATTAGCTTATATTCACAACATCTATAAATGACACCTATTAAACTTAATCGTAATGGCTTGTCACTTATACAATGCGATTTTATTACATTATTGCAGCCTTATACTCTATAACTCATATCACATGGAAACACATTTTGGGTTGTCTCTAAGTGAGATTGATTATAACCATAATTTCCCTCTCACCCCCTTATAACCTTGCTTAGGGAGAGCGGTGGGGGGGTGCTCTCCATGGTGGATACCTACATTTGGGAGGAAAGTCACTCCTACACAAATCACATAACTGATTCTACATGCATACGTATTAAAACAGATATGTACCTTTAACTGTTTTGCTCAAACATGTTGATTAGTATATGAATGTTGTGTTTGAATGGTAAATATCATCATGGTTTTTTGTTAAATTCATATGTTTCCACATTTACCACTTTTGAATGGGTAAATTAATTAAATTGCACATGTAAATGAATAAAGTATCATGTACTTTACATGGCATTATGCATATTGGATGATATTGTTGAATTGGAATAACTGTACATAATAGTAACTAATCTATCATCCAAGCATATATCAAGCTAAATGAAGAACTAAGCAAGTTAATATCAATAGTGTTTGACTTTCAAACCTTCAATAATGAGAAAAAATGGGCCATATAATTTTATACACATTTTATTGATGTATTTGGAATTGATTTCAAAATTTTGTGTTATCGATACAATACTTACGATTTGTTTTAGTGGCATGGTTGATTAATTGTTTCAATTTGGATTATGCATCTTGTTTAATATTGCATTAATTCATTATGCTTTTGGTGCTTTCTCCTACTATGAATTTGGATTACTATTGTATATTTTCATTTTGAAAACATAAGTTAATGTCATGCTTGTGATTTTTCTAAAAGCAATGTTAATAGTTAAAATTACCTAACTATTACAGACTAAATTCCAAAAATAAAATAAACTAGAAATAAAGAGTAATTCCAAGCCTTGAGAATGAAATAAAGAGAATGAATAAGAAGTCTCTTTGATGGGGTGACCTACTTTTACAATAGATCAAATGCACAATAAGAGTTGATCTTTACATCTAGGTCCCCTTGGTATAAATAGGAGAGAAAGGGTACATTTACAATTAAGGTCCCAATCAACTAATAAATACAACACTAATATAATAATAGAAATGTAATGTCACAATATCCAGGGCTTAACATGACCTGACTCCTTAATTCTACCTTGGACAATTTTGTAATTTCAATTTAAATGATATCGATTTTAATTTAACTAATTCTTGTCAAGTTTTGTTTGTTTTATGTTTCTTAGTTTTCAAGAGATGAAAATCATAACAACTAACCTAATGATCAATTTTCCATCATCTTGGCCTAAACATCTCTTAATTTTTTGTTTAGCAATGTTATGTTGCTTGGAAAGCATCCCTCATTGTTTTGATTAGTAATCTTATGTCTCTTGGCAAGTTTCCCTTGATATCTTGATTAGAAACCTTATGTTGCTTGGCAAGTATCCCTTAATGATTTGAATAGAAACCTTTTTTTTCCTTGGAAAATAATTCCCAAGGAAAATCTGTATCACTTCCCTTCATTTAGAGAATGTTACCTAGTGTAATGTTGGTGGTGCCTAATTTCCAAGAACCTCACCATAAGGGAATTGAAGACAGTCGAATTGATCCAGATTTATGTGAGAACGGAATTAAAGAACAGACAATGTACCATAAAAATATATATATTGAAAGGAACATAGTGATACTGTAAACACATATTCTATTAAATAGCGGAAATAGAATAGACTGTAAAATAAAACAACAAGATTGGTGGTAGTTATATCTGAGAAGAGATGTGGCCCCTATGCTCATTCGTGAAAAGATGAATACAAAAATAGGAAAAGTGTGTTTATTTATCATAATAATGAGGGAAATAACCCTAAATTTCCAAAATCTAACCATAGAAGGTGAATCGTCATAAAGTTTGTGGCCCCAAGGTGGTTAATTGAACATACAACTTCTCGGGTCATACCTTTTGCATAGGATCTCCGTTTGGGGTGCTCGATAGACCATTGGAAAGGTCTATCTAAGTTTTACAACTTCCAGTTGGGTCCAATGCATGATATTGACAAATATTTTCCCTTTGAATTGTCAAACAAAGTTGTTTAGGGCTTCAAAACGACCTTGAAAGTTTAGGACCCAAAAAACTATAGAAAAATTACTAGAAAATTGCTAAAATTGAAAATTGTTTTGAGCCAGTGGAATAGGTAGGTGGGAATCAGTATCCATCTAGATCAATCCTTCCCCCTTAGGAAGAAATGATATCCATTGAATCAAATCCCTTATCATATGTCAAACTGTGTGTTGAGTTGAGTTCCCGGTGCAACATTTGCTAAAGTGAAAAGAATGCCTTTCTTTGACATCTTCAGAGGGTTGTAGTTGTTGTTGATGGATGCATTCAAATTAGAGGAAATTACAACTCAAAATGGGCCTCGTATGCAAAATAATAAAATAATAGTTAAAATAATAAAATAATATTTATTAATTTTGGAGGAAGAAAAGAAAAAAACTACTTTTTTTGTTTGTATTTTCGACATATCTCCCTATGTTTTTACTCAAATTTCGATAGGGAGAGCTCGTTGGATGTGGAATTAAATTCCACATCCAATGAGTACGCACTATGCATACTTTTGATGGACCCCACTACCCAAAAACAAGAAATACCTGAAAAAACATGATGATGATGTCATCATCACATTTTTTCAGGTATTTCTTATTTTTGGGGTAGAGAGGTCTGTCAAAAGTATGCATAGTGGGTACTCGTTGGATGTGGAATTGAATTCTGCATCTAGGGAGCTCTCCTGCTTGAAATTTGAGTAAAAATACATGGAGATATGTCGAAAATATGAACAAAAAAAGTATTTTTATGATACCTATCCCTAAATTTATATTAAAAAAATGTTTAAGACCTATATGGTATTTCAAATTTAAAACAATTTCATTGGATAACACATGATGGCATGGAATTTGAATTAGGGTTGAAAGGCCCATTTTGAGTTGAAATTTCCTCTAATATGATATGTTCAAAATTTTTGGTTGTTGTGATATACTTGGTATGAACTGGTGTAGAAAATTTCTTCCTAGAGGAGCACTTTGAATGCATGGCCTTGCATCATATAGGTACCTAGATAGATGAGGAAACAATGAATTTATGTTCTTCTTATTTCTATTGAGTAGAGAGACCCTATACAATAGTTGTGGAGGTTCTCCTTCATAGGCAATAGCAAATAGGGAAAATTTCCCAATGTAGGAGATTATCTTCCTTCATTGCTTGGTTAGGGTCAATGAGACTATGGTAGGTGCAACTATCTCTTGTTTTCGATAGATTTGTCCTCCCAAAGTGACAATGACACTACAATTTGTGACTCATATATAGCATTATTCTTACACATATATGGTTGTCCTAAAATATCATCATAGATTTCAAGTGGGGCCACATCCCATAGTACCTCGTCTTTGAAAGGATTGATGCTGTATGGTTAGTGGCATTGATTACTAACATATATATTATTTCTGAATAGAGAGACCCTATGCAATGGTTATGGAGGTCTTTATGATCCTAGGTTATCCTTCTAAGGCAATAATGAATATGGAAAAGTTCCTAGTGTGGGATATTATCTTCCTTCATTGCTTGGTTAGGGTCAATAAGACTATGGTAGGTGCGACTATCTCTGGTATTCAATGGAGTTGTCCTCCCAAAGTGACAATGACATTGCAGGTTGTGATTCATATACAACACAACACTTTCACATATATGGTTGTCCTAAAATAAAATCACAGACTTCAAGTGGGGCCACATCACATAGTACCTCACCTTTGAAAGGATTGATGTTGTATGGTAAGCGGCATTGATTATTGACATAGATACCTCGTCCTTGGCTTAGCTAACCGATGGTGTATTCCTGGGGTGTGGTGTTGTCGATAACTCCAATCTCTTGATTACTTTTGCTGAGATCATGTTCTTTTGTATGCCACTATCAATAACAAAATGTACAGGGGTTCCCTTCACCCACATATGCAAGTGGAATAAGCACTCCTCTGCCTCTAACTCTTCAGGTTCCTTTGGTTGAATTTTTGTGGTAGCAATGATGACATTGGGTTTTGAATCAATGATCTGCTTCCACTACTATGCAGTTGTGACATTAGGTTCTAACTCGGAATCAGAATCGGGATTTGATTATGAAGCTTTGATCTTGGCCACCAATGACTACTTTGAGCAACATTCATCAGTGTTGTGCCAGGGGATTTTGCAGAATTCACACCACTTTCTGATGTCCTTCTTTGTCTTTCTGTTACCCTAATTTGCTTGTGGCTAGGATTGGTTGTCCTTTCCTTTTCCTACATTCTGCGAGCTAGGGTTTCCCTTGCCTTGATTTTATAATGGATTTGCAGGTCCAGATTATGGCTTGTTCTTTTGCTGAAATTTTTGCTCAATTTTGAAAACATATTGATAGGTGGCTCCCAGTGAAGATATGTCCAGGAATTCCATCTCTATTCCTATGTACCGATGTAGGCCACTGCGATATTTCAGTAGCAGGTGTCTCTTAGAGTCCTTGATACCCAGCTTTGTGCACAGGGTATGGAAGTTGTTGGTGTACTTCGACACCTCTTGGTCCCTCTCTTGATGCAGAATGGTCCATTTTATGTACTAGTCATCATAGTTTTCCATAAGGTAGTATTGTTCCTTAACGACATCTATAAATGAGGCCTAAGTGGGATTGGAATCAAACATTCTATACTCCTCTGTTAAGTTTTTCTCAAACTAAGTTTCCCACCAATTTTTGGCATGGGGGATAACCTTAAGGAGCGTAAAGGTGATCTTTTCCTTGTTAGAAAAATTGTGTATAGAGAAATACCCTTCTAGCAGATTCAACCATTTATCTAGAGAATCAACAATGGCATGGCCTTCAAATAAAAGGATACAAAAGTTAACTTGTACATTGAAGGGAGTTGTATCTCTGAAATGACTGCTTGTTGAAGGTGCATATGCTACCATCAACATTCGTTGAAGGACCTAGGAGAAATTATCCATCATCTTGTTCCTATGACCTGTGAGGCATTCCTAAAGCAACAAATTAATAAGATCTCCTGCTCCATCGTATCTCTTTTATTCTTCCATGGGAGGCCACTTGGTAGGTGGGAGTGGTCTTCCCAGAGTGAAACTAGTTCTAGACCCAACTCTCTATACCCTAACCTTGTAGGGGACTTGCACCGAGAAATAATCAAAGAGGAAATTGATATGATAACACTGATATGGATTTACGTGAGAACAAAATTAAAGAACATATATCATACCATAAACACATATATATTTAAAGGAACACAATGATACAATAAACACATTCTATTAAATAGCTAAAATATAATAGACTATAAAATAAAGCATCTATGAGAAGAGATGTGGATGCTACACTCATTCTTGAAAAGTTGAATATGAAAAGAGGCCAATCAGACCTATTTATCATAAGCATAAGGGAAATAACCCTAAAATTCCAATACCTAACAGTAGAAAATGAATCGTCATAAATTTTGTAGTCCCAAGGTGGTTAGTTGATTAGTTAACTTCTAGGGGTCATAACTTTTGCATATGATCATCATTTGTGGTGCTCGATAGCCCATTGGAAAGGTCTATCTGAGATTTAAAACTTTTTAATGGGGATAATTAATTCCATTGTAAACCATTGGAACCATGAATCAATAAAATATGTTGTTTATGGCCTCAAAACGACCTCAAAAGTTTAGGACTTGAGAAACCGTAGAAAAATTACTAGAAATTTTCCAAAATGGAAAACTATTTTGAGCCAGTGGAATAGGTGGGTGTCCATTGATATACATCTAGATCATGAACCTTTGACCTCGCTTACATTGGGGGGAGAGATCTCATGTTTGTCTTTTTTCCACTTGAGCTAACCCTCAGGGGTTTTTGATTGGTAACCTTATGTTGCTTGGCATCTCTTTTAAGACTTGTGGAATCACATTAGATGAGTTATTTCAGATCCTTAATTGACTCAGCCTTGCATTTTTTCACTTGAGTTGAATTTGGTGATTCATATGATTATAATTTACTTAATATATGTTGAAGAATGATGTTATAATGAGTTCATTCAAACCCTTGTCGAGTCTTTATAAAAAACTAAATCTCTCCTTAAACCAAAGGCACTAAATCTTGTGCAAGTTTGAGCTTGATTTTGAATCATAAATGAAAATTTGATGAGAATCATGCAATTCATTAGTGTTGTATTTAGGTTATAACTTTCTTAGGAATTTTCATGTTCTTTTGGTTAAGATTGGAGTTCTGGTTTTGATTGAAAAAATGGTTTTGGATTTTTGAATCTACATAATAACTACCTTGGGAATTATGACCATGCACTAAACATTGATAGATAACACATGTATCAAAATATAAAAATCCAAACCATGATTCACATACCATTATACAATAAATAAACCTTGAGTGCTTGAACCCTTGATCGATTAGGTCATGGAATCATATGATGAATAGACATACATTGGAGGCAAACTTTACATGTATATATCACATGTATCCACATATTTAATGAAGATATTACATTGGGATTTGAGTTTAAAGGTTTCATTAGAAAAATGCCATGTATGCTCCCCTCACTTCACACATCAACATGTGTTGAATGAGATGAGCTCAACCATGAGGGTCAACTCATAATTGTCGAGCTAATCCATAAGTGGTAACCACATGCAAACCCATGTTTGAGGAAAAAAATGGTTAATCCCTATATTGGTAGATCAATTTACTCTATTTTAGCTTTGAATCCCATGTGTGCTTTTGTATTAATAGATATGGGGCTTTTAACTAGCATGACTCTCATTCTTTATTTTAGAATTAGTTAACGTGAATGGTAATTTTGGTTTTCACTAAAAAATTGCTTTGTTTAAGTTCTCATTTAACGAATTTAATTTATTGTTGTTTATAAGTCAATGCATTGCCTCCCTCTAAATATCAACAACCACAAAAAAACTAGGTATCAATAAGATCAAAACAAAATAGTACTTATCACCCTTCATCAATGGCACTATAAGAATAACAATTTGATAGAAGAATTGGAAGAGTTGCCATATTTGATTTCCTCTAGGATCATAGTAACTTTAACTAGTTATTAGGCCTCATTCAACAAATAATCCACTTCCTAATTCAACTCTTTGAAAATACAAGTGAAAGAAATGAATTTAATGGAATTTACCACCTCTCTCAACTATTCACTATTAGTAATTTTTCCCTAATCCTAGGTCCTAATCCACCTACATGTGCATCTTGGGATATAGTTACTTTTTCAAGTGTTATGCACTTTGGCTATGTATTGGGGTTGACTGTTATATGGCTATCCTTTACATGGTGGTTATTGGACATTGCAAAATATGTGTATCTTATGTGTGAATACAATATTGATTTGATTCTTTCATTTTTCTACCATCTATTTGTCTTTAGGGTTGACTTGATTTTCTTGCTCTTGTTATGTCCTTCAATTGGTATTAAAGCAACATATGATTCATGACCCTAGTTGATAAAGTGCATTGATGGAAAATATGTACAAATATCGGTGACACAAAATTGGCATAATAGTAGTATTAAAAAACAATAAGTATTTTCTTAATTTTTGTATTACTCTCTAAAATATGGGAATATAGTGCATTGATATAACATTGTTACCATTGAATTATTGTGCACTAATTTTATCTGTTTTTAAGAAGAATGAAAAAGATACATTAAGGTTTGTGTTCCAAACAATGGCACTAGTCTATACTCATTTTGATTATATAGGTATTACAGTTATAAAATTTGTTATACTCATTTTGATTATCTAGGTATTACAATTTTAATTTTTCTAGTGTTGCACCCCTATTACATGAAATTGTGATGGAGAAAGGGATTCTTAGGATAAACTCAAACAAGGATGGATATACGACAATTATGAAAAGATATGAGGATGAAAATCTTAGGATGAAAGGAATAATTATTCCACAAACGAAGGAATTTGTAGGGGTAGTTGGGACTGGAATCACACCTGTAAGGTTATGACATATTCGTATTGGACACCTAAATGTTGATAGTCTCATTCAATTTAAACAACAAGTAATGGTGAAGGGTTTGTCAACATTTCAGAAAGAAAATGCGAAGTGTCACTCTTGCCCTTTTAGGAAACAAAGGAGGTTGTCATTTCCTACCAGTACTTGGAGGGCAACTAGAAGAATACAACTTATTCACAATGACTTTGGATACTTCACTTAGGCGATGGAAACATTTCTTCTTTTAATTAATGATTTTAGGAGGATGGTTTGGGTGCATTTTTCAAAGGAAAAATATGAGGCATTTGAGAATTTGAAAGGTTAATTATATTTATAATAACTATAATCGTCAGTGTTAGTTTAATTGAAGATATTGTTATATGTTTAAATGTTTTAAGAATTTAGTTGAAACTCCAATCAAAGAAAAAATTGCCACCTTGTGCACTGATAATTATGGAGAATTCAATTCAACTAAATCCCAAACATATTGCAAGGACAATGGAATTAGGAGACAATTGACTAACTCCCGCTCTCCTAAACATAGGGGTAATTGAAAGAATGAATAAAAAATTGATCGACATGGATACACCAATGTTGATGTTCAAATGGATGGCCTCTAATTTTTGGGATAAGGTTGTTTATACAAATGTTTATTTGAGGTATAGGTCCCCCTCTTCTTCCTTGGGTGGAATACTAGATTTTAAGCTTGGTATGGATTCAAACCAAATAGTTTTTTGGTTCAATATGTTGTTCCCTTATTCCAAAAGAAAAAAGAACCAAGTTAAATTCAAGGAGTATGAAATGCATAATGATTTGGTATTGTTAACAAAAAAATGTTGATGTTTTAGTTAGGACAAGAACTTTTGCACACGTTTAGTGTTAAACGTGTAGGAAGTCATCCAAGTCAAATCTACTTTTTAATTCACTTTATTAAAAAAGTGAAAGCCTTTTATTTTGTTGTTTATTCTAGTAAAGTGTATTTGTAATACATTAGTGACTTAAACTAATCTCAACCATAGATCTCACCATGCGATTAGGGTTTTGGTAGTTTAGGTCACCAGCTCAAGTATAAATTTAGGTCAAGGTAGAGGGTAAATATGCATCCATTCATTACTCATAGGTAGTTTGGTTGGAAGGTGAAGAAACTCATATGAGGAGTGAAATTAGAGCATTGGAGAAGGCCTTGATTCAACAACCAAGTAGATTTCAGTGAAAAGGTAGTGGCAGTAGTAGATTTGTACAATAGTTATGTATAGTCATACAAATTTGTACGGACATGTTTTTATTGGAATGCAAACAACATATACCGTAGGTAGCAAACCTCAAGTTTATTTCTCAGTTTTGGGCAAGAAAAGTTCCTTAGTAACTGTGCCGTTTTTTTTCTCTATTTGAGTGTAATATGCATATGTTAGTTTTGGCAGATGTGGAGGTTTACTTATAAGATTTGATGTATTACTGAAAAGCTGATTTGAAGGAGTAAATTGTCTATGTATTGTGTTTTTGCTTCCATTGTTCATTTTCTAGCTATATGTGTGAATAATGGTATGTGAAGAAATTAATTTATGCAAATAAAACAATTGTTTATTTATTTGTGAACATAAGGAAAACATTCACTCAGGGTTAGGAAAAATTTCAAAAATAGGTATATACTTCTACCACACAAAAAATTCATTATTGGTCAAGATGTTATCTTTGATTAAATGCACAGTCTTTTTCAGTCTTATTGTAGAAGAAATTAATAAACTACTTAGTCAACTAGAACAAAATGTTACTAAGGAGAAACAAATAATGAAACACATAAGTCAAGTGATAATCATTGGTTTAAGATGGAATTGAAAAATAGATGGAAGATGAAGAGTTAAAAAACTCATCACAACTTGATTTAGTATATACAACTCAAGTTAACTTTGTCCATACTCCTCCAATTGGTAAATTAACTCTAGAATAGGTTGCACACAAGGTTACAAAGTGGGATACTCAAGTTCTTTATGAAGTCAAACATAATGAAAGAGATAAAACATGTAGTAGAATCTCAAGGTTGGGTTAAATGATTTTTTCTCTCACAACTAATGTGATTACCGAGCACTCTACTTTTTTAAAGGAGATTGAACATGAATAATGGAGACAAGCAATGGAAGTTGAATAGGAGGTGGTGATTAAGAATAAAACTTGAAAAACTGTTGATGGTCATCCCAATGTAAATTCCATTAGTTGTAGTTTGGTTTATGGAATAAAATATAAGGTAGATGGTGAAATTGATAAGTTTAAGGCTCAAATAGTGGAAAAAGGGGTTTTCTTAGAAATAAGGGATTGACTATGAAGAATCCTTCATTGAAACAACTAGGTGGAACACCATTGCGATGGTTCTTTCCTTGTCCACACAAAATGAATGGAAAGTGCACCAAATGCATGTAAAAGGTTCCTTTATCAATGCTGATTTGCAGGAGGAGGTATACATGAGTCAACCTCAAGGATTTGAAGTTCCAGGACAAGAAAGCAAAGTTTACAAATTGTCTTAGGGATTATATGAATTGAAACAATCTCTAAGCACTTGGTATGCTAAAATGGATGCATTTCTTTCAAAAGTTGTTTTTCTAGGAGTGAATTAGATGATGCTTTGTATGTTTGTCTTCAAGGAAACCACTTAGTCATTTTGATGTATGTTGATGATTTCCTTGAAACATGGAATAATGATGGTCATATTTTTCAGGTAAAGTAGGGACTTAAAATAGGTTTTGAGATGACTAATATAGGGTTACTTCATTACTATCTTGGATTTGAAGTAGTACAAAAGCTCAAAATACTTATTTTTTGATCCAATGTGTCTTAGAGTTTTTGAAGGAGTTCAAAATGGGGGATTTTAAACTTTCTCTTACTGAAGGTTTGATGAAGGTAACTTGAAACTATCAAAGTTTGATGGGGGTAACTTGAAACTATCAAAGTTTGATGGGGGCACTTGTCATTAGTACTAGGTATTGACAACTAATTATAAGTTTAATCTACTTGACAAATACTTGTCTATACTTATCATTTTCCATCAACATTCTTTCAAGGTATATGCAAGAACCCAAAGAAATTCAATGGAATGCAACTAAAAGGGCACTTCAAAATATTCAAAGAACAAATTATTTTGGCTATGTACAAAATACATAAAAAAAATTAGAGTCGTTGGATACTCAAATGTAGATTTCAATGGAGACAAAGATGATAGGGTTTCTACTTTAGGGTGTTTGATGAAAATGGGATCAATTGTTATATTGTTGAGTTGTAAGAAAATATATACATTTGCAAATTCAACAATATAAGCATAATATATTTCAGCTTGCGAAACATCATGTGAAATAGTGTGGTTGCGATAAATTTTCAATATCTTGATATTGTTCAAAATAAAGCTACCTCATTGTTGATATATAGTCAATTAGTGATCAATCTACCGAAAAATATGGTGTTTCACTAAAAGACAAATCATGTTGATACAAAGTACCATTACATTATAATGCTTTCCATGAAAGGAATCATCAAACCAAAATACTGACCAACAGAAGCTCAAACTTCATACCTTTTCAATGAATCTCTTGGGAGAACCAAATTCACTTAGTTCAGAACTAAACTTGGTGTTTGTTCATGAAAAATTGAGGAGAAAAAGGGGGATTATTAGCAAATGCGATCCTAAAGTTCAACTTAGGACTATTGTTTATGTAAATGGTCACTTATGACACTCACGTGATTATGTGGTTAGGTGTCCATGTTAGTTTTAGAGGCAATGCTTTTACAGTTATAAAAGTTGAGTTATTTATAATCACTTTCATTTAATATGAGGTGGATTTCATACCTTAGCCCTCACATATACTATGATGTAATTTCTTTTCTCATTAATAAGAACTATGTTTGAGGACACTTTGTTATCAAAGTGGTATCATAGCTACTGATGCAAGGTGTTGAATATTTACATCAAAGTCTAACAATGGAAGAGATGAAGGAGTAATGAAAGGATACTAGCTTTGAAATAGTGAAATTCAATAGAGTTATTATTTCCTATTATGGTTTTTTTTTTTAGAAAAAATGAAGAATTGTGCGAGAAATAAATTATCTTGTCACTGCAAGTTTTTGAATCTTATGTATTGCATTCACTTTAGATGAAATTTGGTTTTGTTTGGAAATAAATATTCAAATGTATTTTATTTGGATTTAGAGAACCAAAAATTTTGTACCCTACAACTTGTTGTTGGGTTCAAGATTTACATTATGTTGTTTGATGTTGTATATCATTATTGATCAATATAGAGGATGTGTTCGTTTTTCAAGATGGAAAACCTTTGGTATACACTAGTGTGTTTCTAAATGATTGCAAGCAAGTATTCATTTGCAAAGGTTTTTTGCATAGTAGCGCTAAGAGTTTCTACCAAGGAATGCTACACACTTCAAACAAGATTGAAAGGTCATTTGTTCAACTAACATTACATTACAAACATCATTAGGGTGTTGGGTGATAACATTAATGAACGTTCAAATTAAATCAAACCATGTATGAATTTCTTAAGTAGAGAATAAATCTTACAAACAAGTTTAACAATAGGAGATCCATTCATTTTAAAAAGATCAATGACTTGGTTGTGCATTGGTGTATTCATGTAATGCTTTCATTATGGACCACATGAATTCAGATTCAAATTCAAATACATGGGGCTACAATATTAAACAATGTTGCAATGACTTGTATTTTGAAGGCTATGATCACCCGTGCCGACCTACCAGATTCAAGCCATTGAAGTTGTGAAGAGAGTGAGGTGAAGGGTTGTGACTTGAGGCATTGAAAATCATATGGCCCGAGTTTGGATTGTATGACCTAAGCTAAAGAGTGCTTGACCTAAGTTGTGATTTGGGTTACCAATTTGTATCCTTGCAAAGTATACAACTTGATATCGACGCGAGTCAATTTTTCCAAATGTGTTTAAAACATTTTTCACTAGGGATTCATTTTACTCATATTTTAGGCATTAAAAAATGTGTGTGCTCTACTCTATTTAATTGACATTATTGACAGAATAAAATATGGTCAAGTGTTATGGTGTTATTATTATTATTAAATAGGTCATAATAAATGGTGCTTATCCATGATTGAACAATACACTTTAACCAATTTTAAGGAGTTATAAAACGAAGGCTTTTATTTTACCAAAATTGAAAAGCTAAGGGGCCATAAGGTGATTTTTAGAGTTACAAAGAAAATTGTATTTGAAACTAAATAAAATGATGTATTATATTGTCTTGAGACCTAGAAACACTCGAAATTGAATAAGGGGACCTTAGGAACATGTGTGTGCGATGATGTGTATTGGTATAATATGAATTTATTGATTAAAATGTTGCTTATATTTATCTTTCCTACAAACAAGCCTACTCACATAAAGCAACACCAAGCAATCACATTGAACCTTTGCATTTTAAAAATATTTTGGAAGGTTATTTGACATCATCAATTAGACCTATATGAATCCATCATTGTCTTTGAGTCTTTAGAAGTCTTACTTTAGAGTGGAGTATGAAGTTTTGTATTTAAAATTATATGATTGACATACTTGTCACACTTTGGATAATGTAATTACTTACATTGATCTGGACCAAAATTGAATAGGGGGATCAATTTGTTATTTGTGACACTCAGTGGTTTTTGAGACACATTGTTTTGGGTACTTGAAGCACTTGTCTGGTCAAGATGGCAAGTACCAACGACTTGTTTGGTATTTTAGACACTTTAATTAATGTTACAGCAAGATCAACTATTCAAAGCCACAAAACTTCACCAAGTCATGTAGCCACATATACGAACATCATGCACAAAAAAATTAATTTGCTTCAAACTCCTAACATGTTATTAAATGATGAATTTTAACTTATTTTCCTTCTAAAGTCCAAGCCCATTCTTATCCAAGATAATCCATTACTTGGATTAACTATTGTTGATAGTGAACTAGAGGGAATTCAAAATAATTTAGCTATGTATTGGACAAATAATTTTGATGAAGGCGCTAATGAGGCAGATGATGAATTTGATGAAGACACTTAGAAGAAAAAATATAACTTAGAGGATATGTTTAAGAATAAAGAAAAAAATTATTAGACATTGGGAAGAGTCGTAGTTCAAGAGGAACACATTTCGTTTAGGATATGTCATGATAAAGTTTGACTTCTTTAATATTCCTGATTACTCAAAACTTGTGGAGTTTGTGAGTGTTGGATTTCTTGATGATGATTTGGGGATGGATATTATTTATGATAAGTTTGATAAAGTGCCTGAACTTGAGTATCATGATAAGGAACTTGAGGATAAGGATGATGATGCCGAGGATGATGCACTTGATATTGCTAAATTATATGGTGCACCTAAATATTTCCAACGATATCATCGAGTTGGCCATATTGCATTACATTGTTTTGATCTCACTCAATGTAGTATATGTAGGAAGACAAATCACCTTTCAGATCGACGTTGGAAGCATACAAAGATTTGAATAAAACAAGTAAATTTTGGATGGTTAGGTACTTGGTACTAGACTTTGAAAGGCAAGTTGTTGGAATAGCCCTATCATCGATTCATACATAGGTAAATTCATGCTTGATTGGAGTAGATGGACATGGATATTTTGATTCATAAATTGATGATTCAAGGCCTACTTGATGTAGTCTTTTGACTTGAAGATCTAGTCTCCAGACTCCATTCAAAGAAAATATAGTTGCCCCTTTCAACTTTTTTGAGGGTATATTGACATTGCTGATTTATAGGTCCCAGGAATTCTCACCTTTCAATTGAAAAGGGGGAAGATATTGATGATGTCATAATTTAAGTTTTGATGTCTTTTCAGTGCTTTTAAATACTATGGTTTATTCAAGATGAAGGATTTAGTAACAGATTCTAGACATGATGATGGATTTAGGAGATGATTGATGTTGGATTGAGGATTATTTTAGGACATGCCGATGGATTGAAGATCAATCATATAGAGTTTTGGATTGGGTATTTTCACCTTTGGCACTCGACATTTTTTAGGATTTTCAATAGTTTGATGATATTTTAATGAGTTTTCAAGATATATGTATGGAAGGATGGATTGCTACATCCTTATATTTGAGGATTCAGTCACTTGCATATTTGTGACTCGCTTAATTGTATGACATTTGGTTTTTGGATTTGGAGCAGTAACAATAATTCACTTGGTTTACTTCTTAGTGGATTTTGGAAAGATTATGATTCACTCATTGTTGAATCAATCATAGGGTTTCATAAACAAGTTTTTATAGGATAAAGGATCCAAATGATGATTGACATTTTTTCTGTCATCTGGATTACTAAAAGTTTTTTTATGTGTGGATATTTGAGAGTGGTTTTATGAACACATTGCTTCACTGTGCAATCTTCAGAGATTAGAGGGATGGTATTTTGACCTTGCAGAGGGAAAATATTTCTTCTACATTTTTGGGGCACATTGGATTGTTAAAGAGTTTTAGGATTTGGGATGTTTTGCACTTGTATACAATTCACTTATCATTATGGATCCTCTTATTAGTTTTGGGTTCACATCAAAATTTATTATAGGTTATTTGACTCATTTGTTGCACACTGAGTTTTATAGATATCGTTCCTAGCATCCAATTTTGTTGTTTCTCAGGTGGATCTTCTTTGGCACTCATGAGATTTTAGATGATGGGTATTATATTGGAGACTTGGAGATGCTATCATCTTTTGCACTAGTATTTGTTTCTAGAAGGAACACTTATTCAAACTTATGATTAAGGGGGGATTGTTAGCAATTTGGCCTCAATCCTAAGTCCTAATCGACCTACATGTACATCATGGGATATAGTTACTTTCCTAAGTGTTATGCACTTTGATTATGTATTTAGGTTGGCCATTTTATGTTTATCCATTACATGGTGGTTATTGGATATTGTATGATATATGTACCTTACGTGTGAATACAATATGGATTTGGCTCCTACCTTTTTCTACCATCTATTTGTCTTAATGGTTATATTAGTTTTCTTGCTCTTGTTATGTCCTTCATTCACCAATATGCTTAAGATGGATGTTGTGTAGTGGAATTTTACCTTGAAACTTAGAACATTGTAGAATATATATAGATGTATTATGTAAGAAATTGTAAATTATGGTGCATAATGACCAAACATAAGACAATACATAAGTGAGATGCTAGAGAAATGACCATTATATTATAATAATCAATTTAGAAGAAATGTTCACACACTTATTATGATTGGGAAACCTTTCACTTGAGTAGATATCCAGTTCAATAATTCTTCACAAAATAATCCATAACCTCCTAACTCCTTAAATATGGTTTCAATAGAAAAACCCCTAACTACTCAACGGACATAAACACTAACTACTTAGTGGGCCTTAATTAACACATAGACCCTTTTTACATTAATTATCCATTTCTAACTACTCAACCTTATTCAAAGGATATGGCGACATATAGTAGTTGACAAACTCATATATAGTATAAAGTAAGGGGGGATTAGGGATGGACCCTAACATACCCTCCCCCTTCAAGAGAATCAATTTCCTCAAGGATAAAGGTGAGTAAATTGTTGCAAAATCCCTTCTAGTTCCCATGGGACATCTTCTAGTTGCATATCTTTCCACTAGATCAATACTTCTTTGATTGTATGCATGTGCAATTGATGTTCCTTAGTATCAAATACTACTTCTAGTTGGTGTAATGGCCCAAATTGGAAGCACATCATGATATACATATATAATAGATATACAATAGGAAAATAAAGTAATAATTAGGTGCCTACTTAATGTTAAACTGTAATTTATTAAGCTAAAGTGGGATTCGAGGATGGAGGACAAGGGGGTGAATTCATAGGGAGTTATTATTCTCTACTGAGGTTAGGGATATTGGGGGGATAATATGGTTAGATGGAGTACTATGTTTTGAGGATTACTTGATGGTGTGAGGAACAGTTGAGGGGAATGAGTGTCCAACTCTAAATGATTTTGAGTAAGGAAAGAAGATTATGTCTTGCATAGTTTTATTGATTGAGACATCGAGGCCTCTTAGTAATTGATTGAGGGGTATGTTGTGTAGAGAGTTGTCTCTCACACTTTTCTTCCTGTCATTATTGATGCTGCTATTGGTAGGGGCCTGCAGTACACTCCTACAAGTCAAGTTTTTCTTACTTCATTTCCAGGCATCTTCCTTGACCTTCTTCTATTTTAGGCACTCTAAGTAATTTATGTTATAAGTAAAATAGATATGCTTTTTTATGTATTAGAGAAGTAATTGTTTGATTCCGTTCTTTTATAAGTAGTTTAGAAGGTCTGTTGAAATTTAACATAAACCCTGATATTGATTCACAGTTCCATTAATTAATTGATAAACTCAGATGTATTCTCAGAAATGTAACACATTTTAAAATATACAATTAATGAATGTCAATACCCTGAATTTACTCAACCAAACATGTAGTGGAAACAAAGAACACCACATACATTTGAACATGGGAATTGTGGGAAATGCTCTTAGAGAAACCCCAAAGGGAAAACCAATAAACTAAGAGATACATTTTATTTTGCCCATGGAGAAAAAATCAGGAATATTACAACATTGAATACAACAGTGAGAAATATGTACCGATTCCTAGAAAAATACAACTAATTATTGTACATCATGTACGAAATACAACAACAATTAATTTCCCCAAAAAGCATTTCCAATCAACACCAAACAACATAAAAACTGTACATTTAAGAAACATAATTAAATTTGGTTGTATGACCTAGCAATAAACTCACATGTGCGATTATATGAACACAACCATAAACTCCTGTATGAGAATAAAGCTCCTCATTCTGAGGTTTCATGCCCACACAACCTTCTCTCAATTTGTGTGCCCACATTGTCTCTTACTGCAACTCTTCCTCTCTCTTCTTCTTCTTCTCTTTTAGCTCTCAAAAATTCTCTTCACTGATCATGTGTCTAAAATATACCTTGTCTCTTCATCTTCCAAAGTCAAAAGAGTCAAATTTCACTTAATGAATTAAAAATAATTTAACTCACCAATTAATAAAAAGTCACATTAATTTTATAACACTAAAACTATTGTCTAGGAAAGTCACTTAGGTCCTTTCTACATGCCTAGTCACCAAGCCTATGTAGAAGAGATCAATAAAATCTAACAAGGTCCTCTAATTTATAGCCAAATGGATCCTTCTATGTCAAGTTTTGGCAACTTGGTAATCCACTTTATGTTTTTAGCCCACCACTTTTTTAAGGAAAGATACATAAAATATCAGGTGAATATTGGATCTATTTGGTAGATCTAGATTGTAGGACACTTGTCCTATGATTTTGTAAGGTTTATAGTACTTTAGGGCTAGTTTCTTGGGGAGTTTCTTTTTTAGTGATGTCTATTTATAGGGTTGAAGGTGAAGAAACACATGGTCTCCTTTTGCAAATGAACTGTCTAAGTGATGTTGATCTACCCGTTGTTTCATTCTATTATGAGCCATAGAAAAATTGTCCTTAAGTGTGTAGAGAATAGTTTCTCTGATGTGAAGTGTGCTATCTACTACATGGAATTGGAGGTTCTTGTTAAATAGCAAACCATGGAAAATGTTTTTTGGCCATACAATGGTTCATATGGGGTCATTTTGACAGCCCCAAGATAAGTAGTATTATACCAACATTCTACAAGAGGAATCCATTGTTCCCACTGGTGTGGAATTTTTAAAGCGAAGCATCACAATTATGTTTTCAAGAACTTATTAACTGTTTCCATTTGACCATCAGTTTGGATATGATAGGATGTGTTGAGTTTCAATTGGGTATCTTAAAATTTGAATAAATTCTATTAAAATTTTCTTGTGAATGTAGGGTTCCGATCAGAAACAATGGAAGTGGGCTCACTGTAGTGCTAATGCACTATAGTGAGATTATTTGGAAAGGTGGTATACTACCACCATGATTACAAATTTATTACCCTCTCTAGGAAGCCTCACAATAAAATCCATAAAGATATTAGTCCATATATATGTGGGAATCATAAGTGGCTACAAGGATCTTGTTGACTTCACCATCTCACCCTTATGTGATGGCAATGCGAACCAGAGTACTATATTCAAATATTCTAATTGAACCAGTAAACCAATTCACACCTGCCATCCCAAGATTAGTTAGTTTCTAGTTTAGCAGAACCTCTATACTTAGCTGTTTGATAAGTCCTTCCTGCAATACTGCCTCTGCAAGTTCAAATCCCGCAATTTAGTTTATGCAAGATCCTTCCCGCCACAGAGTTCCCGCAACTCTGTTTTCGCAATTTTGGGATGCGGGATTCCAAATTTTCTGAACCTTTGTCCCACAATTCTGATCCTACACTAGCCTATCCTGCATGCGGGATGCACATTCGCATTTTCAGGATTTTGACTCCCGCAAATATTCTCCTGCTATCTTTTGTCTGCACCGTCAATCTTCTGCGAGGCGAATCTGGACCATTGATCTTTAATTTGATGTGGATCTAAATTAATACCTTCATATCATTGTAGATCCAATCTCCATCGTTGATCTAGGTTTTATTCTGATCATTAAACTTGCAAACTTCAAACTTTGATTTTCCTTGATCCTTACAATGATCGATTTATCTGTTTCTGAATCCTGCAATAAGTTTTCTCTGCCCATAAATTTCATTTACGAAATCCTTCAATTGGATTGATTATCTAATTCTCCCACGTGATTGATTAGAGAATCTATCAATCGATCTCTATTCCTTCCTGCTTTCAAGAACTGTGAATTCGTACATAGATTTGTAAGACTTTTACAGAAATTAGACAAGCATCTAGTTCACGATTTCATACATTCAAATAAAGATGAAATTTACACACACAAAATTATGCCGAAACAAGCTTTTTCATTCATCAAATGAAACTGTAGAGACAATCCGTTTCAGAACCTGTGTTCTGATCTACTCAGGCCAGATATATATTGTTAGGCCAGATATACATTGTTGGGCCCCGTTCCTCTGGATCCTACAGGACTTACAGACCTAACTCTGTCTTCTATTCCCTGTCTACTTGTTTCTTGTCTACTCTACTCTACTCTATGCCTTGCAAGCTTACAAATATATGTACAAATAGAGATTTGAAACCAATTCTGGTTCAAATCCAACAAACACTCAACAATCTTCTTAATTAACTCAACTATCAATCCTATACTATGACTCGCTGCCCTTATTGAGGGATTTTATACATGATTCATCAATTACTCATCACTCATGTAGTGAGTCACCTCATTGACTCACCATCTATCTAAAATCAAATAAAGCATAGGTTTATTTATAAATTAATGGTTTGAAGACCATCAATTCAGAACTTAAGACCCCTCCTAGGCCTGATCAAACATTTAACACTTGGATTTGAATTGAGAGCAGGGTGCTCCTGCATCAGACTCCCCAGGAAGAAATAAATATGAAATCCAGATCATATACTTCTATATTTAATATACCTGGATTCCAAAATTTATGCTGTACCTGATCATCCATCTCATCATGTTGCTTTGTCTTTGACATCTTCAGTTCTCCCGGTTTCCAAATTTTATGTTGCAATGCTCCACTAGCTTTACTTTTACATTCTTCCTCTGTCACCACTCTGTCTATTTGCTCTGTTGATGTAAATATTCATTCTTTCCTCATGTTTTCTTTGAGACATCTTCACCATCAACAACCTTAGTCCTTCAATCTCCATATCTAGTCTATCCTTTGGCTGGTACACCTGCATCTTATTTTCTTTCTGAAACTGCTGCTGTCTACTAAATTATAAAATAATTTAGTGTTTTGGCCTTCTATCTGCTCATTTTCAATGCTGCAATCAAACATTAAACAATTACCTTTATCAATCCTTGGACTCTATCTCTCCTATAGTCTAAGCTACAAGATGTATACACCTTTTATCCTCCTTCACAACATGATTATGTTTTGTTGTCATGATTTTCAAAAGCATTTCTCCTCTTCCTTCATTATCTCTGATAGCCCAAGATAATTTTTCAGTTTCTCCCTGCATAATCACATCACTCAAGAGTTCTTCAATACTTTCAAACATACACCAATAATTAGTTTCAAAAACATGAGACTCTGAAGTCCCTGTTGATATCTCCTTTGGCATCCTCTTTTTGTGTTGGTCTGAACATAAGATTAACTCCATACCATCTATAACAGAATTATACTCTGTTATCATGCTTTTGAAAAGTACACTTTCTTCTTCTTCAAACTTCATGACAGTCCAAGGTGACTGTTCAACTTCCTCCTTCATTAGAATACAATTCTGATCCTACCTTGTAGAAATGTATTTGCACATTTCTTTTTCTGCCTTCATCTTCAGATCACCTTCAATTGACCATGTCCCTCTATCCAATAACTCATCAATGAGTTCCTTTTACTGCAATACTTCATTCCTTTATGAATTTGAGAGACTATCTTCATCATATTTGACTTCATCAATTTTTAAGATAGTTTCAAAGGACTGTCCATTATTTGCAACAAAACCTGCAATCACAAACAAATCATTAGTCTAAAAAACATAAAAACTATTGGTCTCATTTGACTTCACAGTCATCTCCTCCATAAATAGATCTGTATTCTTTATAGAATTCATGAGACTCTCAATTGGTCTCTCCTTTTCTGCTTCATCATCTTCTCCAAGCAAAGGACCCTGTTCAGGTTCACAATATGAAACCTCCATCTCAGATTCAACTTCTCTAAATTCTTTCTTCAAATCAGCAAACAAATTTTGCTGTAGCTTCACCTCTAGTGAATTCCATCTTACCTTCTTTTTCATGATCCAACCATACCTCTGGTTTTCTTCTTTAGCGGCTTGCATCTGCTTCTCCCAGCACAAAATGTCTTTTGCTAATTCTAGAAACTCTTGTCATCTTCTTGTTTTCTTTTCTCCTTTCTTCTACTGTTGCTTTTATTTGAACCTATGCAATGACCTTCAATAGTCATTGTACATGTTTCCTTATTCTCTTTTGTGAACTCCATCCTGTTCACTTGTGGACTACTTTCCTAAGCCTCCCTCAAGAAGCCTCCACACTTGTCTGTTATACCTCAACAAGCTATTTCTCCTTGAGATTGTCCTTTTGGTATCTCTGGTTCTTCTCCTCTAGAACATTTTGAGCATCTCCTTTGCTCTTTTGTCTTTTGTACCACTTCTCTTTTGAGAACATGCACTATTACTCTCTTTTCCAAACTATGTTGGACTTATGGGTTCTGCCACTGCTTCCTCAAGAACTTCTATGTTCTTCTAAGAGTTTACAAACTCTTCATCAAGAATAAAACTATCATTGATACATCTCCTGCCATTGCTACTATCAAACATTTCTTGTTTGTTTCAAACAATTCTTCTAACCAGAGTTAAATAAAACATCAATCGGTCCATACCTTTTAAGACTATCAGCAGTCTTCTTCCACTCACAAAGATGGCTGAAACATCTCTCTTACTATCTTCAAAAGATAGCCTTCTTCATCAAGAACATAATTATCCTTGCACACAGATCTCCCAGTTGTTATTTTTGCAATCTTTCATCAATCTACAGGACTGTAAAATACTTTCAAGGATTCTTCTACATTCCTCTATAGCTTAATCAACAACTTTAACCGTGCATCCTCTGTCTGCAATGAATCCTGAATATCCTCTCACCTGACTAAACTTCTCATACAATCCTCAGTATTCAATTTTAAAATAAATACTGAAATCAGAGATTGATTTACCTTTCACGCATAATACCTTTAACCTTCTTTGATAAGAAATGGTATCTTCATGAATTCTCATAGAAACATATCGGACTTAAGCTCTGATACCAAATGATGTCAATGCGAACTGGAGTACTGTATTCAAATCTTCTTGAACCAGTAAACCAATTCACATCATCCCTCCCAGGATTAGTTAGGTTCTAGTTTGGCAGAACCTCTATACTTATCTATCTGATAAGTCCTTCCCACAATACTGCCTCCACAAATTCAAATCCCGTAATTCAGTTTACGCAAGCTCCTTCCCACAACAGAGTTCCTGCAACTCTGTTTCCGCAATTTCGGGATGCGGGATTCCAAAATTTCCAAACCTTTCTCCCGCAATTCTAATCCTGCAATAGCCTATCCCGCATACGGGATGCGCATTCGCATTTTCCATATTTTGAATCCCAGAAATCTTCTCCTGCTATCTTTTGTCCGCACCGTCAATCTTCTATGGGGTGAATCTGGACCGTTGATCTTTATTTTGATGCGGATCTAAATTCTGACCATCGGATCGTTGCGTAATACAATCTCAATAGTTGGTTACAAGGGTTAGGTTTTCCTGGGTATTGAGGACAAGGGATTGTCAGGTTCGATATCTCTCCAATATACTTGTGCGGTCCATAGTAGTACTCAACTCAATATCGTAGGGTGCTAACTAAGGAGTCTCAATTGTGCCCTTAGTCATACTATCTGACTACCTAGGTATGAGAGATAAACCTTCCCGAGTGTTGTGCTTAATTCCACTATATGACAATACGGTTGATAAAAATATCTATATTCAGTTTCATGTTTCTTGGGTGACTTCCAATATACATAAGGGCATGTGGAATGAGATTCCATATATAAGTGATGTCTAATGTGGCACTACTCAAAGGGGTAGCAACATAGGTAACAACATTGTCCAACAAATGTGACTTAGTGCCAATTTTATTATCTGTGTGTATGGTCCCCCAACCACAATTTTTCCCATTGAACAATAAAATTCTTTGTTGTTAAAAGACGTCAAAACACATCTCTAGCTTAAAAAAAATTGCGATTTTTTTTTGGAGGTGCATTGGCTTAGGAAAGTGCTATGATACCACTTGTTGTAGTGTTTAATCTTGAAACTTGTAAAAAAAAGAGAATATATAGAGATGCACAATGCATAAATTGGATATTATAGTGCATAATAATAAAACACAAGACCATAGAGAAGTAAGATGCTACAAAAAAACCCTTATATTTGTTAGGATTAATTAATCCTCCTTTATCCAACATAGTCTATTTGGTCATTTTTCCTAACTTAGGAGGTTATTATCAGTGTACTAGAATATAGGGGACACACCTAGAGGTTACCTTCCACTTTCTGCATCTGCATGCATGAGTTTATTGAATCCAAGGACCAATCCCTACATTTTAGGAGCCCACTCTTAGTGCCACCAATAGTCTCCTTCAGTAGATCTTGGTAGGTAAGCAATTATGCTGAGTTATGCTCGAGTTACTATCAGTTAGATCACAATTAGTTAGCCTAGTGCAAGTTTTGCACGATTCAAGGGAATGTGGTGTCTTTTGTCCACCTACCTCATCAGTTAACTAATCATAGACTAATTTAGCTATCCAGAGTTAACTAGTGAGATCCAACTGTGATTATTTCCACATCGAGTTATCTAACCAGTCAGTTTGAGTTGGTGGTTTCGAATCTTATCCATAGTATTTCAATTCTATTTATTATACTACCATTGTATTACTGATTAATGAATGAATATTAATGTTATGATTATCTGAGCAATTCTTGTCCGATTAATCTCAAGTTTCTGTCATGAATTCTTTGCCCAGTGTACATTGATATTGATAATTTCACTGCATACTTACTTTATGATAGCTCTAATTTCGGCTTGTAGATCTCTATGGTTCATGAAATTTAACATGATATCAGAGCCTATGTTTAGGCCAACAACAAACCTTTGACACCTCCATGCTTGCACCATAAGCAACTGAGTTTCCACATAATTCCCGGAATCATTGCATTTCTCCCTCTAGATTTTATCTAGAGAAGTCTATCCAGGTGTGACAGACTCTGAAAAAGTGCACATGTTGAGGTGGAAAGTTTTGAACTGACAAATGTTTGTGAATTGATTGTTTTTGCATCATTTTTGCAGGTACAACTTCAAAATGGATTTAAGATCAGTACCTCCTCTATCACCATTCAATTCTGCCGAGTTGAAATTGAAGATGGTTGCATATCTTGAGAGCCATGATCTCCTTAATGTGTCTTTTGGAGCTATTAAACAATATTATGAAGAAGAAGAATATTGGATAAATGACTGTGATAGAGAATATGGAAGTATGGGTATGGTAATGTCTCATGACATGCGTTATCTCATGGAATATGCTGAGTATCCATTCGATCTCTGGAGAAATATAGATAGAGCCTTTGGTGTGCAGAAAGAAGAATATGATAGTTGGAGAGAAAACAACACCTCCCCATGTGTTCTCCCTTCAAAAGCATCGACCTCTATTCTCTCAGATGAAGTTGTTCAAGATGAAGAAGAAGCAAAATATTCAACTCAATCAATTCGAATTCTTGAAAGTCTCCTTGCAGTGACTCCTTCTCCTGTTGCTCCAGAAGTTCATGAGATCTATGATATCTCATATTATCATATAGATGATCCAAAATAAGACATTCGAATCTCCATTGTTGAAGAAAAACTCTCCTTCCATTCTACCGAGTCATTCTCTAGTGATTCTTCTATTCTAAATTCAATGCAAAGTTTTCCAGTGAAAGCTCAAAGAGTTGAAGAGAAATTCAATTCCTCTCTCTCCAATCATGTTGATGGTGTGAAGAAAAGTGATACTTTGGATGTTATGGTAGAAATATCATATTTTAGGAGTGATCCATTCACCCTCATTGATCTATACCTTCCAGCAAATTCCTACAATGATTGCTTGCACCAATACTCAGAGCTTTGTTGAAGAAGGAGAAAATTGTGCAACTACCATCTCAACGGAGAACTTGGAACCTTTGTTCCAAACTATTGGATCTGATATGAACTTATCTATCCATACTTTTTCACACAAGAACCAATATTGTTTTGGGTCCTCAGTCCCGTTACCTTGAAAAAAAGGTCGATTTACGTCGTCACTTGCCATCCTGGGTTTTCTACCAGTGTTTGTTGATCCACTACTATTACTACTGTGCTGACACACATGACAACCCTACGAAGAACTTGTGTTTATTCCTCCCAAGTTTGGTGCAGTGCGCAGATTTGTAGGTACGTTGTAGCTCTGGGTCGATCCTTCCTCAGGTTCACGAGTAGCCTAGTCGTTCCCTTCGTCATTGTAGGGTTGCTTAGTCCCTTGTGGTCCTGTTTCATAGTTCTCCGTTATGGTCTCCCTAGGACTCTCTTCATCAGTCCTCCTCCTCTTCTCTAATTGTAACATAACCCCACTTTGTAGGCGATGACACTCTTCCTCGTCTTCCCTCACAATCTCGTTGTGACTCACATCCATATACCCCACATCATTTCATCAAATCTGCATCTTCGCAGTAGCCACAACCTCCTCACACTAGATATTTACTCGTCAGAATTCATCTTTAATATCCCTTTTTCACAAATGAGCATGTTGATCCACAATTGTAATGACCATATATATCTCCCTTGGGGTCTCTTAAAAATTTCCCTTTCTGCATCACTGTAGGATTTAATTGTATTGACAAAGAACTCAGTAATGTATCCTTCCAAAATGCTGTCTATCCACACATCAAAAGCCCTCGAATCTTTGTTGTTGACCCTACACAATTGCTAGATTAGTTCCAGAGTCCAGTGTTCAGGTTTGCCTCCTTGGAAATTCTTCTTTTGAAAAGTGAGTTATGCCAACCATTCATACAGTAATCAAGAATTCACAGAAAAACACTTCGTGGACATCAGAATAGATGTACTTCTCTAACCATTTCTTCGTCGACCATCTTGAGTTCTAGTTTTCTTCTTTGACAAACTCTCGGGTCTTCTTATCAAACTAATCCTGGATTTTCGGTTTCGTCGGACGCTACAACATGTCCTCTTTTTTTTCACACTATGGTCTCATCAACAAAACCATTTGTTGACACAGTTATGTCTATAAGGGTTCTCTCTGCACTGATGCCAACAAACCTCGACACAAAATCCCTAAACATCAGCCTGGAAAGATTTTACTCTTTCTAGCAACACTCGTAGAGTGGATGCAGTCTCACCTGAGATGTCTAAGGGGGGCTGCAGGAACCACATTTCTATAGTGGGGAGAAGATATGCACCATTTCAGACTCTTTCACAACATGAATTAGAGATCAAGATACCATTCTACCACACCATCAATCTCATTCGCATTAACATGTATTTAACCAATCTACGTATCAACATATATTGAACTAATAACTACTGCCTCAATCACATTGCAATAAAAATAGATACATCACAATTCTTTTCATTCTTCGTTAACTTATCTCACACATTGCAGAACAAGAGAGATAGTGCCAAACAAGATCAGATCTCGTGCTAAACCATCCTTATAATCCATAGATGTGAAAAAATACAATGCAAAGATGCAAAAAATATATTTCTTACCTTAACTATTACTCAGTTGCCCCAAGGCTTATAATTTTATTTCTATTTATAGGTTCACTTGGTCGTTGCAAAATGGTCCAATTGACCCATTACTAACTAACTTGACCAAAAATTCCTTGTCCGTCGGCTTCTTTACCCTTCATAGTTGGTCCTTTGACCTTGTCGACGACCTTTCCGTCGCTTGCGGTACTGCACTTTATGCACTCTAAACCCATGCCAACAATATTTGTGGTCATAGTGGTATCTATTGGGGTGTATTTTGTGGTGGAGTTGACTAAGGTGAAGGTGACTATGTAAGTATGATTGTTGGGGCCTACTTGGTCAAAAGTCAAAACCATCAACAATGGTGTATATAGAGGGCTTGGTGCTCTTGAAATGCCCATCCTATACTTCCATACATTATAAAATCCTATCTTGAAATGCTCCAATCCTACCAATCTTTAAATACCGAAATAATGAAATTTGCTAGGTCTACTGAATTCTGAACGGGATATGTATTTCTACTTTCTTCATATTAAGTTCAATAAGGTTGGAACCACTCAAACATCCTAGAATTATTATGTTAATGTTAGAAATTCAAGTCAAATGATAGAAAGAGAAGGATACAGGAGAATGTCAACCTTTGCTTTAGGAATTTAATATTGCTAGTTATAGCTTCCAACAACAATTAAAGTGGTGGGGGAGTCGGAAAAGAAAATGAGAGTAATAGAAATAATGAACTGTTTTTTTTTCACTTTCGTACTGTGAGAAGCAAGGGGCAGTTTAAATCCTAGTATGGATGAGATGTGTCATGCTTGTAGTTTATAAATAAAAGGAACAAAGGTTGAAGTATGCACAACCATAAATTATAGGAGATGTTGAAATGGAAGAGTAGCAACGAGTTTGAGTTTCATAAGTAGGCTAGTTCATCCTTCCAAAAATTTAAACCATTATTAAAACGTTTTATATGCAAATTAACTAATGATAAAGATAGAGTCGCGAGGAAAATGGGGTCACAGGCTAGTGAAAACTAAATACAGTATAACACTGTGAGTAGAACTTTTACATGCAGAGTTATTAGTGGTAAATGTTGATAATTTGGGCTCAAATCAACGCCCTCCAATTTTGATAAAATTGGATAATCTAAGCATTAAAATGAGGCAGAAAGCTTAACATGTCGAATCAGTTGTTTTGTCTTAGGTGAAGGGTATTTTTTTACTAAGGTAATGATAAATGAGTTCAAAAGTCAAAACCATAAACAATGGGGTATATAGAGGGCTTGGTGCTCTTGATTAAATGCCAATCCCATACTTCCATACATGATAGAATCCCGCCTTGAAATGATCCAATCCTACCAATCTTTAAATACCGAAATCATGAAATTTGCCAGGTCGGCTGAATGTGATATGTATTTCTACTTTCTTCATATTAAGTTCAATGAGGTTGGAAATAGTCGAACATCTTGGAATTATTAACGGTAATGTTAAAACTTCAAGTCAAATGATAGAAAAAGAAGGATAAAGGAGAATTTCAACACATGCTTTAGGAATTTAATATTGCTAGTTATAACTTCCAACAACAATTAAAGTGGTGGAAGGGTTAGAAAAGAAAATGAGAGTAATAGAAAAATGAACTGTTTTTTTTTATTTCATTTTTGTACTGAGAGCAACAAGGTGTAGTCTAAATCCTAGTATGGATGAGATTTCATGCTTGTAGTTTATAAATGAAAATGAAACAAAGGTTGAAGTCTGCATAACCATAAATTATAGGAGATGTTGAAATGGAAGGGTAGCAATGAGTTTGAGTTTCATGAGTAGGCTAGTGCATCCTTCAAAAAAATTACACCATTATTAAAACACTATATATGCAAAGTAACTCATGATAAAGATAGAGTCGTGAGGAAAATGGGGTCACATTCTAGTGAAAACTAAATACAATATAACACTCTGAGTAGAACTTTTACAGGCAAAGTTAACAGTGGTAAATGTTGATAATCTGGCATCCTAAGACCACTCTTCTTGTTTCATGTGGTTTATATTACATAATAACTTGACAATAATTAATAACTTGATGAAGTGATGGAAATCCCCTTCAAAATACCTTGATAGAACAATTGTTAGTAAGATGGGAAACCCCTCGACTTCATGTACCTCCTTGTCGCCTTATCAATTGTGGAAACTGATATGATGCTTTTCCCTATTGACATATTACTAATTTTTAGATTATAAATAATGCACATAATATAAATCCTCTTTGTTGGTGTTCATTGTTAAAATCTTCATTAGATCATATATGATGCACATAGTAGGCATCTTCTTTTAGGAACCATTCACGAGTGCTTCTCTTACCATCCCACTGCTGAACAAAATCACATCATCAATGAATACCAACATTTATGTAGCAACACACACATCCTCAATTGGATTCTACAACTATTTCTTAAACACATCCCTTATTCTTTGTCCTTCTCAAGTTTAGGTTATTTTGTGGACCACTTTAATAGATTGCGTAATTGTTTAGGATATTTTGTTGCCTAATCACGATAGATTTTTGTGCTTATTAGTGTGCTTGGAAAAATAAATTGGATTTTAAGCATGATTGTCTTTGGATATTATTGTATTTTATTAGAATTACAAATGATGAAATCTATGTGTTAATATTTCTCCTCTTCCCGATTCTTAAAGGGTGCTAGCTCAATGGAAGAGCGCCTACCTTACAAGTAGGAGTTTGGTGGTTCAATTTCTCCATGCCCTAATGATATTACAATGTATTTCTAAAGGTAAAAAAGGTGGTAGTGTGAGATGGATGCAATATTAGACGTAACACTAAATGCAAAACATGATGTAAAAGTGGACACCACAACAAACACAAAACTGGATGCAAAAGTGTACGTTATGTCAGACGCAAATGTGGACACAAAATTGGATGCCACACTAAAAACAAATTGGATTAAAAAAGAAACTCAACACTAGACACAATTAATGACTCAAAACTAGATGCAATACTAGGTCCAAAATTGAGACACAACAATATATGCAAACGTGGAATCCTAACGAGATGTAAAATTCGACAATAAATTGAGCACAAAATATGGTGTATTGATGGACATAAAACCAGACGTAACACTAGGTGCAAAACTGGAAGCAACAGTTGGCGCAAACAAAAACTTAAAACGATAGACAATATTTGATGCAAGATGAGATGAAACATTGGATGTAAAACTAGACGTAATATTGAATGCAAGATCGGAGCAACATTGGACACAAAACTGGATGCAATGTTAGATACAAACATGGGCACAAAACTAGGCATAACACTAGGCGCAACATTGGGTGCAACATTTGGCTCAAACATATATGCAAAAAAGGACATAAACTAGGATGCAACACCAGGTGCAAACCTAGATGCAAAATACGACGTAAAACAAGATGAAACATTAGGCACAAACATGGATACACAAAATGATGTAAAACGAGATGCAAAATTAGATGCAAAAGGAGATTCAACATTATAAGTAAAATTGGATGCAAAACTAGACGCAATATTGAGGAGAAAATTGGATGCAAACCTAGATGCAATGCTAGATGCAGAATTTGACACATAATTTGATGCAAAACATGGTGCACAATTGGGTGCAAGACTCGACGAAAAACTAGGAGAAAATCAAGATGCAACATTGGATGCAAAACTGAGTGTCAAATTAGGTGCAAGCAAGGATGTAACAAAGGCCGCAGAAAAAGATGCAATACAAGATGCAAAATTGGGCGCAAATAAGAAGGGTGTTAAAAAAGATGAAAAACACTGGGTGCAAAAATGGACGCAAAATTGGATGTTAAAAATGATAGAAAAAAGATGCAATAGACGACGTATTACGAAAATGTACAATAGAGCTAGATTTATTGCCAGATTGTTCACCACAATTGGGAAAAAATACACTAAAATTCAACACTAAATCTGATGCTAAATCCAATTTTTGTTGTAGTGTTTGGTGTAATAAACCTTCAAATGTGACACCACATCTTACTCACATGCCAAATATTGCTTATGCATGGTCTATGTTTTGGCTTAAGGCCCCAAATATGGCATGTAAGAATTAGAGATAGATGACTTAGAACCTAGGTTTTTGCACCAAGCTATGCCCTTATCCCCAAGAAACATATCAAGTCTTTCAAACTTTGAAATCACCACCATATCAAATCTAGAGGCCAAAGATTATGTATTATGGGCATGTGTGATGCCTCGAACAATGAAACATGGCATGTAAGCCACATATTAATATATGTTATGGCCTAGTGCCTTGTTTTTTATCCCTAGACCATGGCATGGGAATCAAGAACCATCATTATTATGTTAATTCCAAAAATGATGGACATATATCACTCATACGCTAAATATTTCCTATGTAGGGAATGGGTGGTTGTTTGGGGCACTACACATGACCCATGAGACCTAGAGGAAACTATATGAACTTAGCGCTAGACGTTAATCTTGTTAGAGCATGTTTTTGTTTTCCATTTTTTAATAAATTTGTTTATGTTTTGAAACTTGGTTTTATCCATTTCTCCTAGAAAATTTTGTTTCTTAGGATAGTTTGAATCTTTTTCCTTTAATTTTCATGTTTATATGATTTCTTAGTTTTATTTTTCAAATTTTGGTTTGATTTATTAGAATTCATAGTTAGAGGGATTATATAATGTTTATATGAATTAAAAAGTCTTAAAAAATAGCATAAAATCTTGATTAAGGTTCTCTATTCAAGGTTAAATCACTATCATGAGTTATATTGTTGAAAATCATTAAAGCAGACTTTCTTGTAGCGCAAGCCTGGAAAAATTGCACACATGCGCTACAAGAAAGTTGCGTAGTTCAAAAATCATCATTTTTGGGTCAGATTTTTTGAACTTCTCACACATGAGATGTCTTTCATACTGGGTTGATGGATTTGATACGTGTTTCCTCTAGAATGATCATTGTGACAGGTGTGAATACGTCAAGCAAATCATCATGAGGGTGAGTCGCAGTGGTCTGTTTCAGAGTGATGGAATAATGATGGTTGAACATAATGAGACAAATGCGCCTTGAATCTCGTATCCCCTGAAGTGCACATAGAACAGATGAAGTTCGTGACGAAGAATCAGTAGTGTTTAATCAAATTTTGAAATAGGGCGAAAAACTAGGGCTTTGAGGAGCGGTCGTTTGGAGTTATTGAAGTGGTCAGAGAAGACTGAGGAATACAATTGGACAGCTGACAGTCACGAAAACACGATTCCAACACCTGGATTCATCACTTTGACAGGTAGGCTACGAATCGTTACCAAAGTTCATGAATTTGGGTTTTTTCAAAGCAGAGGACTAATGACAGAATTGATTGAAGATTATTAGTTTATAAACCTAATTATTACTAAATGACGAATTCTCTGTCAATGGAATTAAAGCATTTATTAGTTTAAACAAGAGAGTTCAGTTTAGGGTTTTAGGTTTCCCAATATAGCATTGTCTATCAGATTGTCAAGATTTGAAGAGATTCAAAGTTTGTTTCATTGACATAAGCTATTTGACAATTGTTCAAAATGAAAAGAAGTGGTAAGACTAATAGAGCAGAACCTTCAGACATGAGCTGGGTTCAAACTTTTCCAGATTGTGCAAAATTGTTTTCAGTGGCAGGGTGGTTAGTGTTTTTTGAAAGAATTGAAGGTTATCACTCAGAAGTCTCATATAAATTTGCTCAATGTTTGGATAATAATATGGTGTCTTTTGATACTTTGAAGTTTAAACTGACTAGGGAATTGTTGGCGGAAGCTACATGGATTGTAAATGAGGGTGAATACTGGTTTAAAAAAGTGCCTTTCACTTTTGATGCTTAGAGATATCTACTTCCAGATGTAGTAGCAAATTGGGGAAAGGGGGTACCTATTCAAAAATTTAAACCAGAATGGATAGAGCCTATCAAAATCCTACAAAGCTATATCACTTGTGAAGGGAGATTTGCTTTTGTTTTTAAGTATCATTTTAGATTCCTTCAACATCTCAGTCATGAATCCAAAATGAATCTCCCATTCTTCTTCTTGAAAAGTTTACAGAAGATGTCTAGCAGGGTGAAAGAACATCAGGATCACACCAAACAATCAGTATTTCATCATGGGCTTATAAAACTAGTCATAAGCACTGTATTTCAGACAAGAGAGAAGACATGGGAATATTTCCTATTTTGGTCTGGTTTCCAAATAGAGAAAGAAGAGCAGTCTCATAAGAGACAGTTAGATAAAGGTCATAATTTGATCAAGAAACTTAAAAAGAAAGTCACAGTCAATAATGAAGAAGGTGGTGAACCAGGAAAATATTTGAACCAAGAAGATGCAAAAATTGAAATTGAACAGCAAATTAATGTTGAAGAAAACAAAGTTTCAAATTCAGAAGTGAAGGAAATTGAGCCTGTAGAAGATACTTCTCCTGAAGAACTGAACCAAATTGTAAATGAAGATGTGAAGGAGCAAGAACAAGTCCCTATTACAGTACTCACTGAAGAAGAGGAAAGATCTTTATCTGATGAAGCTAGGGTTCATACCACTCATAAAGCTAGGGTTCATTCTAAAGAGGAGATACATACCCATTTTGAAGAAGAGACAATATCACAAAGGAAGAAAATGAAAGTTGTTGAACTAGCTTCAATTACACATCAAGGGAAAGCTTTGAAAATGTTAGGAGAGGTTGGAGCAGTTTGGAGGCCCAAGACAAGGCCTGAGAACAAACTCAGGTTAAATATGAAGAAGCTGTTAAACCCTAAACTGGCTGAAAAGAAGATTACAGTAGTTGAAGATTCATAATCTCAGGAGAAATTAGAAGACAATGAAGATGAAAATAAAAAGGTTATGAAGGGTAAAAGAAAATAGTTTCAAAAGATAAACCAGTTTTCATTGATACCAAGATCTCATAAATATTCAGGAAGGTTCAAGAGAAGATGATTCTATAACAACATCAAAATGATTTAAAGAGCTCTTGTATAGAGAAAGGAGAGGTGGCTGAGAAATCAGTTAATTGCAGTATTGAAGCTGAAGAGTATTCAAAAATTCCAATGACCTTGACAGAGCATATGGAAGAAGATGAAGAAATTTTTAGGAAGCTAAAAATTCTTTGGATACTTGAAGGAATGTAGCTAGTGTTAGAAGGAAAATGCATCGATTCTGAAAATGAAAAATTGCAGAGAAGTATCAAGCAATACAAGCATCAAGTTGAGTACCTGCATGAAAGCAATGAAGGATTAGTGATTGCAAATAGAAGACTTAGAGAAGACTTGGAAGAAGTAAATAGTCACTATCAGGAATTGATTCCAATTTCTAAAGAGGCTCTTAAAAGAAAAAGACATATAGAGAACCAGTTTATAGAGCTAAAACAAACTATTCAAGAATTGACACAACAAAATGAGGAGCTAACAAAAAGAGTTGCAGATTTGGAAGCAGATCACCAGAAGGCCAGAAAGAAAGCCCATGCTTGAGAGGGAATTGCTCTTTTAGTAGAGGCAGCAAAAGACTTGTAAAAGTACTTTAAGAAGAGAAGTTATTAGTTAGTTTAAAAAATTTATTTCATTTTTGTATAATGATAGTTTATATTGAACAATTCGATAGATGACCTAAAAGTAGTTTTGGTTCAGTTATGTAACTATTTTTGAAGGAACAAGATAAATGTAAGTCTGGGAAAGGACCAAGGGTTTGATTTTTGTTGCAAGGGGAGGCTATCAGGCTGTGGTTTATGAGCTAAGTGTAAAAACTCTTATGTGTTTTTAATGACTGAATTATGAAATATATGCAACTATAAGGCCTTTTTAGACTATTGACTGCTTTCATTTATGATTTGTGTTAATCACTCAGTTGGTATACTTATTTGCTGTTTAAGGTTTTATGCATGAAATGCTTGTTAACTGTGGGTGGAACTCAATACTGTGATTATTGTGTTTGGATTATAGTTTATATGTTATGCATCTCAGTCCTTCAAGTGCTCATGATTTAGTGTTTGCTTTGGTCTTATGGATTTTCTACCCTCTTGTCTACAAACTGTACAACCAAAACCCTATAAAAACCTATTTTTCTTAATTATGTTTATTGAGATTGTGTTGGCTTGTTCTTTCATAGTCTGAGAACAATTTATGGCACAAACATCTTTGGCACCGTCGTTGGGGACGAAGTTAATCACTGGTTTTGAGAGGTGAACTTAAACCAACAAATTTTAAAGACTACTTTTCACCAGTATTTCACAGTGGCTACTAAGGGAGTTGGAACAAGAAGTAGATCTAGTTCACCTTTACAACCAGGTGTCTTAGACCCATAACAGATATTGAAAACAGCTAGGAAAATCAGAAGGTCTCAGTCATCACCAGCCCTATGTAACCTTGATCAACTAGACATATCATCACCTTTTTTTGTTTTGAAGGGAGAAGAACAAGATTCATCTTGGTTGAAGCCTACAATCCCTGTTAGTAATTTTCAAGTTTTTACTGATCCTCAATCTTTCAAGAAGGAAAAGACTATATCTCCTAGAAAAATCCCTTTATTTCACCTTAAAGTTGGTAAAACTCTGTTTCACCCAAGTTCTAGTCAAGTCTTTCCATCACCTAAACCAATCAACTTAAAGATAGTAGCCCAAAATCATCCATTAGACATGATGGATTGAATGGTGGCAGCTAGGTATGCACATTTAGTTTTACCTCAGCCTTTGAATGCACTTCCTAGGGGTGATTACCAAAAATACTTTCCTAGGTTTAATGGACAAGGTGAAACCACGACCGAGGATCCTTGGGATGCATTTCTCAACTATGCAGATAATCAAAATATTGAGGCAAAAGATGTGTGGATGAAGATGTTCGTATAGAGTCTTGATGGAGAGGTCAGAAAATGGTTCAGAGAGTTACCTGAAATTCTATTACTATAATAGAAGAACTTCAAGATCTTTTCATGAGACATTGGGGTGATACCAAGGGTTCAATTTTTGTTGCAAGGGGAGGCTGTCAGGCTGTGGTTTATGAGCTAAGTGTAAAAACTCTTATGTGTTTTTGATGACTGAATTATGAAATATATGCAACGATAAGCCCTTTTTAGACTATTGATTGGTTTCATTTTTGATTTGTGTTAATCACTCAGTTGGTATACTCATTTCCTGTTTAAGGTTTTTATGTATGAAATGCTTATTAACTGTGGGTGGAACTCAGTACTGTGATTATTGTGTTTGGATTATAGTTTATATGTTATGCATCTCAGTGCTTTAAATGCTCATGATTTAGTGTTTGCTTTGGCCTTATGAATTTTCTGCCCTCTTGTTTACAAACTGTATAACCAAAACCCTAGAAAAACCTATTTTACTTAATTGTGTTTATTGAGATTGTGTTGGCTTGTTCTTTCGTAGTCTGAGAACAATTTCTGGCACAAACAAATCCCAAATCATGGTTTAGATATAAAAAATTATTCATGGTGTTATACCTCCCAAAATGGACACCAATTCGTAGCATAGTTCCTTTTGAAATTTTTGGCGCTATGTTGGATGTTTTCAAGGTGCAATTCCCAGATTTATACCTGGAGCTATGTCAGACATTTTTCCTCGCATAATTCATGGCGCAATCCATAGATCTATAAATAATGTTCTTGTTGGTGCTATTCTGGATGTTATTTTGAAGGCTATTCTCGGCGTGACCCGAGATGCTATTATGGAAGCTAATTGGGAGGCTCATTGGGAAGATAATTGGGACGATAATTAGGAAGCTAATTGGGATGCTAATTGGAATGATAATTAAGACATTAATCAAGACGCTAATTGAAACACTAATTAGCATCCAAAATAGTGCATACTTTCAAAAAAAGACTCAAATAATGCCATTAAAAGCACCATCCCATGGAAAATCGCCCACTTTGTCCAAAAAATGATGAAAGCAACACTAAAAGTGACCGTGGATGCTAAAAATGGACCTAAAACAAACGCTAATCACAGGGTTTTGTTGTAGTGTAGAAAGTTCTCTAAAAAATCTTATTTTCCTTCTCTAAATGAGAGGTATTTATAGTTTTTCCATGGATGATTACTCATCACACATGTTAAAGAGAATATCTCTCCCATGATCCCCTAAATTAGGATATGGGGACACATCAAGGGATAGGTGGAGAAATGATCTCAATTTTCTCCTTGAAGATTTCAACATTTCCATAAGGATCTCAACACACCCTTAAGACTAGGAAACTAAGGGTGAGGTGGATTCTCTTCCTCGAGCATTAATTAATTTTTGTCCCATTTTACAAAGTTCTATTGAACCTTCAACTTTGATGTCTTGTGAACTTTTTGTTTAAAAGGAGAATAGCCCAATTTTTGTCCGTAACTTTAATAAGCAATTTCTTTCACAAGTGAAGTCCATTTGACTCCATTAAAATTGCATCAAAAAGTTCTTTGCAAGCTCTTCGTTGATTGAATACCTTCCATGATAATTAAAACCTTTTACATTCTTGGATTGAAGAGATTCTCCTGGAACAAATCTCCCCATGAAAAAAAACACTTTTGAACCTCCAAAAATCTTTATTCATAATCATAAAAAAGATCTGTCTTTTTTTTTTCATTCAAAGATTTGTCCATGGTTGTCCTTTTGCTGCCTTGGATTAGTTTACTTTCATTTATTGCTAATAGGATGTTAGGTACATCCCATCATGCATCCAAAAATTGAGACTACACTGATTTTAAAGGTTTCAAACATTATGCCTTTTCACATTTTAAATGATCTCTCTGCTAGATGTATACATCCACGTGCAGGTCGCTTGGGGATGACACACTAGATCATTGGGTATTTGATGAGGAGATCGTTGCACAAGAGCATTGAGCTCATGGCGAGATGGGAGAGATCCCAGAACGCTGGTCATCCTGAATATGTCTTTCAATTGAAACTGGTGTTGGGATAGATCATCCTCTGTCAAACAACAGACTCTTGAATCATTGGGTAGATCTAATTACCGTTGGACAACGAAATTATGCAGCAACTATGCATGAAAGGAAATCTTCGCTCAACAGTGGCGCGTTTGAATCATTCATCCAATTCTTCTCAGTCTGGAAACTCCGTTCGCTGCCATGCATATTGGCTCATATGGCTCTTCTGAATGGTCGAGAGGCTGAAATAAACGCCTTTTCTCCAACTTTGGTGAAATGGCTAACCATCCATTCAATAGAGCATTGGCTGCTTTTATTTTCTAACAAATCACGATTTCTCTTCAATGCAGATATTGGAGGGGTGAAGCCATCTATCACCGTCATTCTGGAACGTGGCATTCTTATTGAATATATCCTATGCAAGGTTTTCTGATCTAACACTTCCTCCAGGCTAACATCCACAAATGCAGGCTTCTTGGGCTCCACTTTTGTTATTTCAGTTGCAGACACATTAACTGCCGGCTTGAATGACGAGGGAGTTTCAACAGCAGGGAATGGAGTTTCAGTTGCAGACACATTAACTACCGGCTTGAATGACATGTCATCCATTTTTTTTAATGTATGTTTTCACTTAAAAGGAGCACAGACTCCATTTTGCAGAAAGGATACCCACATCTTACCCAACCAGGAGAAAGAATGTTGTTTGTTTCCTTTGGACGAAAGAAGCCTAGTCTTGTGTATCCATAATTTCTACTTTTATCTGCTTTGGTTGATGTTGTGCATATCTTTTCCACAATTGTTGACGATGAACATAGCCATCTTCCTTCTTTACTGGGAGAGAAGAATTCTCATTTCTTGGTTTACTCTTAATTAGACCCTTTTTTCGACCATATGTTTTAAATTTCCAACATTCTGTAATATGATGATTCCTTCAAGATAATTACATCTTTTAGGCTATAAAAATTGTCTTCATAACCATATAATACCTTGGATGTTTTTGACTGAATTGCTGTTTGGTGATTCGCTTATTTTTTCGAATCACTATTTGTATTCATTTTCCTTTTTCCTTCTTGGATTTGTAACCATTTTGGGCTCATCTTTGGATGCAAATCCCAACAATGGTCCGCAACATGTCCTTGCATACGGCAATAGGAACAATTTTCCCAAAATCTTTCACAAGATGTTGTCTCTTGATATTCCAATCCTTGATATTGGGGATGTTCCTCAACTTTAATTGATTGTATGATATCTTGGGCATCAGTGCCAAGACCTCCTCCATTGAACCCCGTCTTTGTCAGGAGTTTGATTCCAATCTCACGCGTATGCTTTTCAAAAGAATTCAAACAAACGTTTGTATTTGAGGCGACTGAATGAACATGATTATTACTTACCTCATCTTTTGACTGAGGAACAAATCTGTCCATATGCACCTCTTTTATCATCCCTTCTGTTTGGTTGAATATGTTGAATGCAAAACATCCATATGATCTTTTTCATGAGGACAAAAAGTGCAAATTCTGTCATCTTTTGTTGTAGAAGGAATTCTTGGATTGTTAGCTTGTTGATACTTGGCTAACAAGTCCTCCTTAATTTGCATCTCACATTACATCTCTTTGAGTTGTTCTTGAAGTTATTTCTTATCTTTTGCCAAAGCTTCCAATTGTCTTCACAGCTCAACACTTTATTTTCCTTCATTATACAATTATCTTACCTTTTTCTCCAAAGTTAAGAATCCTTCGACAAAAGTTGAGTCTTAACAAAGATTTGCAAAAACATAATCAACAAGGTAATTCTTCATCTTAGATTCACAACCGAGATGATAAAAAAAATCATACGACAGAAAGATCAATCAATGCAACAATGGTTCTAAATATGAACTTTGATTGAAACGGATATAATACCAAACTTGATCCGCAAATGGGTAAACTTATTTTTCTTCCATTAACGAATGCTTAACCAAAATTCTCAATTTCTCATTATTCATAAAGAAATTGGCATAATAAACAATTTCAATCTTTAACAATTCGACGATTCACAACACAAGCACATGAAAAAGATATGCAAACAAGAGTTGTTAACAGAGTTTGCCAGAACTCATAGCTACATCTCTGGACTCATTGAAACTTTGAGTCACTTTACTATCTCCTTCAAAGATATATGACTTTCATAAGTACAATTACATGATCTTCACTTCAAATGACTCATTCCCATCTTGGGATGCCTTCTCCCTCCTCACCAAGAAGAACTAAGGCTCTCACATGAACTAAACTGCTTCTTTCATCTTGGGATGCAAATTCTCATACAAAGCTTACCAAAAAGTTCTCTAAAGAAACAACTTATTTTCCTTGTCCAAATTAGAGGTATTTATAGTTTTTCCATACATGTTAAGGATAATATCTCTCTCATGATCCCCTAAATTAGGATCTAGGGACACATCAAGGGATAGGTGGAGAAATGATCTCAACTTTCTCCTTGAAGATCTCAACACACCCTTAAGACTAGAAAACTAAGGGCAAGGTGGATTCTCACACCCTTTTAATTTCCTTTTTATAATTTAAATGAAAATACATGAGCATTTTTATGCTTCCCCAATTATTAATTAATTTTTGTCCCCTTTTACAAAGTTCCATTGAACCTTCAACTTTGATGTCTTGTGAACTTTTTGTTGAAAATGAGAATAACCCCTTTTTTCTGCAATTTGAACAATCGATTTCTTTCATAAACGAATTCCATTTGACCCGTTCAAATTGCATCAGAAAGTTCTATGCAATATCTTCATTGATTGAAAACCTTCGGTGATAATGAAAACCTTCTACATTCTTCAAATGTGGAGATCCTCTTGGATCATTAAGTAATAAATATTTTATGATATATTGTCTTCTTCATTTTCTTTATTGCTATTATGCTTCTTTTCAACATAATTAGTTAAATTCCCTTTAGGTTATGAATGAGAAAAATCATGGTTCTTTTTCTAGAAATCCTTCTGATAATGATCATATTTTCCACAATAATAATGCACAATTTTCTACTTGGATGAAGTTAATCCTCTTTGAATCTCAATGCTTGAATTTGTCTTACCTTTGGATTCCTCTCTTGTCTCTTGGCTTGCAAATCTTTTCCTTTACTTTCCCTCATGATTTCTTGCACAATGCAAGGTAAGGTAACCTAGTTTGTGGGTGCACCTGCATGTGCATCTACATGTACACTCTTTTTGAAATCAAGGTGCATGCAAGATGGTACTTAAAAGTAAATTATCAAATACACTTGCAAATATTACATACATAATAAAAGTTGGCCTATGAACAAGATACCATGGAACTATATAAGTTTATCACACCATGGATGTTTCTTTAGGTTGAGACCATGTTGCAAGGCCAAACATTATGGTCTTAGGCATTAATTTTTTTTTTTGAAGTTGATGGGCTTTGTGTAGGGTTCACAATCATCACACAATCCCTACACAAGGAAGCTTTGGCCTATGAGAAACATATATTGGCCATTTCAACATTTAGCATGCCATGTATATTTCTCAAGGCATAGGTCTTGTTTAGGGAAAAAATCTATGGTTTGAAGCCTTGACATTTATTTATGGGATTGATGGGCCCTAGGAGATGCTCGAGGTCTTCACTCAAGACCTACATAAGGAATGTTTATCATTTAAATGATATATCATGGCCATTTGGATATTTAGCACATGATCAATACAATCTTGAGGTCTAAGACTGAAATCTAGGGTCTTTATTTGGCATATGAATGAGAATTGTGGCCATTTCATTATTTATAACACCATAGATAGTTTTCAAGGTTCATTCCATGTTTCAAGGATGAAACCAAGGGTTTTAGACAATATATATTGGTTGTATATAGGTTTAGCACACCATGGATAGTTCTCTTGCGCAAGGCCATGGTCCAAGTCCAAAAGTGAGTACCTTAGCGAATACAATTAGTCTATGTTATCGATGGACTATGCATAGGCCTTGTAAATACTATGTAATCTCTGCACAAGGAATATTTCTTGCATGAGTGATGTATCTTGCACAAAGCCATGGATAAAACCAACTTATTTTTCCTTTTTTAACCTTTACTCAGAGTTGGAGAGTCGTTGGAGTTTCAATATTCCTTCAACAACGGTTTCACACCTCTGATGACATTTTAAAGTCAAATTTCTGACAACTACAATCAATAATGGAGGTCGGTTAGTGCGTCCATGGTGTCGAATTCTCAATGCATAAGTGTAGAATATTTTACGCTATTGTCATCGGATATTCAACTGCATGCCAAATGGATTGGTAAAAAATAACATAAGTTCTTTGATGTCTGGATGTCAAAAAATCTACAGCTCGTTTTGTAGTCGGATATCCGATGTAATTCAATCGACATTTAAGAAAAATCAGATTTGTCGGATTTCAGAGTTTTGTAGTCGGATATCCGATGTAATTCAATCGACATTTAAGAAAAATCAGATTTGTCGGATTTCAGAAAAAATAGTCATTGGATTTTGGGTTCAAATATCGTAGTGATATAAAGCAAAACTTATCACTTTATATAAGTCAATCTTTTAAAAATATCCATCATTCTAAGAATAATATTGAATCATTTGAATATAAATTTATGAAGTATTATATAAACAATTACATGTGATTTTATGGGTCCGGTTAATTATTTAGTGATTATAATGTATAAATATCCTCAACAAAGTATTATGACTAGGATTTAACTAGTTAAAAGGTCCAAGCTTGTTTCCAATGTATTCATAGTAGTATAGGAAGGTGTAAGTTTTGGGTTATCTTGATCAATAACAGTGGATGTGACAATGACTTGCATTCAGTGATGCAATCTCAAAATATTCAAGCTTATTTCAATAGGATATTTTCATGTTCAATAAACATAATTTTAAAATTCAAATTATGCAAAAAACTATTACTCATTCTTTCCAATATAAATTCATCACAACTATATTCAATATGGTTGATACACATAATTATCTATGTACATTCTTAAGTACAACATACGTATATATAATTATAACATGTAGGTATTTAGTTATGACATATGGATTCTTAATTTATGCTTGAATGTATAGTTAAGTTGTCGTAATCTCCAAATATACCATTTAGATATTTATTCATGACCTCACTATATGGTTTAGGGATAAGTCCTTTTTTGTAAAGGTTGAATTTATATTAAACTAAAGAAAATAGAATGATAGTTCCAAAGCTAGGGTTGTCTGAAATTCATGTATAAATATACTAAGTCTAAACAAAGCTAAGATTGGAAACTAGACCATCAGAAGATTCCCCTGTAGACCGAGGGTTATCACTAGAAAAATTGAGATTGATGAAAAGTAGACAAACTTTGCACTTTCCATGAAACTAGGCATAATAAAACTAAGCTTAATCATCATCAGAAATTACCACGAAGGACGAACTTGCACTTGGATTCTCCCTTTTGGTATCACACTTGACAAATTCCAGGAAGCGACGGAACAACGATTGTGAGGTTGAGGGGTATGTTGGGGCTAGCTTGTTGAATCTCTTCCCAGTGATTTTGTGAGCAAGAGCATCTAATTTACCACTAATATAATTTTCAACGACCTATTTGTGTCTAAATCTTCACATAAGCTCATCCAATCTTTGAGATGAGACATAGGCTAAGGGATTACTCATGTCCTCCTGAAATTGACCCTTCAGGAAGTCTTCCATAGCTAAACTAAACAATGAACTCATAATCCAAAACATACCCAGGGTTTTTGTGTGTCGTGTCTTGCAAATTCTAGTGGAACTAGAATCCTCCACTATACCCTCGAATTTAGTGATGAGCTTCTAATCTTTGAGGCATTACTTCTCATTTCATAGATGCCTCTCTAAGAATTCAGTGCGAGCTCATACTTTCCTATTGAGCTTGGTTTCAAAGAAATCTTTTGCATTATCCATCTCTCTAAAGGAACTGTGGCATATCAAAATGCTTTGGACCATTAATAGTCTTCCTCTTTGTGACTTTAGGGAGAACCATATTGAGAGTGATAACACCCAGAATCCAGGCCAAGGACCACCGACTACAGAAGAGGAGTGGGAAAATTAGCTTCGCAGGGGGGATTCCAGTTCGGGAAATGGAGAGTATTCTAGACTTCCAAAACCACTTATACTATGAAATGAGAACTTGACACAGTTATTGTTTTCCTCTCTCCTAATTTTAATAGCTATTTTTATCTCCGTTTCGTAAAGGTTTGATACCAGTATCACACATTTTCATTTTGAGGCATTTTTTTGGGCCTTGGAATCATCTTTGTCGTAAAATATTTTTAATTTATATTTTCAAGTGCGTTTTTTAGAAATTTAACAAAATAGCATACATTTAGAAGAAAGTTATAATAAAAAACATATGCATTTTGCAATTTTTTCTTTAAAATAAGACATTTTTATTGGCAAAATTGTAAAAAAAATCCAAAAAATAAAGACATTTAAAACCATTTTCAATGGATTTTCAGGGATTTTTTGTATAAAAATGATACTACCTCATATTATTTTCCAAAAAGTGACGATTCCCATAAATTCAAGAAAAAGTATACCATATATTTGTAAATGGCATATTTTTTTTTGTTTGTTGGCAAAGTGGTGGAACCCCCCTGACTAGCAGGGTTGCCATTGGCTAAGTAACCATGAACCAGGGGCATCTAAGCCGTCAAAATCACCCAGGGATTGCACCCGGCCTGGGCCACACCAACCCTTAACATGGTTGGATTTTTTGGTATCCGACGACCTTTCAACTTAGGGGGCGTCTTAACCATACCCCGCCACCAACTGTTCTACATCTCGCGGATTTGTAAATGGCATATTAAAAACATTATATATAGAAATTTTATTTCTAAAATAAAGTTCAAAAGTCAAAACATTACTAATATATCCTATCAAAAAGTTGTCAAATTTAACATTTTCTTCAAGACATGAAACTAATCAGCGTTGGAGTAATTATCCAACCACACATCATTATTTGGCTTATTTGGCCTAATTTACCACTTATCCTAAGTTATTGGCTCAAATATGTGACTGCATCATCAACTGGATCATCCTCCTTCAATCAGAGATCCTAATTGAGTCTTCTCCTTCAATCGGGGAGACTAACTGAGCCTCCTCCTTCAATCAAGGAGCAAATTTGGGTTGATCTACATCACATAAGTGCCCCAAATCATTTAACTGATGGTTGTTTCACCTACTTTCAGTTAAACTAAACCTATAAAGGCACCTCCCTGTTTATTTTGTCTATTTTTGGTAAATTGCAGTTAACTAGAGTGATTAAAGGCGCCTCCAACTACTTTTGGTGACTTAGTTCAGTTTAGTTCAGTTTATCTCACCTAATTGAAGTCAGATATGTGCCCTCACTTATTGATTGACATGCAGTTGAGTTCTATTCAGTTAGACTCAGTCTAAACTGCCTTCGATTCAGTTAGAGTCAATTAAGGTTGTGCTAAGTGGTTAATTGATGTGTTGAGTGGTGTTTAACTGAGAGCTAAGCCACTCTCATGTAATAAATTCGAATGACCTCTTTGGGATTCAATTTTTTTGGCTATTCATGCCATTGTATGACATTGTATCACTACTTGCGTTAATGATAAGCAATTATACAGCTGCAACTCCTTATTGCTCTATTTCATGTCATTTATGAGTAAAATTGTTCTGTGAAATCTATTGTGAGTTTTTGTCTTGTTTCTTAGATTGTTGTGACTCCAATTTTATATGGTATAAGAGCCATGTTAGGACAAGGCAATTCTTCTACAGGTTTCTTGTAGGATCTATGAATAAATTTGCGCAAAATTACTCAAAAACATTCCAGCTTTGCACCAGAAGTGGAGAGTTTACCACATAATTTCTGGTCAAACTTGCATTGTTGATCAAGCTTGCTTGATTAGCTAAGCCAGGTGTGAAGCAAACTCCAAAAGTGCAGGTTGTTCAACCTTATTTTGTCTTTTTTTGTGTGATTGAAGGTATCTCAAAGCACTTTCATTGCATTCGCTACTACAACAACATAATGGCCTCTTCAAGAAATATTCTCACTCCTTTCAACTATCATCAGTGGAAGGAGGATATTGAGATACAGTTGTGCTCCAGAGGACTCTATAGAGTCACCATGGGCACGGAGTAATAGCCTAATGCATTAGTAGACACAACAAAATATTGGAATAAGCTTGATGAAGCATATGGTTTTCTATGCCTCTCAATTTCAAAGGATCTTCTTTTCCACTTCACTAGATTGAAGACTCCCAAGGAGATATGGGAACAACCTGCTACTCTTTTTGATAAGCAAGATGAATTGAGAATCTATCAGCTGGAGAATGAGTTGATATCTCTAAAGTAGGGAAACTTTGAGACCATGAATGAATTCTTTACCAAGTTTAAGCACCTGGTGCTCCAATTGAAGTAGTGTAAAGTTGAGAAGGAATATGATCAACTCATCCTTGTCATCCTTTCAAAACTTGGCCCAGAGTACTCTATTTTTGTGTCCACCTTTCATAGCATAAACCTTACAATTATGAATTGGAAGATGCCGACCCTCAATGCATTCATCGAGTCTCTCACCAATGAGAATGACAAGCTTGTTCAAATGGGAATCATCAGATCCTCTAAATATCAGTCCTTGTTTGATGGAGGACCCAAATCTTTGAATGTCAAAGGGAAGGAAAAGAAGGAGAAAACAAAGTTTGACCCTCCCAAGCCAAAGGAGAAAAACCAGCAGTTGGATGAGCCCTCAAGCTCAAGAAATAACAAGCAAAAAGGCAAAGAAAAGATCAAATGTTCTTATTGTGGAAGAGGCTTTCATCTTGAAAGATCTTGCATGAAGAGACAACTTGATCAAATGACTCTTCTCCTTGAGAGGAACACCATCAATCTCCCTGAAGGTGCAAGGAAGAAGGATAATCAAGATCAGAACAATAATCCTGAAAGAGGACATGCTCTCATGGCTAATGTTTCGAATCCTAGAGCTCTTCTCATTAAATTTGGTGCTTCGAACCATATGGTGGCATGCAAATAATCCTTCACAATACTGGACTCTGACAGCTGCATCTCCATCCACATGGGAGATGACTCTCAAATCACATCAAAGGGAAAAGGTACTGACAAACTAGAACATGGAAGCTTAAAAAATGTTCTTCATGTGCCCTCTTTGGCTTCAAACCTGTTGTCTGTGTATCAAAGGACACACACAGGTTTTCCCAAAAGAGTTACTTTCATCCCAAATGATGTTGAGATCTCATAGATTGCATCTGAAAAACTCATTGCTACAGGGATAGTGAATAATTCTGCTAAGACCTCTAAGTTCTCCAAATTTGTGCCTGATTCAAACCCTACCTCCCTTCTGACTCATGGGAATGAGATTAGGCGGTTGTGGCATGAAAGGTTTGGACATCTAAATTTCAAATACTTGCAACAACTTCAAAATAATTCCATGGTATAAGTCCTCCCTACAATCAAATCCTCCAAAGGGATCTGTAAAGGATGCATTTTCGGCAAGCATCCTGACCATAAATTTGATCGGGGAAAAGAAAGCTGAGCTACATGTATTTTGGGGTTGATCCATTCTGATATCAGTGTTCCAATTCCTACAACCTCAATGAATGGACCGAGGTATGTTTTCACTTTCATCAATGACCTATCTAGATTCACATGGGTCTATTTTCTCAAGAAAAAATCTGAAGTCCTTGAAAAGTTCATAGATTTTAAGGATTCTGTTGAGAATGATTATGGCAGCAATATCAAATCTCTTAGATTTGACAATGGAGGTTAATACATCAAATATGACATGCTGCAATTTTTTTCTAAAAGTGGAATCAATATTCAGCACACCATTCCCTACACACCTCAGCGGAATGGTGTAGTGAAAAGGAAAAATCAAGCTCTAAAAGAGATGACAACGTGCATGCTTGAAGCTAAAGATTTGCATGCAAATATTTGGGCGGAAGCTATGAATTTTTATGCCTACATTCAGAACATGGTTCCTCATTCATCTGTGATAGGAAAAACACCTTTCTAAGCATACTTTGTTCACAAACCGGATGTGTCCAATTTCAGAGTTTTTGGGTCCACTACTTGGGCTTGAATTCCACCAGATAAGAGAAAATATTTGCAACCGCATGGTATTGAGTGCATGTTCATTGGGTATTGATAGGAATCAAAGGGATACAAACTCTTGAATATCAAAACCAAAAATATATTCATAGAGAGAAGTGTCTGCTTCGAAGAACCTCTCCAAGATGTGAAACTAGTAGAGGAAGAAACTGTTGAAATTCCCTCTCGTTATAAGGAAGATTCTAAAGATGAAAATGGAAGTGTGATCTCTGATATTTCAGATATGATGTCTGATATCAGTGATAATTATATATCAGGTTCTGAAATAGATCCAGATGATCCCACTCATCTACCAAAATGGACCAAAAAAACTCTCTCTTCTGTCGGGTTAGATGTTGGAAATCCTGTTGATCCAAGGAGAACTCGGTCAGATTTTCAAAGAGAAGGTATTTCTATTTCTTGCAATGATACTTTGTTGTATGGGAAGTGCTACATGATGATTGGATATGATCCTAATTCATACTATCATGCTCGGAATGATCCTCGATGGAAAGCTGCAATGGATGAAGAGTTCAACTCTCTCCTGAAAAATGCAACTTGGGAGCTAGTTTCTTTTCCACCTGGGAGGAAACTTGTTCAATGAAAATGGGTCTATTGAACAAATGTTGCTGCAGATGGATAAAACTAAAAATATAAATCATGTTTGGTAGCAAAGGCTTCTCCCAAGTCCAAGGAGAGGACTGCACCGAGACCTTTGCACCAGTGGAAAAAATGGATTCTATATGGCTAGTTTTGGCCATTTCTGCATCCAATCACTGGGAGGTGCACCATATGGATGTAAAAAGTTCTTTCATTCATGGATACCTGCAAGAATAAATATACATGAAGCAACTTGAAGGCTACACATCAGATACAACATTAGTTTGTAAGCTGCAGAAATCCTTGTATGGCTTGAAACAAGCCCCAAGATCTTGGTACGCCAAAATGGATTATTTTCTGTTGTCACTGAACTTTGAAAGATGTAATTCTGATCCAAATGTGTACTTGCAGCAATATGAAGTTAATTTGTTGATTTTATTTATGTGTGTTGATGATATATTAATCACAAGAAGCACTCTTGCTTCAATCAGCTTTATAAAAACTGCTTTACATGAATCTTTTGAGATGAGTGATCTAGGTCTACTGAGGTAGTTTCTCGGGCTAGAAATAACTCAATATTTTGATGGGATTATGGTGACACAATCCAAATATGCTTCAGACTGTTAATTAATTTTAATATGGTTTATTTCAAGGCAACACCTTTCCCATTCCTCTCAGGAATCAGTCTTGAAGAGGGAAACACTACTCCATGGGTGGATTAGGAATCAGTCTTGAAGAGGGAAAAACTACTCCATAGGTGGATTATACTCTTTACCGTCTGTTGATCAAAATCCTTCTCTACTTGACACATTCAAGGATTGACATTTGTTATGTCGTGAATTTTGTATCAAGGTATATGCAACAGCCTCATGAACTTCACTGAAGGGTAGCCAAGAGGATTCTACAGTACCGGCAGGGTAGTAGATCCTATGGCATTCACTATGCTACTGATTCCGAACTAGACTTGGTAGGATTTATAGATTTTGATTAGGAAGGAGATAACATAGATCAAAAGTCCACTTCCTGCTCTATTTTCATGTTTGGTGGTGGGCCTATTTTCTGGTCAAGAAAAAAGCAGGCTGACATTTCCCTTTCTTCAGCAAAGGCAGAGTACAAGGGATCGATCAATGCATGCATCCAGGCAGTTTGGCTGCAAGGTATTCTTTCCGAGTTTGATATTGGTAGTACTTCATCTAGTGGAATTTTTTGTGACAACCAAAGTGCTATCAAGATCTCAACAGATTCGGTTTAGAGACAGAGAACCAAACACATCGAGATCCATGTGCACTACATCAACGAACTTATGCATGACAGAACAATTGTTTTGCAATATTTCTCAATTGCAGACATTTTCACCAAGAGCTTCACTGAGAAGAAGTTCACTTACCTTCGTTCACTATTGGGGGTGAGTTCCATGGTAAATCCAGATTAATTCTTTAGTGTTCAGTTTGAGGGTTTTTTTTTTCCCACAAGGTTTTCCTCTTTTCCTCACTTAGAAAATTTTGAGCATTTTTAGAGTTATTTTTGTAAAGGGTGACCTATGGCCTTTTTTGCCGAGGCCCTATCTTTTTTTTACCCCTCCTCATGAGTTTAGCTTAAGGGGTGTTGGAGTCATTATCCAACCACACATCATTATTTGGCTTGTTTGGCCTAATTTACCACTTATCCTAAGTTATTGGCTGGAATATGTGACTACATCATCAACTAGATCATCTCCTTCAATCAGGGAGCCTCAGTAATCCGTCTCCTTCAATCAGGGAGACTAATTGAGTCTCCTCCTTCGATCAAGGAGAAAATATGGGTTGATCTACATGACATAAGTACTCCAAATCAATTAACTAATGGTTGTTTCACCTACTTTCAGTTAAAATGAAGCTGTAAAGGAGGCTCCCTCATTATTTTTGGTAAATTGCAGTTAACTTGAGTGATTAAAGGTGCCTCCAACTACTTTTGGTGACACAGTTTAGTTTATTTCAGTTGATCTCACCTAACTGAAGTCAGATATGTGTCCTCACCTACTGATTGCCATGCAATTGAGTTCTATTCAGTTAGACTCGGTCTAAACTTCCTCTAATTCAGTTAGAGTCAATTAAGGTTCTGTTAAGTGGTTAACTAATGTGTCGAGTGGTGTCTAACTAATAGCCAAGACACTCTCATGTAATCAATTCAAATGACCTCTTCGGGGTTCAAATTGTCTGGTTATTCATGCCATTGTATGACATTGTATCACTACTTCTATTCATGATAAGAAATTATCCAACTGCAACTCCTTATTGCACTGTTTCATGTCATTTCTAAGTAAAATTGTTCTGTGAAATCTATTGTGATTTTTTGTCTTGTTTCTTAGATTGATATGACTCCAATTTTATAATCAACAATATCATGCATGTCAAATTCTTCATCGAAATTGGAATTTTATGGAGCTTGGATTTCTTCAGGGACATTAATGTCCTTTTCCATTGGGTCTTCTATGTCTGCAAGATGCCCAAAGTGCTCTTTCCAAACATCCCTCCTAATGGGGGTTGAGGCTCTTTTGACATCTTCACCACAAGTGTTTCACTAAACTCTCATTTCTTCAAACCAACTTCTTGCAATTCATCTGTAAGAACTTGAATAGCATTAATTATTTGCTTGCTATAATTGCATTACATTAACCATTATCAATGGATATGCAATTTCTTCCTTTCTGTAAGAAGCATGCTATTGTTGTACCTAATCACCAAAAACAAAACAAAAAAATAGTTTAGTCAAATGACATAAAGAAGCATACTTAAAAAAACTAAAAATTAATGAACAATAAAAAAACAATAAAACTTGAAATAAGTTTTCATATGTAATATTATAAATTTTACCTGAACCCGAGAACAAAACTAAGACCCAATCTCCTTATCTGAAAATGTATCTATGAGAAAAATAAGCAACGCTTATGGCTTTTGATAGATCTTTAGAGTCACTCCTTTCAAATCCCTTTCTTCATATGTTAATTTTTTAACCACAACATTATAAGTCAACCTCTCACTATATTCGCCTTAATTATTTTTCATTTATTGAAACAGATTCATAAGTCTCATCTTTTGTCCAAGTTGCAAGATGTATATTTTTAATATCACTGAAAAATGAATCATTGGTGGAGCTACCTTTTCCTATAACAAAAATATATAAAAGATATAAAAAAACAAAACAAACAATAAAAAATAATGTAAAAAAACTAATGTTTAAAAAAGATTAAAACAAAAATATAAAAATGATTTTTTTTAACTTCAATCTTAAAAAAAATACTAAAAAAAACTAACCTAAACTAAACTAAACTAAAATAAACTAAACAAAAAAAAATAAAGTAAACAAAACAAAACTACAATAAACAAAACAAAAAAAATAAACAAAACAACAAAAATAACAAATAAAAAACAAAAAACAAATAAAACAAAATAGGCAAACATGTGGAGTGTAAAAGGGGGTAAGGAGGGATGGCACAATTATGAGAATGACGCCACCCCTCCCTACCCCTTTTACACACCACCTCCACCATCCCCCCACCACTCCACCACCACCTCTCACTCATCCTTCCCCCTCCCCTCCACTTATAATGTAAGGTGTGCATTTTATTTTAAATTTGTTTGTTTTTGTTTTTATATAAGATTTGTTTTTAAAAAATTACTTTTACACTTTGTTTTTTATAAAGTTTAAAAACATTACTTTTTTACATGAGTTCTTTTGTTTTTTACTTATTTCTAAATTTTTTTTAAATTTTTTTTTTAAATTTTAGTCTTTAATTATGTCTCTGTTTTTAATAAAAAAAATCAAATTTTGTTTTAATTTTTTTAGAATTTTATTTATTAAAAAAATGGGCTAAAATTATGTGAATTATTTGTTCTTGTATGGTTTAATATATGATTTCATTATGAATTACATCATAATTTCTTTGATTTTCTATGGTTATAGTGGTGAAACTATTTATGAAATAATGTTTTTTTGTTTAATATGAAAGTTTCAAAAAAGTTGTAATTTATCTCTTGAAGAAAAACATGTTTTTCCAATTTACGGGTCGATTTTAAAGTTTTTGTAAACAACAGTATGGGATGTTTAGGCCATGGCTCTTTTTTTTACCCCGAAAAAAAATGTGTATATTGGTATCAACACTTTTCTATTTGGGGGATGTTTTTGGTGTTTTTTATGCAAATGTCATCATTTTTATGGCTAGAGTTCTCGTTCTTAGTATAAAGTTCTTGTTTCATAGTATAAGTGGTTTTAACTTAATGGGCATAGAGATGACCCTAATGATGGCCTCTCCCACATAGAAGCCTCATCACTTCACTAAGCTCCTTACCATCATAGAGAAAGTCGCCATGAAGAACCATGAAAGCTCACACAAGGGAAAACTTAGCAATATGCACCACTAACCAATAGATTATTAGGAGAGCATACAATCCTCATAAATGTTTGATTATGACGAGATCAATTGCATGGATGTGCTTTAAGTGGGAGTGGGCACCTTCTAGCCTGCATGCCCCTTCACACTCATGCTTATTCCAAATGCGCATTGGCCTTGCTTGTGTCATCATGGTGGCGGCACCCCTGGTGGGGGTTTAGGGATAAGTCCCTAGTTTTCAACTGTGAACTATTTCCTTTCCGACTACGAACTAATTATTTTCCAAGTGTGAACTAATTATTTTCCAATTACGAACTAATTATTTTCCAATTGTGAACTAATCCTTTTCAATTGTGAAATATGAATTTATTTTTCAACTTTTAGACTCTCCCAAAGTTAGAACTTCCAATTTGACATCATATTAGATTCATTAAGGATATGGAGTCATGTGATTGGTTTATCAAGAATAATGGGCTAAATTTAAGTTATGCAAGGTAATAATGAATCCAATAACACTTTGTTATAAAACTAGAAGTATAGTATTTGGTTAAGAGATTTTTATTACTATATTTATAGTAATAAAACACTTGTATTAAATATATTAAGAAATATGTGGATGGAGTCGTTAACTGTTAGGAGATGATTTATTTAGCTATTTGGACATTTCTCAATTCAATTATTCTCCAATTATTATTCTCTACTCATCATTTTCTTATAAAAAGATCATATCACTCTCACCTTTGGAAGAGGTAGAAGGGTTGAGAGTCGTGCAAATATTAGGTTGGAAAAAAAACATATGTAGTGTTATGGAAAAATCGGGATAATCTAAAAAAATTATGCTAAGATTATGCACCATGGTAGGTGATACTATGGACATGGCAACGATACCAATATGATTGTGACACCTTGCTAGATTTACTAATGTATATTGGTTGAGAAAATCACAATAGTTTCACCACTACTCAGTAGTATGCTCGTCATACCATGTCCATCCTCCTCCTTGCTATGACTAGAAAATAATTTCATGAAGGAGCATAATAATAGAAGGGTCTATCTTAGATTGACTAAAAGAGTAGCTAATAGAGAGGTGTTTTAAAGTGTGTAATGAGTGATGGAGATATTGGACATAAAAGTGGTTGTCTCATATTGGTTGATTTGTATAGTATTGTGGTGCCATGTGATAAGTTGCACGATGTGATAATTGAACACATGAGCTTGTAATATAGCATTAGGAAGGTTAAATGCAACTGGAATTTAAAAATGCTTTCATCTTAGTACTCGCTGCTCAATTCTTGTGTGGATGTTTTCCAATTACTTATTGACTCTTTTTATATATGGTTTGATGCATTTCATTAAGATAATTTTGTGATGATAGATACATTTAAATCAAGGCATTAATAATATGATTATGTTGTTATTAATTGTTGAATCCATGTGAACACCATAGTGTTGTAGTTATGCTTAGATCCTAAAAGGAAATGAATCTAGGTAGATGATAGAATATTATATTCTGGTCATACTATTCTAAATTGTAATGTGATGAGGGTAATAACGTAACATGGTAAAGAGTGGTATGCTCATTTTATGATATTTTTATGTATGTGTAATGGTGCATCATATATTATTGTTTTATTTAACTATACAAATAATGATGAATCATTCGTTTAAGAGGTATGATTCATAAGACATGTGTTATCTGCTTAATACATCGTGTGAGATATGAATTATATATATCTAGTGAATATAATGAGTTTTTATTGTGGTAAGTCAAGGTATGAAATTTGTGTGAAGTATATACTTGCCTAGAATAAAATATATAACTTACAAAACTTATGTAGGGAAAATTTATGTTAAAGTATTTTGAGTAATTTCAAAGTTGGAGACATTAGGTGAGTGATACTACTCATTATTCACCTTTAGAATATAACTTGTTATAATTATGTTATTATTAGTTTTTGTTTGATATTATATTAACTTATCAATGTTTGGTTATCTACAACTTTCATGATAATGTTGAGAAAAAATAAGAGGTTGAATATTTTTACAATATATTTAATTTTTTATGAAGATGAGGACAAGGCTAATGAGGACATCAACAATTAAAGAAGGGGTGAATGTCATGGACCAATTTTCCATGTGATAAAAAAAAAAGAGTTTTGACAATAAAAGAATAAAAATGAAAATTATTTAAAATATTTAGAGAAATTTAGTTTTCTTATATTTATACCAAAATAATGAGTTATGATGTAAATCCGAAAAGTTGTTACTTTTTAGTATTTGACCTTATACACTATTTAAATATTATACGTTTGGATCAAAGGGGACATTGGAGAAATATTTCCACAAGGAAGAGAGTGGGGTTATGTGACAGACCATGTCCATGAGGGTTTTTTTCCATGGCATGAACATGTGAGGGTTACCATATACATGAGGTTTAGGGTGAGCTCAATACTTGACAGGCCATGGGAAGCAACCACAAGATTTTTCGTTATATGCAAGTGATCTAGTGTACCCTCCAAGAGACCACCCTTGTAACAAATCAGT
>LPNX010805404.1:298078-370960 GCA_001517045.1 Pseudotsuga menziesii
ATGCATTTCTTGATTCTTATTTAGAATGGTTATATACTTTAAAGAATGGAAATTGTTGTTAAAAAATAAAAAAAAACATTTTTTGTTAAATAAAAATAAATTGAAATCATAAAAATAGCTTTTGACACATTAAGGAAGACATAATTATCTGTCCAAGAGACTAAGGAACCCCTTATGTTGCCACTGTAGAATCTAGTACCACGATGGAGTCAAGAATGGTGAAATCATCTTCCAAAATCTTTCCTCAAGAGCTTTTAGTTATTTTGAAAAGCACAATAGAGGCACCAGTTCCAAGTTATTGAGGCAAATGAGATATGAAGGAAAAGGGCCAGTCAAGAAAGGCCAATGGGTTGTGATTTTCATTATATCTCAATAGAGGCCCAAGTATGAAGGCCTAGAATTCAATGGACAAGAATCATGTATAATTTTATCTCAAACCATCTTTGGAAATGTATTACCCCTAGTTTTGACCCTTGGGATGTATTAAGTTAAATTCTGTAAATGATGTAAATATGCTAGTATGGATTCCTAGTGAAAATCTCAATGCCATGGCCCGACTAGTGAATGGCTAGGCATGCATAATGTAAATATTTCTATATATATTATGTGGTTGGTTTCCATTCTAATTTGAAAGGTATGTAAATAATATGTTGTAAAAATAATAAATGGTCCAAGATGACTGTGTAAAGAGAACTAGAGGGGAAGAGGAAAGGGGTCCTATGAGAGATTAAATCCTCTATTTCCAAGTGTCAACCTTAGAACTCATCCTTTTGCTACCATGTGTCTTAAATGAACCCATTTAATTCCTTTTGACTATTAAATACAATCTTGGAATCGGGGCGATTTTTAAGGATTCAAGTAGTATACTTAAGTATAGTATTATAGGTGATTATTTTGGATTGAAAAAATCATACATATATCTAGGTAGGCGAATGTTAAATAAGAAACATACAATTTACTGCCAAAGCGTGTAAATTTTGGTGAATATTATAGTAAAAAAACCATATTTTATGTAAATATAGGCGATTTTTAAGAGTGAAAATGACCAATTAGCGAATTCATTTTTTGAGAAAAAGGCCAAAACAATAGCGAATTGCTGAAATTTCTCCCCTAAAAATTAACCTCCATAAAATGCACGTGTGAGGTTGGTGGGAAAGGTCTTCTCATGTAGTTATGGAAGCATAGGATGGATATACTTTTATGATAATTGTAAGATCCTTTCTTCTATGGCTAGAAATTATGCCAATTGTCTTTTCACCATCCCATCAACTCCTTTGGAGCCTATCACTCATTCCTTTTTCTCATGGAGATCTCTACACTACATAGAGTTTCTCTCATGCGGTTCATCCAATTACCATTACCATACTTGACTATGAAATAACTATAAATTTGAATTATGAAGGGAAATTGCAAACATTAGAGGGAAGAGAATGGTTGTAGGTGAGTATAGATGGTGAACAAGATAGGAACCTTTACCCATTGAGTTTTTGTTGCTCTTGAATTATTGACAATCCATGAATTAATGTTATATGAGGTTCTTCAACAACATACAACATCATGAACTCCTTCTTCACCCACTCGCAAGCATTGTTAGGGTTGGATTTCTTAAGGGAACTATGGAGAAATGAAGAGAAATTCCTTCCTTTTCATGTTGTGGCTTGGTCAGTAGAAAAGAGTTCCATTTCTATATGGTTGAGTGAGATTCTGGTAATTGCTTAGTGGTGAGAAATTTGGCTAAGTAAGAGAGAAAATGGGTTGTGGGTTGAGAGAGAGAATCCTATAGGTGTTTCCTTTCCCCTGGTGGTCTCATATCCTGGCTTGGGGGTGGTATCTTCATATGATACCTACGGTTGGGTGGGAAATTGATTTTTTACAACCTGTTGCTTGGGTATTCTTTCTTAAAAGATAAGTATTCTCTTATATATGAATGTGGAATGGATTTTATTTACTTCATGTGATGAATATGCTTGTTTATGTATGATGTATGTCTGGATAGAGTTATATTTATGTTGTCAGGTTTTACATTATGCAATTATGCATACTTTCTTATTCATAAATTCATTTTATGGACAAGGGGGGGGGGATTTATAAGCATGAAATCTGTAAACCCCTCGTGTGGTCAAAATGATTGATGGGGATGTTATAGTTAAGCCAATGAAACAGGAAAAGAAACCATTCCTATGGAGGAAAATGAAACGAAAAAAGTAGTGGAAAATATGCACTCAAATCTATTTGTACATGCATGGAAGAGGGAAACAAAGGGATGATTCCACCATTTAAATATACTCCAACACTTTGGGGATTTAGCAACCAAATTTGAAAGCATAATCACAAAATGAAAAGGTATATTATGGTATCTTTTGTTTGTTTCTGTTACAAGAAAATACGTCATAAGGCCAACAAATATTGGTGCTACTCCAAAAGGACAAGCAACTCATGCAAGAACTATTAATGATAGTAATGTAGATTGAATGGACATTGGGAGTCAAATGTTGGAAGCTTCACCCAAAAATCCATCCCAAGAAAGAAACATCTAAGAATAAATCTTTGAGAGTCAAAGTCAAGGGGAAAGAGGAGTTTCTTGTACTTGCAACCAAAGGAGAAACGATTGTCCAAGAACATATTGTAAGAGAGAATGTCATATCTAGCCATGATATGGATACTAAGCTAATGCCAAAGTCAACCCATCTTCAACTCTTTATCTTTTGTCCTACAAAGGAAGCACCCTTTGTTGGAAATTGGTGGGAGATTGCTTAATAGAGTAGAGGAGGTAGGCATGTAGATGAAGCTTTTGGGGACCAAAATCTTACAAATGGAGAGGTGTGATATGAATTGGGTCTTAATCAAATCTATTTTCTAAGCTTTGTATTAAATATTTTATTGATTTGGCAAATTTGAGTGAATAGTCAAAAACTTAATTTAACTTTGAAGATGAAAACAAATAATTGTAATGGTTGGATTCCCAGGAAACCCATGAAATATGAAGGTTGTAGAGAAGAAGGACATTCGAGGATGAATAGGGAAAGAGGGTATGAGAGGAAATGGAGCACACGGGAAAAAGTAGAAAATGGAGGATTCAAAAGAAGAAGTCTATTCGAAGATCGAAGGTTGTCTCTAAGCCAAATCTATCTACAATATTACTAGTGATTAAAAATGCATTAAATATCTGCTTGAGAATGCAATTCACCTTTATAACCATTTCTTAAGAAAAATAAAACCCCCGTTAAATGTTGGTTTTCTCATTTGAGTTTACACGTTAAATTATTTTATTATGACATAAGACTGAGCACTTTATTCTATAACTATTATGTTTGTTGTTCTAGTTAACATTTGGTTGTGTTGTTTGGTTTAAAGTAATGTATATTAATATTAATTAATTTACCCATAACAACATAGTTCCACATAGGGGTGGTAGGTGTGGGGGGGATCCTTCTGGATCCTAGAGGACATGTTGAACAAACCTTCACTTGGGGTCTCGGCTATAGGACCAATAATGAGGCCAAGTGGTTGGCTCTCCTTCAGGGAATGAAAATCCTAGCTAACAAAGATCTCTCCAGGATTGCGATACTTGGAGATTCTCGACACATCATATATAAAATGATCAATGGATATACCATAGGATCTATAAAGTGTTGTCGTCTGCATGACAAAATCACTCCTCTCTTATCTAAACACTATGATTTCTATCACATTCTTCACACAAATAATGTTGATGCTGACGCTTTGGCTAATACAGGGGGATCCTTACCCCAAGGTCACTATTGTCTAAATGGTCAAAACTCACACCCTAAACCCATACCTTCAATGAATTTGTGGGATGTAAATTTAGACCCCCACCACATCGATCTCACCTCCAAGGATTTATATGAAGGCTCGGATTTATATGAAGGCTCTAATGTTTTATGTAAAGGCTCTAAGGAGTTATGTGAAGGCTCTATACCTTGTTCTTCTACTCCTTCTCACCTTACCACCGCGTACCCTCCTTTCACCACTGGCCTCAATCCCATGGAACTTCGTGAAGGATCTCCTACCTTAACGCGTCGTCCTATTCCTCCCCACTCTTCTGCTGTGTGTCTCCCACTCTGCACCGGCCATTCCTTGATCCTTGAAGGTTTTATTATCCATCTCCCTTGGCTTAATTGCTCCTGCAACTTGCACGCTCTGGGCCTTTTTGTCCTCCTCAATATGTCTTCCCTCCGAAGCCTTCCTCACCCTCATTCTCCTCTTGGCAATGGTGTGCACTCCGTTTGTTATGTGATTTCTCCGGAGAGGATTTTACTGGATATTATTATAGGGGTTGACGAGGGAATTTTGCAGGAAATATCGTGGGAATCTCTGCCTCTCACCAGGGTATTTGTAAAAGATAGGCTGGCTCTCGCCACTTTCTTCACCTGCTTATGCTCTACTCATGCTGGTGTTTCTCTGTGGTTCTCGAACTCTGGTTCTGGGCTCAACCTCTCCATTGACAACCAGTCCTTTTTAGCAGGCAACAACTCGATTCTGGGTTGCAATTGTTCAGGGTGGAAAGAAGGTGTGGATGGCGCTCTCTCCTCTCGAAGCAAGAAAGATCATGACTCCCTCCTACAGGAACTCAACACTCTTAAATTGGTTCTTGGTGGTTTCTCTGTTGATGAGCAAGCCCAAGAGTTTGCAGGTGCAGTTTGGGCTCTCCACAACAATTTCTCCAGAATAGCAATTTCTCCCGGATAAGGCAGAATGGATCAGGAAAACGAGAATGTTGGGCTAGGAGACTTGAAGAAAAATCTCAGGCGTTTGTATGAAATGATGGCCATTGGCATTATGGACAACAAGGAAATTGCCCAAGAGGTGAAAAATATGGGGGAAGTGGTCAGCTACACCTCATATCAGATAAGTAATCATGACTCCAGGATCGATGATACTGAAAGCAACCTCAGGGAAATCATGGGCAAGGTGGACAGAATTCAAGAGGACCTCCATATTTTGGTAAGCATGAATCAAGGCAGCAAAGCTTTTGAAACTCCAGCAGGAGCAGCCCACCCTATGGAGGAGGAATCGGTTGTCCAACCCATGAAGCACCCAAGAAATCTTTAATGGTTTCAATAGTTCATGTTTTTTTATTTGTTTCTTAGTCAACAGTTTATTAGGGTATACACTACCTCAGGCCTTAGAAGTTATGTAAAAGCTCTTGTGGAGTTCTTTGGTCATCCTTTTGGACCAGTTTTGTTTCATCCTTTTTTGATCTGCAAGAACTCTCAATACCCGCTTATGTTCTGTAATGAATGGCTGTGCACAGCCTGTTTTATATAAAACCTTTTATAGTTTCTGTTAAAAAAAACATAGTTCCACATCCACAATAAATATATAGATTCTCAATTAAATAAACTCGACAATATTTTAAATTATATATATATATAAAATATTGGTCAAATAGTTAACACATAAAAAAGTGTTAACATTTATGCTAATTAATATAGCATTTACATATATGTCTATACTTTTAAGTGGTAGAGAGAACTTGTTTGAGTTATATATATTCACCATTACTTTGTCATGGGAAATGTCATTTTGACATTAATATAGCTCAAATCCTATATGGAGGTGGTTACATATGGTCGTTCATCTAATTAATAGCTAGGATTGAACTCTATGTATTTTGTTATCACAATAGAGAGTATATATATTTTGGATAATTTGTTCTCCACAACAACATGAATTGGTTTGAATTGTGTCATAGGAAGTAGTGTAATCACATCTAAAACAAAGTCATCTTCTTCTACATGTTCATATTCTTATATTTGTTGGTGATTGACATATGAGAATATTTACACTCACATCTCATTGATAATAAAAAACTAATTATTTTATTTCCACAAAGATCCATGTTTGTGAAACAAAAATACCATGCCTACCGTTAATGAATCATAATATGGAACTAGAACAACAATTAGTACATAAGTACATTCAAGAATACAAAAGATGTATAGGGATTTTAGAATAGTAGAAAGATGGTTGGATGTGAAATGAGCAACCATATTTAAGATTAAGGTGGTTAAGTAACAATTAGATTATATGTCTATATTTCACTTGGATGGATGGATGTTTGTTTTGGTTTCAATTGACTACTTTGATTAACATATGATACTAGTTCCACTCATGTTTCGATGACGAAATATACAAAGGCAAATGAATGTAATGTGCGTAGTAAGGATAATATGAGGTACTTATGAATGCACCTAAGGGGAATAATTAATGTAATGTCGCCATAATCATGACACAAGGCCCACTTGGTAATTGTTTGATAATAAATAAGCCCACTAAGTTGTTGGAGGGAATAATATAATAATAAAGGTAGTTGGCATAAGTCCAAAAACCTACTCATGAGAAAGTATATATAAACATGAGTGTTATTGTACTGGATATGTCAAATATTATGTTATATCAAGTATGGATTGTGAAGTGATTTCTTCCAAAATGAGTAATTAATGGTGTTACCCTACTCAAAGGGTTTTCTTTTTATTCTTGTGTGGATGTGTTTCTTATATTAAAGTTGAGGGTTTCTATCTTTTATCTACAAAGTTACATTACAAGTGCTATAAGAATTCTTTCTATTGTCACTTCTAGCATTGGCATGGTGATGCTATATTTGCATTTTTCTTGATCAACACTAGGTACAATTGAAGAAATACACAGTTGAAAATATTTCTTTTGCGTTTTCCCTCAAGTTTCCATGGAAGTGTTCTTGGTTTTTAGTCAATTTACGATTACTCTTGAGACAATTAAAGATCTCATTAATGGTAACTTGTGCTTAAACATTTCTCTTTAGGCAATTGTTCTTGGTTTTTAGTCAATTTACGATTATTCTTAAGACGATTAAAGATCTCATTAAAGGTAACCTATGCTTAAACATTTCTCTTAGGCAATTGATGATCTCGCTAATAACAACACGTGTTTAAAATTTCGTCCTCTAAGGTGGTGGACCACCAAGTTTGACTCTCAAATGTAATTAAAAACTTCTCAATGTTCTTGGATGTGAATATAAGGCAATGGTGTATTGTTCCATGATCAACGTTCCACATCATAATTTACTAAAGGTTCAATATTTGGGGATCATGTTACTCCCTTTTACAAACGTAGATGTGGGTCTCTCACAACCCACGAGAATTTTCATATGTGTGTCATCCAAAGGTCACAATGATACATACATGCAACCTCGAGTGTACGTGTAATTTACAAAAGGGAGAAGTGGTTGCACCAACCATAAGCTAACCACCCTTGATGTCACAAAAGCTAATACCATGGATGTGAGGGCTAACCACCGTTGAATGCAAAAGCCAAAGAGATACATGAGGTGAGGCTCTTAGAATATAACCTATGTTTTATAAACCACTATGGAGTGAGGATGTGGTGGACCCCTTTCTCACTTAACGTGAATTGTGAGATACGCAAGTGAAGAAAAGTAAAGAAGATGAAGTTGATAGAACAACAATATATTGTATTAAGGGTTATGGTCTTCAATGTATTGAAGACAATTTGTGATTATGTTATATGTTTTTATAATTAGTATTAGATAATTTTTAAAAGGCATATCATTATAAAGAAAATAAGTTTTGTAAAGGTATTTTTTATTTTATTTTTAGTAGAGGTAAGTAATGAGGGGTTTTATTAGTGGTTTAATTTTTTATGTGCCAAAAGGTAGTTAGATGCATTAATGTTCTATGCTAACATACAAAACCATATTACATGCAATTTATAACCATCTTGGTGCGTCTATATACATAGGCATTGATGTGATTGACTACAATGCACATTATGGTAAGGTTAAATTGATTTTTTTACCAAATTGTACTTGAATTTTGTAAAACAAGCTATTTAAAAATATGCTCCTTGGTGAACACTAAACTTATAACCATCTTGGTGTGTCTATATAAAAATGCATCGATGCATTTAGTTAAAAGGAACACCATTATAAGGTTAATTTTTTTTTTTATATATACCAAACTAGATTTTGATTTTGTAAAATGTACTATTTAAAAAATTTGCTTCGTAGTTTGCACTAAACCTATAACCACCCTAGTGCACCTATAACATACACACCAATGCATTTGGACACAATGCCCATCATTGGACGGTTAAATAACAGCACTTTATATGGGTTCATTTTTTTACATGAAATTAACGTTACAAATGTGAAAAACCAACATTACAAATGTGAAACCAACATTACAAATGTGAATACATTATTGAACTTTTTTTCCGTAAGCTCCATAGAGAAATTATATTAAGATACAAAAAATAGTACAAGCACAAGTTAATCATGATGCTCGAGAGCACACTATGGCTTCTCACAGACCCAAAACATCAAACTATTGACCTTAAACAACCAAGTCATGCATGGGGTAACAAAACCAAGCCTATCAATATGAACCTCCCATGCATGGGGAATCAAAAGTTTGTTAAAAAGGCTTATGCCAATGTACATGTAAAAAGTATATAGTCTTGAAAGACGACCCCAAAGAGCATTCAAAATTAAACAAAATTCACTAACAACTTCAAAAAATAGATTTTTGTGTAGGCTAACAACTACTAGAATGCTTAAAGGAAGGAAAACTAAGAGATTAATTAGGGTTGCAGATGGTATATGTATCTTTAGGCTTCTCTTTCAGTATTAGGAACTGGTAAGTCTTAGAAATTGAAGGGTTTTCAAGAGCTTCCTTTATAGGGAGACCCTCTTTTTTCCTAAAGGAGGAGAGGTCCACTGAGCTCTTGCGTTCCACATGCTTCCTTTTGTGACCATTAGTAGAAGCTATGTCTACTTTTTCACGAACCAAAGAAGGATCATTTCCTATCTGAATTCCTTGATGCTTTGATCACTTAGATATCAAAGAAGGACTCAACGAAGAGGAGGAGTGAAGTGCTGGGGCGGGGAAGGGAGAGGGAGGAATATTGTTATCATGGAAAGAGTCATGAGTGTGCATAAAAACTTGGGTGAGCAAATTCTTCACTGACCAATAATGTCTGCGACGAACCCGGGCTCTCTGGTCGACCGATTGTTGCACCACCATTTCTTCTTCCAATCCATCCAGCGTAGTCCTTACGTGCCTAGGGACAGAGCTATCATAACCACTATCAATGAACCTCTATGCCCCCAACAACCAGATCTACCATGACCTTTGATATTGTGACAAGTGGTGGAACAAATGTTGTTGTAATTGTAACTTCGGAATGTATTCACTTGTATATCTTATGTATTGTACCCCCGATGTTTATTTCGGGAAGTGTTTGTAATGTAATTGATTCATGTCATGCCCTGATGTTTCAATCGGAGATTCTATAATGTAAACAAGTCATGTCAAGTCATTGTGGGTAACCCTCCTATTGATCATGGGTTAAAGTCCCCACAATTGTGGGGCCCTAGGGTTATTAGACTCTCTTAGAGAAGTCGGCCCTGGTGAGTTATTGTTAAGTCGGGAATTAGTATAAATAGAGAGTGAGCTTCTCTATTTATCACAGATTCACTCACACTCAGTTGTAGCGCATAACTGAGAGAGAAGAAGTTGTTGGGACAAGAGAGAGAGAGAGACTACTACTGTCAGGAGATAATCTTACTATTTTGGGGTTTTACTTTTGGTGCTGATTCTATCTCTGAGGAAGTTGCGGGGTTTTCTCCTTTATGGTTTCCCCGAGGAAAAACTTTGTGTTCATTGTCTCTTATGTTTGATTCTTGTGCTTGTTATTCTCTTAGTTAAAAATCCTAAGATAATGCTAGCTTAAATGATAAAACTCTAACATGGTATCAAAGCTAACCTGAGAAGAAGACACTATGCAACTGCGGAAACTAGAGCTTCCTACTTTTTGGATCTCTCTCCACATATTTTCAGCAAAATAGGGTTGGACTGACTCTCCTATCTAGGGCACATCTTTTTGTCGAAGTAGAATATGATTCTGAGTATTTTCAGTTTTTGACCCGACACTACTGCCGAAAATTAGGGCTTTCCACATAAGTGGAATTTTTGAGTGAGCCTAAGCGTAGATTGATATCCTCCTCAAAATTGAAGTTTAGAGATCAAGATCAAAGCTTTTGGTTGGACAGAACTTCGACAAAGTCAAACCCTAATATGCTCCTGAACCAGCTCTACAGAAATTCAACTCCAGATTCAGATCCGACATCTTAACCTGGTAAGATCTAAATATTTTGTATTTTCATTTGAGTTTCTCATTTAATATGTCACATCATACCAAGCTTTATGAAAATATTGAGGGAGCTTATAACTTTCGAGCCTGGTAGTATAGGATCTCCCTGGTCCTGGAAGAAAATGAGTTGGACTCCTACATCAATGAGGAGGTTCCAGTTCCAGAGGGAGATGAGGCTAAGGCCTTACACAAGAAGAAATTGACCCAAACTCTTTTTGTTGAAACCCCCTCCCAATACTTAAAACCTCCTCCCCGCCCCTTTTTATACCTCAATCCTTATAAACCACCCTACCCACCGCCACCTTAAACCCCTCATCCCCCCAATACCTACAATATATTGGTTTGATTTTTTATAATTTTAAAACCCACAATATGAACTAACGTGATAGGATATTGGTAAACAAGTGAAGCCCCGTGGAAGAAAATCACAGAGAAAGAAAAAAGACCAGGTTTTGCTCCGGGTATGTAGCCTTGTTATGTGATTTCATTAATAAAGAACCTTCCAACTATGAAGAAGCGACAAAAAGGAAAGAATGGAAGGATGCTATGATCAAAGAGTATCAATCGATCATGAATAATGATGTCTGGGATGTTGTCTCTAGACCAAATGGGAAGCCTATTGTAACCTCCAAATGGATCTACAAGATCAAGCATGCTGCAAATGGCAGCATAGAAAAATATAAAGTGAGATTTGTGGTTCGTGGCTTCTCCCAAAAAGAAGGAATAGATTATGAAGAAAATTTTCCACCTGTAGCCAGATACACTTCCATCAGATCAGTACTTGCTTTTCCTGTAGTGATGAAATGGAAGATACACCAAATGGATGTCAAGACTGATTTCTTGAATGGTGTAGTGTAAGAGGAAGTGTATGTGGAGCAACCACTCAGTTTTGAGACACATGACAGGGAGACTCATGTGTGTAAATTGAAGAAAGTCATGTGCGGTTTGAAATAGGCACCCATGACATGGTACAGTAGAATTGATAGCTTTCTATCTAGTTTGGGATTTACCAAGAGTAAAGAATATTCCAACCTTTAGTACAAGGTTGAAGATGGTAACCCAGTGATACTCCTACTGTATGTAGATGATCTTTTTGTGACAGGTATGGATGGGTTGATTTATGGTACAAAGAGGAAGCTTGCTGTCAAGTTCGAAATGAAGGACTTGGGAATGATGCACTATTTTCTGGGCATGGAGGTGTGGCAAAATGCAGATGGAATTTCCCTGGGACAAGGGAAGTATATGGTAGAGATCCTGAAGAGATTCAAGATGATGGATTGCAAGGCCATGACCACACCTATGGCATCGAACTTGAAGCTATTGAGCGATGCTTCATTAGAGTCAGTTGATGCTACAATGTATTGTCAGATGATTGGGTCCTTGATGTACTTGACGAATACAAGACCAAATAGTTGCTTTACTGTGAACACCTCAAGCCAGTTCCTGATAGATTTGAGACATGTTCACTTGATTGCTGCAAAGCATATTCTGCAGTACCTGAGGGGTACAATTGATTGTGGGCTCAAGTATAAGGTTGATCAGAAGATTAACCTGGAAGGTTATGTTGATTCAGATTGGGCAGGAAGTTCCATCGATAGAAAGAGCACCTCAGGGTCTTGCTTTAGTATGGGATCAGGAGTGATCTCTTGGTTTAGCATGAAACAGTCTTGCGTGGCACTAAGTATAGCTAAAGCAGAGTATGTCGCAGCCTGTTCAACTAGTTGTGAGGAATTATGGCTAAGGAAGCTACTGTCTGATTTATTTGATCTCTAGTTGGATGCTACTTGTATATATTGTGACAACTAGAGTTGTGTGAAGTTGTTAGAGAACCCGTTATTCCATGACAAGTCAAAGAATATCGAGATCAAATATCACTATATCAGGGATATGGTGCAAAGAGGAGCAGTGAATCTCCAGTATGTTATGACGGATGAACAGATAGCTGATGTGTTGACTAAGCCATTGGCCAGAGTGAAGTTTGAGTACTTCAGGGAGAAGCTTGGTGTTCTCCAGATCGAGGTTCCCTCCAAGGGGAAGTGATGAGTCCGTGAGCCATTCTGACATGGTGAGAGGATTGGTTCCTTCCATGGTCAGATGTAAGGGTTGAGCCATTCTGTCATGGTGAGAGGATTGGTTCCTTCCATGTTAGATATGAGTGCTGAGCCATTCTGATGTGACTGTAGGATTGGTTCCTACATGATCAGATATAAGTGCTAAATGCCATTCTCTGGGAGAATGGAGGCACCTGGTCAGTTACCAGGAATTTGTTTAGTCTGGGACTAACACTCAGCTTGGGTTGAGAGCATTTCTGACATGATGTGTGAATAAAAGTTTCCTATCATGATGTGTGAATAAATTTTCCTATCATGATGTGTGAATAAAGTTTCCTATCATGGTCAGATGTAAGTGCAGAGCCTTTCTGACATGATGTGTGAATAAAAGTTTCCTATCATGATGTGTGAATAAAGTTTCGTATCATGATGTGTGAATAAAGTTTCCTATCATGGTCAGATATAAGTGTTGAATAAGATGAAGACCTACTTGGAGGCTAGGCCTACAACCATCATGAAAAAGGGCTGGTTCTGTAGAACTTTGTGTGATGAGAAGAATCAAGAGATAGCACCTATGATTATGATCCAGCAGATATGATCCAGATCCAAAGATGATCTAGATCCAGAGATGATCCAGATCGAGTGATGATCCAGATCAAGTGATGATCCAGATCCAGTGAAGATGACTTGAAGATGAAGATGACGAGAACTTGATGATGATCCAGATGATACAGAGAAGAAGACTTGTGCAGATAAATTGTGTCGAAAGAATACCTTCCTAGTTAAGAGGGAGTGTTGTTGTAATTGTAACTTCAGAATGTATTCACTTGTATATCTTATGTATTGTACCCCGATGTTTATTCCGGGAAGTGTTTGTAATGTAATTGAGTCATGTAATGGCTTGATGTTCCGATTGGGAGATTCTATAATGTAAACAAGTCATGTCAAGTCATTGTGGGTAACCCTCCTATTGATCAAGGGTTAAAGTCCCCGTAATTGTGGGGCCCTAGGGTTATTAGACGCTCCTAGAGAAGTCAACCCTGGTGAGTTATTATCAAGTCAGGAATTAGTATAAATAGATAGTGAGCCTCTCTATTTATCACACATTCACTCACACTCAGTTGTAGTGCATAACTAAGAGAGAAGAAGTTGCTGGGACAAGAGAGAGAGAGACTACTGCTATCGGGAGATCATCTTACTGTTTTGGGGTTTTACTTTGGTGTTGATTCTATCTCTGAGGAAGCTATGGGGTTTTCTCCTTTATGGTTTCCCCGAGGAAAAAATTTGTGTTCATTGTCTCTTATGTTTGATCTCTGTGCTTGTTATTCTCTCAGTTAAAGATCCTAAGATAATGCTAGCTTAAATGATCAAAATCTAACAACAAAGCCTCTTGGACATGATTACCACTGAAGACCAAGGCCCAAACCTTCTGTCTTCCGGAAACCTAATCCAAAGGAGAAAGAAATTGATCTAAGGCAGGGAAGAGTTAGATAAATATAGAAAACTGGAGCTACATAGTTTATACCAACCAAGGGGAGGGATTTTACCAGAACACTGGAGGGAAACACTAGCAATATTCCAACTACGAACCGCCAAGATTTGGAAACTTTCTTTGGAATAAGACATAATGTTAACTTCCCGAAGGGCCATAAAATCGTTGAGGGGAGGCATGATTGTTGCAGAACCATCACCTACTCTGCTCAGAGCTCGAAGGGATGGATGCATTAAAGGACTAGACTTTGTATGCTGGAGCAAATTAAGAGTTGTCTATGTAGTGGACGGAGGAGAGATTTGTGTTCTTCTCCCTTCAGATCGAAGGATCTTGTGGGACACCTGCATCTAGGGACATGTTGAACTTAATTATATTGAACATTGGATAGGCATTGAGCTAATGATGTCAAATATTTGACATTTGTCTCTTTGAATAAATGTCGATAACCCATTAACATCCACAATAAGAGTTGTTTTATTTGTCATTCGTGTTCATTGGTAGACCAACATTTCATTGACATGTCATTGTAAATGTTGAGAATTTAGATATAGGAACATGAACAAGAGAGATATATTGTGAAAATTAAATCAACAACCAACTAATCATGTAACAAATGAGATACCATAGATCATTACACAAAAAGTAGAAGTAGACGAGAATAAAAGAATGGTGTCTTTCATTAACTGTAATGAATGGAGGTGAACAGAATAGATAGAAAGGAAATTCAAATTAGGTCAGGAGGCTATTATAATTTGTCATGTAGTCCTTGGAGACTAGTCAGGATTAATTAAAGCGAAAGACCCTTAGTTACCCATGCACACTCACATAGACTAATTTTAACTGACCCAAGCCTACCCTATCACTTCTTTTCATTGAGTGATGTACAAGCAATTGATTGTATGTGCAAGCAAATTCCTAAAATTACTCAAGTGGGGTGCTTATGGTTTGTCAGGGCTAGTTATAAATATATTAGTGGACCACATATAGTGCTCATTCAATTCCAGTATTAGTCACTCCTAAAATTAGGGAACAGTTCCTCAAATCAACGAATGTGCTCCCAAATCTAGGAATCCTACTCATGGTTGACTTAGGTGGTCAATTTGGATGAGGTTTGGTCCACTAGAGACATCAAGTCAATGTTTAAGTATCTAGGTAGAGGGTTATTTATTCTAACACCCCCCGTAAGCCTAACTAGGTGAAAATTTAAAATAAAAAATAAAAATTGGGCCATAACAATTTGTAGCCATATTATGCACCCATGCACATAATACTATCGCCAAACTGGGTAAGAGGGAAAAAACCACATGAGAACCCCCCCCTCCCCCCCTCGAATAAAAGAGAGGTCAAGAGAAATATTTAAGAACCATGCTCAAAAGTTGCCTTCACTCCAAAAGTATCTCTCAACTAAGTGAGTTGCTTCTCGATTAAGGGCTTTGTGAAGATCCCTACAAACCTTTATGAACTCCTCCTTTTAAAGTGCATGTGATACGATTCATGAGTCCAAACACTTTGAAGTGATTGGATGGTGGTTCTTGACCACTCATTGCTTTGAATGGAGGAAACCCCTTTAAACTTTTGTGCGGAACTTGGTGAACTGTAGGAGAAAAGTTTGTAGATCTAGAGAATCATAAGAAATTCTCGAGGTTGTAAACTGATTTGGGACAAGTTCTTCAATTCCTACTTCAATTTTAACTTGATTTGGGACAAGTTCTCCAATAGATAGAAGAAATTTGTAGATCACCTCTTCTTCTATGCCTGTAAAAGGGTCTTCCTCAATCGAGTGGTGGATCATGGATGTGCATATGCTCTCATAGTCTATATGTTGTGAATTTTCTAGGGCCTCTTTAATTCTCTCAATGTATGTGAATATGTCCTTGTAGGATATTTGTTGTGAAGCTTATGGGGCCTCCTTGAACAAGACTGGATCTAGCATACCAACTATGTAGTAACTGAGTTGGGGACATAGGAGATCCATAGTTGTAAATGATCTCTCTAATGGCTATAAATGAGTTATTTGATGGCTGTAAATGAGCTCTCTAATGGCTAGAAATGATTGCTTTGATGGCTACAAAATCCTAGTTGTAACCTTCAACAAGACTGGATCTAGCTTACAAACTATGTAGCAATTGAGCTAGGGAGATAGGAGATCCATGGTTGCAAATGATCTCTCTAATGGATGAAAATGATATCTTTGATGGATAGAAATGAGCTTTCTAATGGTTGCAAATGAGCTCTTTTATGGCTACAAAATGCCTTCTTTAACCTGCAAAAGCATGATCCCTAACAAAAAATCAGTGGAGCACTAACTAGTTTAGTACCCCTGCGGCTTTCATACCATGTAAAATTTGAGCATATAGATCTAGGTACATAAATAAGAGAGATATTATACTATGAAAATGAAATCAACAACCAACTAATCATGTGACAAATGATATATCATAAATCATTGCACAAAAACTAGAAGAAGATGAGAAGAAAATAATGATGTATTTCATTTACTATAATGAATGGAGGTGAACAAAATATATAGCAAGGAAATTCAAATTAGGTTAGGAGGTTATTCAAATTTCTCATGTGGTGCTTGGAGACTAGTTAGGCTTAATTAGAGCAGAAGACCCTTAGTTATCCATACACACTCACCTGGGATGAGTTTAACTAACCCAAGGCTCCCGAATCACTAGTTTTGATTGAGTGATGTATAAGAAATTGATTGTATATGCATGAAATCCCTAAAATCACTCAACTTGAGCACTTAGGGTTTGTTATGAATAGTTAAAGTCACTTAAGACTTAGATTAGTGAAATGTATATAGTCTTCAACATTGTGTAAATAAAAAAAGATTAAAAAAGAAAAACAATATCATAAACAACAACAATATGACTTCTTCTTGGACCCTCCTTGGTCAGGAAGACTATGCTTCGGACCTCGACTCCCTCCTTTGGAAGCTCCGCTCCCTTAAAAAAGATACCAAGGTGTGGATCAAGTCCAAGCAGGCCCAGAAAGACTTGGATCTCTCCTCTATTGAACTGGACATCACTTCTCTCTTATCCAATTCCCACCATTGTATTCTCTCTTCGTTGGAACAGGATCATCTCACATTCCTCAGATCTGAAAGATAGAAGATATTGGATCATACTCTTCTTACCTGGCAATTGAAAAGTCGGGCCAAATGGAATCTCGAGGGGGATTCTAATACCAAGTACTTTCACTTGTTAGCATCGGGTCGTAGGAATCAAAAATCGATTTGGTCCCTTTCAGATGATTCAGGTACCTCCTTTGATGATGAGCATGCTCTCAAATCATTGGGTATGAAACATTTTGCTAACATTTTTAAGGATGATGGGGGTACCAGTATTTTTCAGCAACTCAAGGTTATCCATCTCTATCCTAGAATGATACCTGAGGTGAATGCTTCTGATCTTACCTGTCCTGTTACCATTGGGGAAATAGAACATGCTCTTAAAATCCTTCAAAAAAGATCGAAGCCCGGGTCCAGATGGATGACCTGTTGAATTCTACTTGCACTTTTTTTATTTTCTGGGAAGTGAGCTTCTCTCTGCTATAGACTCTACCAGAGTTACAGGTATCATTCCAGCCTCTCTGAATTCTACTTTCATTGCCCTTATTCCTAAGAAAGACAATCCTCAATCATTTGCTGAATTTCAACCCATTTCTTTATGTAACCTAATGTATAAACTTATCTCCAAAGTTATTGCGGTTAGATTAAAACCCTTCCTGGATTCGGGCATCTCTCGGGAACAATATGGTTTTCTTAAAAAGAGGCATATTATTGATCCGATTGGGATTGTGCAAGAATCTCTCCACTCTATTAAAACAAAAAACCTTTGTGCTTTCCTCCTCAAAATTGACTTGATTAAGGCTTTTGATAGAGTCAATTGGACTTTCATCCGTCTTATCCTGCTACAAATTGGAGTTCCCCTTCAGACTGTTAATTGGATTTTGAGCTGTCTTACCTCAGCTACCTTTGCTGTGCTTATTAATGGGATCCCCTCCGACCTTTTCCCTGCCACTCGTGGTATCTGTCAAGGCTGTCCCCTTTCACCCCTTCTCTTTATTCTGGTAATAGAAGGTCTCAGTCTCCTTATAGCAAATGCTCGTAATAATGGCCTTATCAAAGGGATTCAGATCTCGCCTACACTTGCATTAACACATTTGCTCTTTGTGGATGATGTTATTGTCATGGGTTATGGATCTCTGCAGGAATGGGCTTCTTTTGATGTCATTTTGGATACTTTTTGTTCAGCCTCGGGTATGTCCATAAGCTTGGACAAGTCTGTACTATTGCACCATAATATTCCACAGTCGAAACTTCTCAGCTTCTCTCGATCTATTCCCTATAAAATGTCACCCATCACTTTGGGCTTATCCTATCTGGGCTTCTTCATTAAACCCCTTTGTTATAAAACTAGGGACTGGTACTGTCTGGTACAAAGATTTGAGAAGAAAATCAGTCTTTGGACCCACAAGTTGCTTTCCCTGGATGGTAGGCTGATCCTGGTTCAATCTGTTCTCTATAGTATTCCTATTTATTGGATGGGTCTGGCCCCTATCTTGGCTGCGATTCTGAATAAGCTCAGAAGCATCACCTTTGCATTTTTATGGGGATCAAATGGAAATACTCGTCAATATCATTTAGCCAGCTGGTCTGATTTATCCTAGCCAAAAAAATTTGAAGGATGGGGCATTAAGAATCTCTTCTGGACTAGTATAACACTTCGGTTAAAAAAATTTTGGGAGGTTCTTTTCTCTGACAGTCTTTGGCACTGGGTGCTCTCAGCCAAGTATTTGAAACATGTTTCTGTGGTTTCGTGGCTTCGGGAAAAAAATTTTAATACTCAGGGAGTATCAGCGATTTGGAGAGGTTTCATTCAAACTATTCCTTGGATGGGGAGACATTTAGCTTGGCAGGTGGGCAATGGAAATAATATATTGGTTGGTATAGATCCGATGATAGGTTCCTCTGATTCTTTTCACTTTCCTGATGGATTGAGATCCTACTTGGAGGATTTGAATATTATTTCTCTTGCACAGGTACATAACATTCTCCCGGATGCCTGTCAGTATTGGTATGCAGCTGATGAATTACTTCTGGCTGGGGAATGGAAAGATATCTGGAACAGGTTTGTTAGGAATTTAATTCAAACTGGTATTCGCCTATCAGATGAACCGGACTCTCTCCTTTGGGATTTTAATAAGAAAGATGGGAAGCTTACTGCAGCAAAAGCTTACGATTGTATTGTGGGTTCTCACAGTCATGTACCAGGTAATCGCATGTTTACTTCACTCTGGTCTACATCTCTTCCGAGGAAAATTGGATGCTTTTCTTGGCTGGTGCTGAGGAACAAGGTACTTACGTGGGATAATCTTCAAAAAAGAGGTAAAATGGGTCCAGGTATTTGCCCTCTGTGTCTCGCTGATGAGGAGACAGTACTTCACCTTTTTTCTCACTGTATGTTTTGGAAGTATTTGCAGGATCTTTTATGTGATTAGTTCCAGTATTATATTCCACCTGAGTATGATTCTATTGAAAAGCTTATGGATTATTGGGTTAAGACTATCCCACACAGCTCGCCTCACTTCTTCATGCCTCATCATACTATCTGGGCCATATGGAAAGCGAGGAACAAGGAAATCTTTGATGGAAATAAAATGACTGTTAGTGGTGTTTTTCATCAAATTTTATATTCAACACAACAGTTTATCTCCCGGCCTGTGTTGACTTGCAGGAAGAAAAAATCTGATAGACAGATTGGAAGCATACTTGATATGATTTTTCCTTGTGGGTATTTTGATGGTGCCTCCAACTCATCAGCTGCTGGTATTGGTTACTGTGTGTTTTTCAATAAAAATCACCATTTGGATTGCGCGCTAGGGGTCGGATATGGTTCCAATACAAAAGCCGAACTATTGGGTCTCTGGGCCCTATTGTTCACTTCCCAAATGATGGGTGTCCCACTGTCCCACATTTATGGTGATTCTCGGGTCATCATTAACTGGGCAAGGGGTCTTTCTGTTCTCACCCCACCAGAACTTCATCACTGGTGCAGGGAAACACAAAAGCTTTTATCTAGCTTTCTGGGTCTCACTCTCAGTCACATCTATCGTGAACACAACCGGATTGCAGACAGTCTTTCAAAAACAACACTCACCTTTGTCTCGGGTATTGGCCGTTTCTCTGAATTTTTTGATGACCACTTGGTCACAAATGATACTTTTCAGCTCTTTTGAGCCTTGGATATATGGAGTTTTATACTCTTCTGTAACTTGATAGATGATTTATGAGTGGATGCTTCCGAAATGCAGCTCTGATCCTCTTGGTTGACGATAGAGTGGATGATTGACAGAGATCCTCTTTATGATGAGACTGTTTTCTGATGGGAATCACTTTTGCTTGCCATTCCCCCTGACCCCGATCGGATGTTGATTCTTTATTTGACTAACAAATTTTGAATTGTAACTCTTTCTAGGTGCATGTTTACACTGCCCTTTGATTCTTAATAAGAATATCAAGGTCAGGCTTTTTCTTCTTGAAAAAAAAAAGCCCTAAAAATATTTCTCATGACATGACATAACATGACATGACATTGTGTAAATAAAAGAGATTCAAAAAGAACAGAAAAAAATTGACGGAAAAGAATAAGTTGCGAAAAACATTTGAAGGAATGATTGATTAAGTGCAAAGATGGTTGTTCGTCCAAATAATAGACAATAATAAGGACTATGGAAACCCCATTGAAGAAAAACAGTGTGAAATTATTGAATTTATTAATCTCCAATGATTATTAGAAGTTTGGTAGACTATCTTCCATACTTCATACCGCATTTAGCATGATTATTAGAAGTTTGGTAGACTATCTTCCATACTTCATACCGCATTTAGCATGAATCAACAAAGAAACTATTTAAAAATGAAAAAGTTCAAGCTGAATAAATAGGAAGAGAAAGTAAAATGTCGGTGCAAATATAGATTAAAATAATAGCCTATAAAAATAAAGGAGAAGAGTGGAACTATTAGTTAGGGAGAAGAACCATAATCTAAAATAAATAAATGAATTAATAAAAAACAAACAAGTTCAAACATTTAATATAATAAGATTCTCATTTTTAATTTAAATTACTTCTCTTATGATTCATTGTGACATTGTCCAATCCAATTTCAATCGTTATATCTAACTTTAAATCTAAACATTTAAGAATGAATACACATACCATAAATATAACTCAATTTAAACCAAAATATATGTTAATAATTTATCTTATCATAAAAAAAATTGTGTTGCTGCTAGGGTTCTTTGCTGCTGAGGCATGCGTCTCCTGCTCTCGCCTGCCATGGAATCACCTTACCCAGCGTTGGACGATCGACAAGATGGCCTCCAAGGAAGGCTTCCGAAGAATCGTAGCCTCCCAGCCTCCTGTCAAGCCTCCACTAGGAGACTCTTGTTTCGTCAAAAGAGTTGAAGTGTCGGGTGTGAAATTATCCTCCCTAACGTCCAAGTACAAAGTTGTAGCTCTCCATGAAATATGTTTGGTAGGTCATTTTACTGGGTTCTGGCCTCCCCCCCATTCTATTGAAATATGGTTGAATAAAAATTGGTGACCTTTGATATAAGGAGAAGTTTAGTAAAACTTTTGTGGGAGAGCATTCTTCATCTTTCTTTTTGAAAACAAGAGAGGATAGAGACTTAATATTTAGGAATTACCCGCATTTCATGGGACCTAGAGGCATGTACCTCAACAAGTGGGATTTATCCTTTGACCTAGAAAAGGATATCCCCTCCTTAGTCTCGATCTGGGTAAAGTTGTCACAGCTTCTGCTTCACTGTTGGAATGACAAAGATCTCAAAGCTATTGGGAACTCGCTAGGGAAATACATAGACAAATCCGAACCAAAACCCCCAATGTTCTCTTGCGCAAGAATTTGTGTAGAAGTAGATTTGGAAAAAGGTCTTCCAGAAGCACTCAACCTTTCCATGGAAGGTTGGAGCCACCTCCAAACTGTCGACTATGAGAAAATTCCCTTCAAGTGCAAGGTTTGTCATGAATATGGGAACTTCACAAAATATTTCCAAAAGAAATTTCAGCTAGAAGAAGGAGAGATCCCAAGAGAATAATGGAGCGAGGTCAAGCGGAGAAAAGATAACAAAACAAGCACTAGTCAGGAAAGATCTCCAACAAAAAAGAAGAATGCCCTAGAAAATAGATTTCAAGCCTTGGCCTCAGAAGGTTCAGAGCCAGTTGAAATAACGATAGTGGAAAAGGAAGACATCCAACAAGAAACAAGGAAGATGAACCAGTGTTAAGAGAAATAGGGAAAGAAGCAAGTTATGAGCCTACACTCCCACCGCAACCCTAAGTCAAAGTAAGGCCATAGTCATCTCAAAACTCAAAAGGATCAGTAACGAGATCTAGAGAAAAGGCATAGATGGAAGACACATCATAAAGAAAAGAAAAGAAGCAGAGACCTTAATACAAAAAAAGGAAGAAAACCCAACAAATTTCTCAGAGAACAAGAAACAGCTAGAGAAAAAGTGATAGGGAAACAATCGAATCTAGATCATCTGGTTAAGTCCTACCTTTAAGAAAAACAATCTATAGATCAGATGAAAGGGAAAAGGATGGAGTAGTACCATCAATAATCAAGAAATAATGAACCTTGTCTCCTGGAATTTCAAAGGTCTAGGAGGAAACCAAAAGATTGAAGCCACTAAATATTCAAATACTCAAAAAAAATCTCCATCCTCACAATCCAGGAGACAAAAATGCAAGAGGAAGACAGTTTGGTCATCACCAAGAAGTTTTGGAAGAATTGTGAAAGTAAAGTAATAAGTGCCCAAGGAGCATCTAGAGGTATGTTAACTTGGTGGGATAAAAACGTATTTAAATTTAAATCAGCAATAGAGAACCATCCTTGGCTGTTTGTTGAGCTCGAATGTCTCAAAACCTAGGAGACATTCTGGATTGGGAATGTTTATGGGCCTACAATTCATGGAGCCAAAGAAGAATTATGGACCCAACTAGAATAGAAAAGGCACGACAAGATGCACCTCCCATGCATCATAGCTGGGGATTTTAACGCCGTCATTTCCCTTGAGGAAAAAAAAGGAGGCTCTAAAGTGAGAGATCCCTTCGGGGACAGATTAGAGGATATAATGACTATCTAGCGACTTGCTGACATCAAACCTAGGAGAGGCAAATACACATGGAGCAATAAGCGCATCAGACCAGGACACATCGCTACGTGGTTGGACAAAATTTTGGTAAGCTCGTCTTTCTTAGACAAGCCCTTCCAGTAGGTTACTAGACTTCTAGTCTTTGCTTCTTCTGATCACAGAACGATTTTGTTTTCCCTCGAGCCAATTGGAAATCTGGGGCCTCTTCCCTTCAAGTTTTCTCCAACTTGGATCTTAGAACCAGGTCTTTTTGATATTGTCTCTCAAGCTAGGCAGAAGTTTTAGCAGGGTTCTCCTGGCTTCATCTGGGAACAAAAGATAATAAACGTTAAAAGAGAGCTCAAATCTTGGTTGGAAACACGCAATCAAACTCTCGGTCAGGAAAAAAAATCCTTAATCAAAACCTTAGAAGAAATACAAGAGAAAATGGAACAGAATGAAGTAACCAAAGAAGTGTTGATGAAAGAAAAAGAAGTGGACAAAAAAATCATTTCCATTCAACGAAGGGAAGAAGCCGAACTTCGTCAAAAATACAAATGCTTATGGCTGAAAGTTGGAGATCAGAACTCCAAGTTATTGCACTATCAATGCAAAGAGCGTAATAGGAAAAAAAAATAAAGGATATCTCGAATGAAAATGGAGCTCAAGACGTTAGATGCTGGGGAAAATCAGGCCTCTACACTGCCAAAGAAGGTTATCATATTTTGAAGCAACATGGAGAAATAAATCAGCAAAGAATCCGGGGGAAGGTCTGGAACTCAGATAGTATCCCCAAGATCAACAATTTATTTTGGCTCTTGGAAAAAAATAAGCTCCTAACTGCAGAAAACTTAAGAAAATGTGGGATTCATGGACCTTCCATATGTATTCTTTGTCTAGAATAGGAAGAAACCCCTCATCATCATTTTCTAGAGTGCCCCTTTACAACCCAAGTTTGGAAGATCCTCTTAGGCTCTATAGGTAGGAACTTCTCTTTTCCAGAAAATCTCATTAATCTAATCTCAAATTGGAAAAGTTGTTATTTGGGGAGAATTGGTAAGAAGAAGACTCTTCTTAGAGTTTGGAACACTATCCCTAAAAATGTTTGCTGGGAGATTTGGCTTACTAGAAATAGGCTTATTATTTATAATAAAAAGGCAGACCCTCAGCGAGCTTCCTTCAATGCTATGAATCTGATTAGCGAAAAATTGAATACAAAACAGGTCCCTTTCCCACACTTCGAGGATCTTAGCCCATAAGAACTCAATTGGTGCCAAGATATACTGACTTGGAACTCTCTTTAAACCAAAGCTCCTTCTGAGCTTCACTCTTGGGAAATTAGGAAAAACTCAGAAGATCTCCTTCTTTGGTGGTTGAGGCAAAACACAACCACTCTCTTTTTAACGATGCCCCGAAATGGAATCCCGGGGAGGCAGGTGTGGGTGGGATTATTTTGGATCCCAAAGGAAATATAGTTTTGACTTATGCCTAGGGTCTTGGTCGAAAAACCAACAATGAAGCTGAGTGGCTTGTGCTTCTCTTTGGATTGGATCTGGTTAAGCAAAACAAGATCACCAAAGTTACAATCATGGGAGATTCTAAACAAGTTATTCACAAAATGATCTATGGATACAATAAAGGAGCAGTCGAAATTCGAAGAATCTACGAGCGGATTCAGAAAACCTCCGTAAATGTTCAAACCACCTTTTATCATATCCTTAGAAGCAATAACACTGAAGCAAATAACTTAGAAAATCAAGGAGCTAAGTTAAAATTTGGATTATCCAGGGTTAATCCGAATTTAAAAAACTTATGTTATGTCCCCTAGCAACATAAGCAATGAAGGGTGGGCTCCAGGGTGGCTTAAGCTATGTCCCCAACGCTCGAAATTTCGATTTTTTTTTAAACCTTGGCATATGGGTGGATGTCCTCCCTCCTCGACGTTCCAACATCTGGCAGTCTGCATTCTTCCCGGCGTCTAGCTGGCCCCCATGCACATACAATGTCGCAGCCCATGTGAACAGCTTAATCGCAAATCCTAACACTCTTCGGCTAATTAGAGTCTCCACACGAGCCATAGAAGACGCTGTCAAGAAGTTTTCTCCAGATTTGTTAGCTGGCCATTGTGTTTACGGTGCAACAAATGTCTTTCCACTTGTAGATTTTTTCCAACCGTTATCTCTCGGCTTCCTCAGCATAGAAGAGAAGGAAAGGTTGCCCAGCATCCAAGAGGGACAATCAATTCTCTCTGTGCATACATGATTGACTTCTTCATGGGATGCTATGGAAAATAACGACCGGGATGTTACTTTGAACGACTTGCAGGCTTCCTTACAGGACATCAACCAACATATTCATTGGCTTTATGATATCATGAACAAGGGGGTTACAGAAGGGAGTTCAACTGCAAAACAGGTGAAATGGATGCCGATGCAAATGGGCAACCACAATGTTATAATTGAAGATAATCACAAAGATTTACATGACCTCATGGGGACTATTGGTTACATTAAGAAATATTTGCAAAAGTTGCTTAACATGAACCAGTGAAGCCATTGCCAAAACTCACCTGCAAGAGACCACCCAATGGAGGAGACTTCAGTAGCTCAGCCAAACAAATCCCCAGCTAAAAAGCAACAGAAGTAGCATAAGTTTAAATGGTATTTTATGTTTTCCTGTATTTTGATTTTAGGTGTCAATGTCTGTATATACCCTTCGAAGGGTGATAGAATTATTTTTTTGGCACAACGACAGGTTTATGTTAATAGTTTCTAGTAACAGTTCATGTTTTTTGGGGATAGACATAATGAATTGCAGGTCTTTGACCTTTTTTGTATGCTTGACTGTTAGCATCCTTTTTATATAATACAATACTTTCTTGATTCGTGTTAAAAAAAAATTATTTTATCATAAAATTTTGTAAGTTTAATTCGAGATGCATATTCAATTTTTATAATATCCCTCGAAGACTATAATGGTTTTTATTTCAAATAATTTAATTTGAGATTTTCAAAACCAAAGTCCAATATGAACATTGAGATTCCATGCTTATTAAGTATTTACGTCCTTACATTTATTCATACCACTCATAAATTTTAAATCATCGTGATTTGCTAGCTTCTTAATCCCCAAACACAATGTTCTTGCTAGAAAATGCATTTACTATATCAAAACATGAAAATGGAGTTTTGAAATTCCATTTTATTTCAATAAGATGTCATAGATTGAAATATGTACTCCATTCTATTCCAGAAAGATGGCATATGCAAATATGTACTTCATAATATGTACTCCATTGTTATGTAAAATATATTGTTATGTATAAGATGGCATATATGGTTATGTAAAATATGGCTTTTACAATTAATAGAAGCTCTGCTTTTTTAAAAATGAAAAAATCACAGCCACTTTCTAATAATATGGTATGAAATCTTACATTATTAATTCAATTATAGATAATTTTGATTATATTGTGTTGAGCATTTATCATTTATAGCTTAAGGAAAGGTTATGAGAATATGGATTTACATAAGGATGGAAATTTTTATTTAGTGTTAATTAATGAGCATATTACTCAATTTATAATACATTATTTAATATTTAGATTAATTATGGAAAAAGTGTGAGGTCAATGTAAGTAGATAAAAATCATTAGAGTGATTTGTGTTGATATTAACAATAAAAATCAACCATTGTCTACTCTATAATACAAATTAATGAGTATTATCTCATATGTAAGGTAGATTGACAAATACAGGGGACACCTTCCACCTTGGAGGCATATGGATGCTTGTTTGTAATTTTAGTGCAAAGTTACATAAATTTCATAGGAGAATAGGGTTGTTATGAATACAATTATTTGAGACCACCCATATGTGGATTTTCTAGTATACAACACCATGACCACTCAAAGACCTTGGAAAGAGGGTAGATATGGTGAATCCAAAAAAACTTCATTAGTTTTTGTATGGTTTCATCTCTAAATCAGTTTTTGTATGGTTTCATATCTAAATTGTAAATTCCTATATATTGTGAAATTATATTTCTATTGTATTTATTGGTAGGCCGAGACCTTAATAATAATTATATGGTTAGCTAAAATTGTAATTGTACCCATTATCTCCTACATATATACCAAGGAGACCTAGATTTAGGGTTATCTCATCTTGTCTTGTGATTTTGATACATTGTATAAGGAGGTTTCCCCTCGAAAAGTATTCTTATTTGTCTTTTTATTTCGTTCTCAAGGTGTTGGGTTACTCTTTCTTTCTATTTTGGAAATTGGAGCATAACATTTAGTATCAAACCCATTTTTGCTACAATTTTTTTGGGTGATGTTTCAAATAGTTAAATTTCAAGAATCCTTATGACATAGTAAAGTATATGTGGTAAAAATTCCAAGTCCTAGTTCATTATAATTTCAAAGGTATATTCTATGAAAGTTAGGGCTTTTGACTAGTCCAAAAACTGGTATTAAATAGGTGTTCTGGGTAAAACTATTATATATAAAGCTTGACAAATCCAAATTGAGTGCCATGTATTGCATCCGAATGAATATAGATCATAGTGTTTGTGGTAAAAAAAATTAGAAGCAGAGAAGATAAATTTGACACATGTCAGTACAAGTTGGCTCTCTTGAAAGGGACAAAAACAACAAGTTTTGGAAATTTACCATAATATTCTTTTGGCACATCGGAATTGGGTCAAACCTACATAATTCTAGAGAAGACATATGGCATATACTTAGTATCCTCTTTATATTATTGAGAGCATGAGGAACTCAAATATGTGCATACAATTCTACTCTTGATACAAATTCAAATTCCCCTTCCATTCATATCCATTTCATGATTTTTATAGTGCAAACATACTTATATTTATAACTATTAGTTATTCCTAATAACCATTCAATTTTACTAGATTATTCCTACCATTAATGCATTCAAACCATGATCTAATAATTTATGCATACAAACAATCCATTAACAATAATTCAAGCATGCACATATACAAGAAATTATAAACCATGACAATCATACACAATTTGGGAACTTATCTTTATAAATGTCTTCCAACTAGGTGCAGGATAAAAACATTCCTCATAGTCATAGGCACTCTATCAAGGTTTATGTTTCTTTGACATATTCCACCATCAAGTTGGGGCTATCAATCCAAAAGTGGCAAATTTCCACTTCTTCCCCTTTAATTTATAACCACACTTCTCATAGAGGTATCATCACCCAAGGGTGCTTATCCTCCACCCAAGTGGTGTGGGTAACCCCATCCATAGCTGACCAAAACCCTTCACTCAGTCCCTATCAACCTACATAACACCATGAAAGATACACCCTTCTCGGCACCAGAGTCCCTCTAGTTGTCCCATTCCCCTTCTAGCGCTCTAGTATAGGCTAGCCAAAAAGTCTTCGTGACAAGGCTCCATGGATGTCACATCGTAGGCCATGTTCCCTAATCCCAGGAACTAGTTTATCAAGGTATCTAGGCTGCCTTTTATCAGGGTGGGATTGAGTGTAGCTTCTAGAAAACTAATCTTCCTTTGGTTTACTGATTGGAACTACCATGGCTTGGATGTTATTCTTCCCAATATGTTGAAATCACTGACTTATGAATGAAGTTTCTAATACTATATATGCATAGTTTTGTCTTGACACACTTCCCTAAAAGAGGCAAATTTTCCCTCTTGATACTCAATTAAGATAATTAACCCATTATTAATTAAAGTGACCATAATAAATATGGTTAAGGGACTTTGGGTTAGAAAGGTTAATGAAGGATAAGCTATAAATAAAGTCCACTAGGTTCATCACCCATTAGCCCCTCTCTCTTCCCACAATTGTGGACTCAAAACCCCCCATCTCTTCTTTGTCCTTAATCTCTCGCAATTGTTGGGGATTTTTATATTAAAAAGAAATTGTACAAATTTACAATATATTCAATCATCCTAGACCATTCATATCTTACTTCTATACTTTGCATAATTACAAGTACAACATATTTACATCTTGGGGTCAAAATGAGGTGTTACAACATACTAGGTTACTACAATAAATAAATAAATAGACTCGGAGGGGCCAAAGTTTGAGATCATTCAGGAGCAATGTTGGCCAGCATGATAATGTACAAACCAAGGTTTTTGAAGGTATGTTAACCTAAATTTGTATAATTTTATATCAATGTGGATACGGGTGGTCACCCACTTGTTCAACTGAGTGACAATGGGTCTCCATTTTTCTTAGCAATTTTCTATGATTTTTTGGGTCCTAAATATCCGAGACTATTTTGAGGCCCTAAATGAATTTTTTGGCTAATTGGAGGGCTAGGGTTCTCCATGGAATTCCATATCTGTAGTCAAAGGTTTTATTTCTTAATTATTTATTTCCAATGAGTTATTTTGTGCCCTAAACGAAGATCGTATGCAAAAGTTGCACCCCTAAGAATTTGTTGTATCAACTAACCACCTTAGGGCCCACAAATCCTTTTGGTGCTTCATCTCTTAGGTTAGGTTTTTGTATGTTTATCATTTTTCCCTCCTTATGCTTATTGTTAACAACCAAATTTGGTCACCTACCATGTCATTAGCTTCATCATCCATATGCATAATCATTCCACATCATTGATACCATTTTTCTGTCTCATTCCATCCATGTGACCTTGGGGAAGTGATAAAAAACCAAAAAAGTGAAAATCAAACCTAAATTGACCAGCCTAGATGGAGATCATAGGTTTTCCTTTGAAAGCAATGACATGAGTCACAATTTTTCCCAAAAGGTGAGACCTAGTCTCAAAATGTGAATTTTTGTCCAAAATTGTCATTTCTCGCCTTTCTAAAAAAGAAAGTGCCAAAATTGGACACAAACCTTGACGTGGTCCACATTACTTAATGGATCCAAAGCTCAAAAAAATAATTTATCCACTAAGCAAACAAGGAAATGGAGAATGTTCACATTGCTTCTAAATCAATCTCTTGGCCACTCTGGTTCTTATAAAAATCCATCAAGGTCACCATTTCATACACACAATTTCCATTTCTTATTCTTGTCATTATGCTACCAAAATTCTCGTAGAAATAGGAACAAGCCACATCTTACTTTCTACTTCACCTAAATAATATTATCATTGTGATGGTTGGATGAAAGTTGCGAGATCACCAAGGAGACAAACAAAAATTCCTTTAGACATTTGTGAAGGCCCCTCTTCCTCTTCACTATACCAAGGTGCTCATTTTTGTACCACTTCTTTGTGATAATATAAAAACTATTCTTTAATTCATCTATGCATTGTCTTGGAATTCTTTATGTATGATGGTATTGAAGGATGATGACATCTTGTTAGTTTTGTTTTGTTTTGTTTTGTTATTTTATTCTTTCCCTTATTCTGATTCTATACCAAAGTTACGCAACCCTTTAGTATGTGTCCTTTTGCACATGATGGTGATTATTCACACTACATGTCAGTTAAAAAAAAACATGTCCATAATATGGGGGCCATCTCTACAAATTGCATCTTAGTCATCAAAGTAGTCGGAGGAGTCATTGGTCTCCTCATCATCACTATCGGGTCCCATGTTGGGTATGTATCCCCACATCAGGTCCTAAATCCCCCAAGTAGATACAACAAGATGTTTCCATCCATTATCCATCACTCCCTTAATTAGTCCATCTATGTCTTAGTGTAGTCCCTTTAGGATCACCTCGACACTCATCCTCTTGTGTTATGATCGAGTAGCAGGGTAGAGTCCCTCAACCCTACCATATCTCCTATGAAAATCAACTAGGGGCATCAAACCCACATCTACACACACATATTATGATTCATCAGTACCACAATCATATCATAAAATGTACCTATGATATACGGTAGTGTTCTAAACACATATATAATCACAATACATCAATACATACCATCAGGTCCCCAGGCCTTACCGGGAGGTTATGGTAGCTCTAGGTCACCCTCAAAGTCCATCCTTGGATAGCGGTATTCCTTGATGACTACTAGGAGCTTCTGCTATTATGCAAAGAACCCATGGTTGAAGACGTTTCCCACATCATTTCTTCTCTCTTAAATAATCATCTCACCCCAGCGATTCATCCTAGGATCCATAGGCCTACTATCTTGTAATGAGATATGAGATAGCAACGTCGACACTCTTGAAGAAGAAGAATGCACATATGAATGTGGAAAACCAAAAATTTCCAGTGTGTCAATTGCAGTGGTTCAGTTAGCATCAAACTGATGTTAGGAAAACATGGGTCTAGCCAAAGTAAGTCTCAACTAACACTTTGTCTACCGAGAGCATCTAAGTGCTCGAGATATTGTGGGTCCCACTCGATCCGAGTTCTCACACAACTCCCATTGTCACCTCCCACGTCTCCAGGATCTCTATGTATTCCATGAATATGGAGGATTCATGTAACTGCATGCCATCCATATAGTGATGGGACAAAATATCCTCCATGTCCACATGTCGTGGATGCACCAATTGAATATCACATATAATGTCTGCAATCAGTGTCATGATACATTTTTCTCCCTACAGGTGCAACCTGATCAGGTCGCGCATATTCCTCAAATAGTCATGACTTGGTCACATCTATCGAGGGAAATCCCATGACCTAGGTCACTGTGATTACCTCAAAAGTCACGACCTGGCCTTAAAATACTCAAAGGGTTCACCAAGGACCCTTGGAAGCCAAAAGCAACAAACCAAATGGCCAAAATTGAAGAGGAGAACGTGACCACTAACCTACAAGTCACAATATTCGAATCTGATGGTTCAATCAAGAGACATCAACATTTGAATCGTTGGGTTCTCCACACTTCTCCAAGGGTGAGAAATGAAAATGATACCTAGTTTGGTGGGCCCACCTATATTTAAGTAAATTTGAACCTTACTTTCCCCTGATCCTAACTCCCTCATATAACATCTATTTTATGTTTCATTCACACTATTAAAATCATTGTTATGGGATCATCTCAATTATGCGATCAATTTTCAATGATTACGGTTTTCTTGTTGGGGACATTTTTTATCCTCGTCATTTTGTGTGCATGCATGTGACTTACACAAAATTCCTTTTTTATATTCTAGTTTTATATTTTCTTTGATTTCTAGATGACTAGGTATTGTTTCCATGTGTACAAGATCATGTCACAACGAGATCCTTTTATTTCGGCATGCAATCGCTCCATACAGTATATTTTCTCAAATTGGAATATATGTGGTTCCCCTCTATAGAACATCATGTGAACAGATCTTATTCATCCCCTCTATTCCTAATCTAGCCACACTTTCATTCTCTCTTACTAGACAATAGAGCCTCCCTCACATGGGTTCCATCTTGTAGTACCCCTAGCCATTTGACACCCATGCTATTCTTCTCTTAGTATGATTGGGAGTGCATCTAGTTTGTGATCTTGCACTTAGTTGCATATTAATCCATCATCATCATTCATTGGCCCATCCATAGAATCCCATACTTATGGCATTTGTCGCATTTTGATGTTTCATCTTACACACTCATCATCCCATTGCTCCATCCATACTGCAAAATATAGAAAATTTTGAGGATCCATAATTTTCTCAAAGTGTCGAATCCTTTGCAAATTTTACTCTCTTAAATTCGTAATAATAAAAATTTTGGTGATTTATTTTTAAAAATATTCAAATTTATAAGAACTTTATATAGTTTTTTGATAACTTTAGCGATTTTTAGAGTAAATAAATTATCCCATGGAAATTGGGAAAATCATCTTTGAAAAAAGGCAAATTACCGAATCTTTTTTGGAAAAAAGGTCGAAAATATCCCATCATATAAATTCTTCCCGTAAAAATTTCCCTGATGCAAAATTTACGTTATACCTCAAGGATATTAGCACAAGTGTCCTACCCCCCTATCTGTTCCACTGCTATTGTCCATCCATCAATTCGTTTATCCATTCATTGGATACTTAGCTCCTTATCTTTCTTCCTCAAATGGTTGAGGTGGACACCCATATCAGAAACCATTATATAATAGTGTTTTTGAGCACCCTCTTTTCTCATATTTTCACCCATCTAGGAAGCCATGACATTGGAGTACTCTATAGTGTTCCCTCTTTGTTGCCATGCATAGGAGAAACCATTCAAAAAAAGTACTCCTTAGTACTTGTACATATTTTGTATCATCTGATTTTGTGGCAGTATCCATGGTTTATTTTGTTCATATCCTTCTATGATGAGTCACCCATGGAGTCATATTGATGCCACTCTCCCATTTAGTCCATGATCCCCCCACCCCCATTATAGTTATGTACCCTGGTACCTCAGTTGTGTCTCTCCCTTGATATCATCACGAGTCCCATATATGTTGACCCATGCCTTATTGCTCTAAACAAAGGAAGATTGAGTCCCCTACTCATTTACTCTCATATCCCCATACAATGTCTCATTCCTTTGTACATTATATCTACCCATTCTTTGGTCATATACCTCATGCTCCCTTCAAAGAAGAAAATTTTCCTTGTTGGTAGTCAATCTCCCTCTATCAATCTCATCACATCCACTCCAGATGATATAACTAGAGGCACCCTTTACCTTGGCCCCATAACTATCATTGATGGGTTCCCTTGGACCGACTAAGGGGAGGCCTCAGTGTCGCTTATATTGGTTGTTTCTCACATTCTCAACTTCATCTCATCACCACACCATTGAGAATCATATAGGCCGATGGTTCTCTCATTATTTGGTTGAAGACCCCAGATATCCTTCAATCTATCCATTTTGTGAGTCTCTTCGGAGGCCCTCTAGTTATATGCTTCCTATGATGTATGGATTGGATTGGTGATATTATTTGGAATCTCTTCAGTTATATGCTTCCTATAATTATATCCATTTCCATATGCACTTATCTATACCTTCTTGATTCAAACATTCAATTTTTTGATTCACCTATGAGGAGTGTTGCATATATCCTCTTTCCAGATATTGGGCCCCTTCAATTTTAGCAGGGAATCAATTATTATGATTCAACATTCCATTTGGATTCCGGTTGATCCCAGTTTTGTTATCATTTTTTACTGTTAATTTACATGTTTGACATATGTTTTGTCACCTTTTGGAATGTTTTCTGTCATGTAGCTCGCTATTCAGCCCCAGGTACAACTATATTTCGGGTTTATGCAAGTTCTGGTTCATTCTTGTTATTTCATGATTTTATTAATTAATTTGATGATATTTGATATATTTTTTATGCTTAATTTGTTGTTGCAGACCATAGTCTTCAATGATCCAACGAACAAACAACACATCCACCCTAGATATGTGTAGAGAATATCCAGCTCACTATCCATCTCACTGTTCAGCCCGCCGAGCCAACCGTGTGCTATTGATGATAGATCCCCAAACATTAAAGCATGGAACGATATGCAAACTGCCTATTGTCCATGCGTCTGGGTGGTAGCACGATCCTCAATCTAGAAGACTCTCCAGCTTGCTCCTCTACTTAACACCACGCCATCAGTCAACACCAAGGAGAACCTTCATGCCACATCACGCACGATGGAGAATTGACGCACGAAGGAGAAGGAAGAAACGTTATGCGTTGGCTTATGATCAGTTGATCGCAGTAATGGATGACTAAATTTAGAGAGCAGTCGACCACCAAAGGGTCGACCTGCTCACCTTTATAAATAATATATCTATATCTATATATATATATATATCAGCCTCCACACGAGTGCTTAGTTAACCGGTTTATGCATGTAATCAGTCGTTGCTAAAGAACTCTGTAATATTGTTTCTCAATTTAATAGAAGTTATGTTCATGTTATATATGATCGCGTTCAAGTAAGCATTTAGCAAGTTACCACCCTAATTGCTGAGAGGGCCCCTCATCAACCCACAGTTTTTGTCTTGTTTGTATTTCCTTTATCTCCTTCCTGTAACTAGTATAGTGTCATTTCTAGCTTATTACTGTAATCATTCATGTCATTTTTTCTGGTAGTATAGATCACATTATAATGATGTGTTGTTAGTGTAGCTTCATTTCTAGAATTGATTAACCGGTTGTGTGCATAGCTTTGTTTCCAATTTATTTTCCATCTTTCCTTTCATCCTTATGTTTGGAATTTAGTTATTTTAATTCTATAGGTTTAGTTTTGTTGTAGTTAGGTTTTATTCTGTCAGCTTTTATCTAAGTTTTTTATTTAGTTCAATTACATTTCAGTTTGTTTTATGATAGGAAGCAGTTTCTTTTCATAACTGTAGATTAGCATAAGTTATCTTTTCACAGTAGGTTCAGTTTCATTTACTTCTACTTTGTTATAAATTCATTTAGTTATATTTTAATTTGTTGAAAAATGCAATAGATAATGATGTCTTTATAAATATGAATTAGTTTAAGTTACTTTACTGTTGAATTTAATTATTAAGTAGGTTTAATTCTTGTTCTTTTGCACTTTATTATCATTTGCATGAATTAGCTGATCTCGAAATCATTTAGATTAACTATTTCTTAAAATTCTAGTGTTTTTTGTATACAGACTGTCATTCAGACAACCTATTTAGTCTGCCGTTCAGACCTACCTTTCAGTCTGTTATCCAACCCTTCATTCAGCCCTTCATTCAGTGGAAAACATACAAAGTGTTGCACTCTGGTTATTATTGGCCGAGCATTTCCAAGGATGTTGCCAAATATGTCAAAGGATGCGATAGTTTCCAAAGAATGGGTAGACCTACCTCTTCTGATCAGATGCCCTTACAGCCTCAAGTTATGATAGAGCCTTTTGAGAAATGGGCTCTGGATTTTGTAGGACCTATTTCTCCCATGTCTCGTAAAAAGAAGTATATCCTAGTTTGCATAGACTATGTTACTAAGTGGGTAGAAGCTAAAGCTTTGTTTAGGGCCACAAAGAAATCGGTAGTAGAATTCATATATGAAGAAATATTCACTCGATTTGGTGTACCTAGAGAAATTTTCATAGATCAAGGATCTCAATTCACTTCTAAGTTAATGAAAGAACTCACCACGAAGTATGGCATTCAACATTGCAAATCCTCACCTTATCATCCCCAGGCTAATGGCCAGGTAGAATCAACAAATAAAGTATTAGAATCCATCTTAACCAAAACCATTAACTTACATCATAAGGATTGGGCAAATAGACTCTCGAAGGCCTTGTGGCCCTATAGGATAACATGGAGAAACACTACCAGACATACCCCCTATGAGTTGGTGTATGGCAAACAAGTTCTTTTACCTATCGAATTTCAAGTTAAAACATTCCGTATGGCAGCACAGTTAGGCATGAATTTGGATGAAGCACAAAAACGCGTGTTACAAATTAGTGAGTTAGATGAAATTAGACAGGATGCACTCCAAAGAACAATGTTAATACAGAACCAACAGAAGAAATGACATGATAAATTTATAAAGCAAAAACAATTTAATACTGGAGATTGGGCATTTCTATTTGACTCAAGATACAAAAATTTTAAAGGAAAATTAACTACTCGTTGGATGGGTCCATATGAAGTAGTTACAGCTTTCGATAATGGATCAATAGAAATTAAGAAAATTGATGATTCACAAATTTCTTTTGTAGTAAATGGACACAGACTTAGACTTTACCACTAACCCATATCTCAACAGGATTTCATACAAAATGTCTTTCAACAAAAGGAGATGGAATTGGTTGAAGAGGAGATTATTCCTCCTCCTTCTGATCCTTAAAGTGATTTTGGTTCTTCATTACTTTTATATATGTAAATTTGTTTGTGTTTGCTTGAATAAGTAATATTCATTTCTAATAAATTAACTGCACTTTCATTCCTATGATCATTTGTTGTAGTTTTGTCAAATTAAAGCGAAAAGACTCTTTTTCCTTTTTCTTATAAATTTTGTAGATGTTTTGTTAAGAATAAATACGAATCATCTAACAAGTGGTGTTGCAGTTTGATTACAAATGTTGTATCTCTATAAGCAACTTATGAAGTATTATTTGAAAAGGGGAAGTGCTTAAAATATTCATGATATATATGTCTTTTTGGTTACTATCAAAACTGAAGTTTATAGAACAATTGAAGAATTCCGTGTATATCATCCTTAACCACTGATTCTATGATTTGTTATGCTTTTATATATGGTATTTTAATTTAGGCATGTACATTTCTGATTTAATAAGAACAGTTTCTTGAAAGACCTACTCTAATTATCATATTCTTCAGATTCTTATCCTATACCTATGGATTACTAGTTCATCCTATACTTATTATCAAAACTTGTCTCTTAAGAATTTTTGTGGTAACTCAGAAGTAAGTGAAATTTCTGCTTGTGGGGAACATTACTTATCATTTTATGAAGAAGAAAGACATAAATATCAAAGAACAAATTTAAGTTATTCTATTTTGACATGATCTATAATTAAGGCCAGTTTATGTAAGAAATTTTTGCTTTAAAAATTGAATTATGTGTTTAGTAGGATTAGCATGCTCTAGTACCAACCGACTTCCATATACTCAAAATAATTATACGAAGCAAACCTGTCAGGGTACTGAACAGGCCTGCTGGCAATGGGTTAATGCTAAGTAACATCTTAAAACAAGGAAGCTCGGTAAATGCAAGTAAACCCGTCGGGGTACTGAACAAGCTTGCTGGAAGCGGGGCTATGCTTGCATGGTACCAAGATAAACCCGTCAGGGTACTGAACAGGGCTGCTGGCAGCGGGGCAATATCGGGTAAAAGAGATTTGGTTAATGCACTACTATGCACATGGTTCGTTGAAAATGATAATATTAGAATATATAAATACATGTGTAGGCCAATTGTTTATGATGTCATTAGAATGACTGTAAGTTGGGCTTGGATTCGACCATATAATTCAATCAATACCTAGGATATGATTATCCTAGAAACAAGACCCCTAGTTGTAAAATCTCACAAACTCTAGGGTAAACTCAAAATATTCTTAAGATGACAAGACATCCTTACAATGAGGCATGGATGACTAGTTTTTCCTATGGCATTTTCCAATTATACTATTATAATTCACTTGATATTTCTAAGCACTGTTATTTATGATAAATGTACATATCTAAATCATTTCCATTTTACTAGTTCGTTTTCTTTTTTCGTGCAAAAATGATCACATCATGATAAAACTCTGTATTAAATTAATTTGGAATCACTTAGTTTTTCTTGTATGGCTTGAGGACACGCCATATCTTTGGTTTGGGGGAGGAAGAGTATGCTATGAAGATTATTTTTTTTTATTTTTTTAATTTAATTTAATTTAATTTTTATTTTTTCCTGACTGTTTATATAAAAGTTTATTTATCTCTGACAAATGACAAATGTTTTCAAGATAATTAGCAGCAATCCGATCCAGAATAAAGCATGTTTTTACAGAAAAAATCTGTATGAAGGATCATATGCAGGACCAAATGAAGGGTCAAATGTTGGTTTGAATGAAATTCCAAATGATGATCTGAATAAAAATTGTGGTATTATAGCACTAATGATTAAAAAGCATGTCAAGGTGTTAGCTTAATTTTGTTTGGGCAAAAAGTTAAAACTAGGTGAGTCATACCATGATTATTAAGTCACATCCACAAGGGCATTATGAATAATCTTGAACTATGATGTTGTACATTTGTGATCTCGTTTTACCTCCATATGGATTCGATATGACCTTATGACCTTTTTAGTCATCATGACTCTACCATCACCCCTATCCTCTTACCCACTCGCACGCGTAAACTATCAAATAGTCTATCCTCTTATTAAATCAAGATTATTATGGTTATGAATGTGGTTATGCATTCATATTAAGTCATACATTCAACCTGTCCACATGGTTGAACTGATTGCAACCTTATGAACTCATTAAAATAGGCGTTCTTGATGGCACACATCTCAAGATATGCCATAATGGCACGATCGCCTAAACGTGACGATCCTTTTGCGTGATCATTTGGTCGATTGAATGAGGCATGTTTTAAATCAACACCGTGTGAACTTCTACTCTATCGCTCTCACTTGTCGTTATCCCTGTAGAGTTGTGTTAGCCACCCTCTTCCTATATGCCCTGCAAACTCTGTATCCTAGTCTCTCCTTGAACTATGCCGAATTGTTTTGAACCGGAGAGCTACCAAGATTTATTTCAAATGCCAGAGTTTCGGGAGTGCCGAGAGGTATTTTTCCGTGCTAGTTGGGAACCCATTTCTTCACCTACTGCAAAGGGTATGATGAATAAATTTCACTGCTTTTCACGATGAGTTTCAATGGAAAGAAGGCGAGGGTTGGCCATCTCATCTTCCCAGTAAATGAGGAGTCTATTGTGCTCGCAACCAAGATTCCTAGAGAGGGCACTCGGTGGCACAAGCACTGGTTTCTTCTGTGGGCATCCCACAACTTTGCCCTTAAACCAGAATACTGACATGTCATAGGCGTCAAAGGTTTCCATCACAACTGGATTAAGCCAGAGTACATCAATCCTTTGACTGTCATCATCCATCTAATCACTTGTGAGGGTAAGTTAAGTGTATTTAAATCCTACCATATCCATTTGCTAGTGCATTTTGTTGATCAAAAGTTTCTTAATTTCCCTTTCTATTTTCTTAGAAGGCTAGAGAAGATGTCAAGGCAGGTCAAGAAAAATACCATTAACCCTAAAGGCAACCTCTATCACCATAGTTTGATTAAACTCTTGATCTTAGATCATCTCAAAGAGCGGAACCAATCTTGGGATAAATTTGTGTTTAAAGTTATTAACCCCCGTATAAATATCCAAAAACACCCTCGACATCTCCATAATCGTGAATCCAGTCAATCCCTATCCGTAGAGAAGAAAATCCCCAATGTTGTACATCTCGATGAAGACACATTGGAGGCGAGTCCGTCCACTTATCCCACCCCTGTTATCCCTGCTAAGTTTGTACCCTCATCACGACCTCGTACCAAAGTCCAAAAGGAAAAATTTGTCCAGTCCATGGTTCAGCCTAGAGTCCAGACCACGGTATAGCCCGATGTTCAGACTGGTCATCTAGATGGTATGGCTGGAGCATATACACTTCCAGACTCACCTTTGTTCTCATTGGCCCGTGTCTCGACTGAATTGTTGAAGGATGTCGATCGTGAAAATGTCCCTACCCCTACACAGGACATGAGTCCTGACAGACACATTCCTTCTGTTGATATTGATCCGCCATCAAGGGAGATGAGTCCCCCATAAGAGTCTACGCAACCTGCAAAGCCATCTACTCTGCATCAGTCCATGGTATATCAATTAACTCAGGAGTTGGCTCAATCAATAAGCCAAAATGAAGAGTATGCTAAGATGATTGCGAGTCTTCGACAAAAGAATAAATATTTACGCTTGTAGGCAAAACCATCGAAGAGCTGAACAAGGCCATCAATTTATACATAGGTCTCAACAGGAGAGGTGTACTATTTTGAAATCACAGGCTCGAAAATTGAAGTTTAAAACCCTTGTTTCGTCACCCAAGTCGAAGCCTTAGTTGCTAATGCAACTTAGCCTTCTTCCTGATTCATTTTTCCTTTGCTCAGTGGGACCTGACATTTCTTCGGTTTGGGGGAATGTTGATCCCTTTTTGTTATCATTTTTGGCTGTTAATTTACATGTTAGACATATGTTTTGTCACCTTTTGGCATGTTTTCTATCATGCAACTCGCTCTTCAGCCCCAGGTACAACTATATTTCAAGTTTATGCAAGTTCTCATTCATTCTTTTTATTTCATGATTTTATTAGTTAATTCGATGATATTTGATATATTTTTATGCTGTTGTTGCAGACCATATTCTTCAACGATCCAATGAACAGACAACACATCCACCCTAGATATGCGTAGATCATATCCAGCTCACCGTTCATCCCGCCGAGACAACCGCGTGCTATTGATGATAGATCCCCAAACGTTAAAGCATGGAATGGTATACAAATTGCCTATTGTCCACGTGTCTGGTTGGTAGCACGATCCTCATTCTAGAAGACTCGCTAGCGTGCTCCTCTGCTTGACACCATGCCATCAGTCTACACCAAGAAGAACCTTCATGCCACATCACGCACGAAGGAGAAGAAAGAAGTGTTATGCGTTGGCTTATGATTAGTTGATCACAGTAATGGTTGAATAAATTTAGAGAGTGGTCGACCTGCTCACCTCTATAAACAACATATATATATATCAGCCTCCACACGAGTGCTTAGTTAGCCAGTTTATGCATGTAATCAGTCGTTGTTAAAGAACTCTGTAATACTATTTCTCAATTGAATAGAAGTTATGTTCATGTTGTATATGATCGCGTTCGAGTAAGCATTTAGCAAGTTTCCACCCTAATTGCTGAGAGGACCCCTCATCAACCAACGGTTTCTGTCTTGTGTGTATTTCCTTTATCTCCTTCCTGTAACTAGTATAGTTTCATTTCTAGCTTAATTACTGTAATCATTCATGTCATTGTTTCTAGTAGTATAGATCACATTATAATGTTGTTGTAGCCGGTAAAAGGCTCTAGATACGTGCTGAAACACCTACCTTCCGTCTATAGGACAGAAGGATAGAGCTTCTATGGGTGAAATCAAAACCTGCAACAAGTTGTTAATGGAGAACCTGCAACACACTGTTAAAGAAATGAACAAGTAAAACCCTGCAGTAAAAACGTTAGCAATAAACTAGCTATGAGCAACTAAGCTACGAACTAAACAACAAGAAAAAACCATTATACCTTCTATCTATGGAAAAATGGGCCACCATGCCCTTGCTCAGGAAGCTACCTCTCTATGGATTGGGGATTTGGCTAATGGAGCAAGTGGAGGAAAGGGATGAATGACTTGAGATATGTGGGTCTCAAGGCACTCATACAGGCAGAGTAATGATAGACAAAGTAGTGTTTTGAGAGTGACCCCGACCATTGTATTTATAGTTTTTTCTCAAGTTTTAGGGGTTTAAGCCATTTTTAGGGTTTTAATCCCCTTTCGGCCATTCTTTAGCTCCTTTGGGGTTCTTAAGCCCCTTTTAGGGGATTTACCCCTTTTTTGGAGGCTTTAGCCCCGTTGAGAGCTATTTTGGCCTTTTTATGGGGTTTTAAGCCCTTTTTGTGTTTTTTGAGCCTTTGTAAGGGTGTGGGGGTCAATGGGAGAAATAAAATAGATGTCTTTGCATGGTGTAAGTCATATAGATATAATTGGGTGATTTTTTGGGTTAACAAATTGCCCCCTGATGTGTGAGGGCATGATCTCATCGTATGGTCGACGAACATCATAGGATTTTCTGGGGAGAGGTGGTGCTTCCTAGGTTGGGACATGGTGGCTTTTGGTTTTTGTATTAATATTGGTTCCCATCAATGGGTGAGATACAAATAATGTGTGACATGTATATGGACGAGTCGGGCATCCCCATGCTCGTAACAATGTCAAAAAAAGAATAATGCGATCAAGGCTCCAAAATACAAGAGTTGATCATATACAATTGGTGTTACATAATGGTGGCCTCGATAAGAGGCCAAGTACAACACTGATATGAAGAACTGATAAATCGGACCCATGGAATTCTCATGGAATGCTATATCTTCACAATTGATGACCTGCTGAATCTGGAACGGTACATGACTGTGGGGACTTACTGATGGAGAGTCAGAGTCTCTGTGGTACAATATGATGCATCAATCATGAATCTATATAGAAGCACTATTGGGGCTTCTGAACACTGTCTCCAATGGAACCCAGAAATCACAAGGGACATGAACCTGTTTGGGTCCCGTAATAGACTCACCAATGTGCTAGAGTCAGGTGACAACTGGGGTCTTCAACCAAATGCTGCATGGATCAATACCCTGTATGAATCTCAACGGTGCGATGATGTAGTTGAAGTTGAGCACATGAGACACAACCACCCTGAGAGGCACTAAGGACTCCTCTCAAGTGGTCCAAGCAACTCATTAATGAGGTTAATGAAACCAGGATATAGGGACCTCTAGGCCTATCCTCTGGAGTAGATGTGTTGTCGTCGACAGAGGGAGACCTAGAACTGACCAAGGCAATGGTGTTTCCTTAATAAGAAGCGCGAGGGGGGTAACCAAAGATGTGAGACAATTTGAGGACTGACACACTGAATGGGGGGGAGGGAAACAAGGGCAGGGAGAGTGTGGTGGACTCAAACTCCCTTTGTTCAGAGTATGACGGCAGGGTGGACCAGGCAACAAATGCAACTGAATCATGGGAAAGGGATCATGGATGTAATACCAGGAATGTTATTGCAGATGGGAAATACCTGGGGGAGGTAGAAACTTTTGGTATTGATGGTATCCAAGGAAGACTCATTGCTGAATACTCTAAACAAAGGCGAACCAAAGGGGGAAAGCTGCTGAATTGTAACATGTGGGGTGGTGTCTAAGGGCACCGTTATGGTATGATCTCATTTTTAGCGATCCCAAGAAAATAAATGCTTGATGGTGCTTTCAATTTTAGAGAGTCTGAAAGCATGAAGAAGACTTCAATTGGGTCTTTTTTCATTGACAGTCTCCTGAGCCCGAAAATGGTTAAAAGTGTGCACAGGAGAGCTCGCCCATCCTTTGAGGGGGTGGGAGAATTCTTTACCATTGGTATTCTAATCAGGCCAAAAAATGTTAAACCTATACTGACTGGACAGTCATTCAAATACTTTTACGAGCATGAATGAAACCAAGTTTTTCTTGGCAATATTTTCTTTCTGAGAAGGATGGAAAAGAGCTTAAAGACAACCCATGGTGAGCTTTTTCGTAGATTTTGGTCCCAATGCCCGAGGAAGCATAAAAGAATGCAAAGGGAAATGTTATTGGCTTGAGTGTACCAAGGTGGTCCTTTTCATATGGTAGTCTACATAGTTCGCAAAAGGATATAAATGAGACGATGTAGACACCCTTTCCTATACTTTAATGAGCAGGAAAGGAAGCAAGGGCGCTCGAAAATATTTTCATTCTTTTAGGAGTCAGAAAATAGCTTAACAGAAACTTCGTTATGGTCAACCAAGCTAGGGGGAACTAATGGTGCCCCCTTGCGAGACAATGGATAGCGGTCAAAGGTGGTCAGCTATGTAGTATGGATGGAGTGGATGGCTCGTGAACATTCCAATACATATCGAGGGAGACTCGCGTGATGGTGCACAAATTGGGGTGACTTCTGGGTAGTGGCCCAAAAATCATAGTGAGAGAATGAGACAAGGGTATCGTTGAAAGACAGAGGACAAAAAAATGAACCCGGTGATGTGAATGGCATCTCAAATGGTCTCTGGATGACTTTGACTAGCAGCTAGTGATGATGCCCCTGGTGCGGTGGTGTAGGGGGAAAAAATAGACCAAATGAAGGCCTATGGGTATGGATTTAGCTCAACGTACAACGTGTGATTCGCGTGGTGACACACAAATTGACGTGACTCCTGGAAATGGCCCAAGGAATTAGTAGGGAGGGAGGTAGTCTAAAGGTCATTTCTCGACCCGGGAGCGTTGTGCAACCGGGGAGATATGAAGAGGCCTCGACCTTGAGTAAGGTCTAGGGACTTGAAAGGTATGCTTAGCATAGTGGTATCTAGATCATACATGCAACATACTATGTGCATGTATAGAAGTGGGACCGCACCCTCCAGTGGGATTCTAGTGGCGCAGGGGTAGGGTGGATGTGTTAGATCCACCTGCTCATGTGTAAATGATGCAATGGAGTTCTATAATGGAATCACTACGAGTAGACATGGAATAAAAACTGGAGGGGGTCACTGACTCATGGTAAAAAATGATGTAAAACAAAAAATAAAAACTATGCCCCAAGTGCTTCATGATGAGCGAATCAGGCATAGGACCTCCGGTGAAGAAAATTGACCTGGCCTTGGAGACTCTGCAGTTGCCACAAAGTATGTGGGGGAAGAGTCTGGAATTCAATGGGAAGACCTGACTCCATGCCTTGGGCTAAGTGAAAAGGTGTAAAATCGGTGGTGATTTTAGAGATCTCTTTGTCATCACGAAAGTGGTGTCGGGATAGATCAAGTGGATCTTCCACAGGTAAGGAGATGGAAGGACTACTGGAGTTAGAGATCATGTAAATGGTTGTGGTGTTTGAGGACGAAACTGAAGGGTGGATCTCCTCAATGACTGTGATTTTTGATTCAATGGAATGTTTTCGAAGATTGCTTAGGGAAGCTTGAAACTCGACCAAGTCTTGGCAGTGGTGAGAATAATGTCCATACAAGCCGCAAAGGGCGCATGCATGTTTGTCCTCAAACACTTGTTTTTGGATATTGGCCCACTTGGGAGGACAACCATAGGGATGTTCTCTGTTGAATCCATGGAATCTAAGTGTGCGCGGAGCATGGGAATCTCAGGGCAGTTTTGAGTTGCATGCCCTTGTACATCACACACTACACAAGGAGGAGTCTGTCAGGGTTCGGCTGCCGGTTTGGTGTTCTTGCCCCTTTACCTCTTTGGATGAGGTGGGGATGGTGTGGGTATAGAAGGTGGTTTTCGTGGGCCGGGAGGGGGCCATGATTCAACTGCGATGGATTGAACAAGATTCAACACGATGTGTGGCATCGGAGGTTGAGCAGATGGGTCAAGATACCACACAGGAATCCCCAATGTGAAGTTGGGTAAGTTTAAGGTAGCAATTACTGGTTACTCACTATGTCGGATGGGGGAAACAGGAAGGGAATTGTGTGTACTGGGAAGAGCCCCAGTAATCCCTTGGTTATTGTGTTTTGGGATGCAGCTACGAATGGGGTTGCAGCTGTGGTTGGGGGTGCAACTGCAATTGGGGCTACCGCTGCTGTTGGGGCTATGCCTGCAGTTGGGGCTTGGGTGGCATGGTGCTGGATGAGAGCATTCATAAATCCGCAGTCTCGCTTGGTGCCGGTGGAGGTGGTAAGTATGGGAAGGAAGCCATCAAGGGAGGGACGACTGCGTTGTCGATGGTAGGGATGACATTGGATGGTGCGTCGGCCCTTGTGGATCGTGGTAAGTTAGGGTGTCCACTGTCACAATATTCCTGTCATGGGGGAACATCATGAGACAGAAAACGGACGTAGATGCCACAGCTCGCATAGCATACATGTAGCTGCGTACAAGGAGAAGGTTATAATCTAGTTGCACAGTGACGAATTCGATGTCAATCAACACCGTCTTACCAGCTAGTGATATAGGGACATGTGGAAGAATGCCCTAGGCTCTAGTGGGGTGGCCGTCATAGGTTCCCAGTGTAGTGGTAGATGGTTGAAGGTTAGGGGATCCGAGTTTCTGCCAGACCAATGTTGACATAACACAAGTGGATGCCCCTCCATCGATTATACAATGGAGCATGACCAGATTCTGAATTGATACTGGAATCTAGAAGGCAATGGTTGATGGCATTCTGGGTTCTCCATTGTCCAAATCGAATGTGATCAATTTGGATTTGGAGGGATCTACGACACCAAGTGCAGCTAGTAATTATTTCCACTGTGCCAGGCATGTTTTGAGCACCTCGAGAGTGGACATGGCCGTAGGTGATTGGGCCAAATCGTCAATGATGCCATAGTTTACTGTTTCTCTAGCGATGGCATTATTGGCGAGATGTTGAAAGGGGAGTCACAGACCTCTAGCTGCCCCATCCATGGGGGGGGGGGGTAGGGAGGTGAAGAGGAACGTTGGCATTGTTGGATTTGGATGCCGCCGATGGGTCAGCGGTTTTAGTAGCAGATCCGTATTGCTTTCACCTAGTCTGCAGGTTGATCTCTTTAGTTGTCATCACCAGCAGGTGATGGATGCCTATTTTTGTAGGTGGGGGCATAGCGGGAGCTGTGGGAGTAGGCGGGGGAAAAGGCGTAGTTGCTACCAATCCTTGGATTGGTAACAGGTTCTAGAGCACCATGGGTGGAGGGCCCAGTGGTTCTAGAATAGTTTGGGCTATCGCATTGGTGCCCTGCTGAGCTTCATCCTTGAGAGATTTTTTGGCACGTTCCATGAAAGGGAATTCGTGAGTGTAGTGTCCATAGATGTTGCACAGTTGGCATGGATGGTTGGTCTGCAATGGAGCATTCCGTCGAGGTGGATTGGGCTGTTGGTTATTTTGTACTAGCAGATTGACATCATTGCGAGGAGGGTTAGGTTGCTGGCTGCCTCTTTGGGGTTGGTTGTTACCCCGATTCCTAGCTCGGTTATTTAGGCATTGCCCTTGTTGGTTATTGGGGGTATTCTAGCTGGGATGATTCTGCTAAGCAAACAATTGTCCTAAAGGTGCAGGTGGAGCTGGGGCGAGGGTTGGAGTGGCTTGCACTGGTGGTGCATAGTAGACTTAGGGGATAGGGGATACCACAAATATAGTCATCTATCCTGAATATTGTTGCACAGACCAAGTAGGTGTATGGGCCTGTTGTTGTGGTGCAGGTTGTGTGTAGGAGGTTGTGGCTCTAGATTGAGACATCATTCATGAATAGTCGGGAGCTTGGATTGCATGGGAAACACTAGGGGTGTTGTTTGAGTGTGGTGGCATCATAGGGTGTGTCGCATGGTGTTGGGATTCATGGGAGACCGAGCCTATGATGTCATCTGTAGCATGGGATGCCCTCGGTGCATCATGGTAGGAGGTGCGTGCACGGGAGCATCTGGAATGATGGTATAAAGGTAGCCAGACTGTACTTAAATTAGGTCAAACTGTTGGGCCTTCAATATGGAATATTCCTCTGTCTGGGGACACTTGGAGGTGACGTCCTTGGATATGGGTGGTAGAAAGGTTTTTAGGACACCAGTCGAGGAAAATCCTATCATCAAGTTGGATCTTGCACAGGCTGCAACGTCACCGCCACTCGTGGATGTGGTCAGTTATGTGGGTCGCATTGTTTTGGCGCAAGATATAAAGATCTCCATCCCTTCGTCATATCTGATAGGGAGTTTGAAATACTGTAGGAACATGAAGGCCAATGAGTTAAACTCTAGGTACTTGGCTTGTGGTAGCTCAATGTACCATTTGGATGCAACACCTGTGAGGGTGTGTTGGAAAAGCCTAGGTCTAATTGAGTAATCTACGATGTTTTTTAATGAGAACCATAGGTGAAATGTCATTATATGGTTTTGGGGGCACTCCCCTGCCTTCCCTTCAAACTTAGGGATGGCTGAGGGGAGCTTGGTTGGCATGGGAGGCTAATGGGCTTAATGGAAAATGGGGTCATTGGTTAACCTGGCCAAGTCAGGAAAGTTGAGAAGTGCCATGAATGGGAGGTTAGACCCAAGGTTGATGTGGGAAGGATCGGAAATGGTAGTGGGGTTTACAGGAACATGATGTCCCTAAATGACTGGGGGAATCTATGGTTAACTTCTCGCAGTGGGGATAGTCGTAGAAGGGCCACTGCCCCCATGCATGACAGTTGGGATAGTTTGACTGGTAAGTATGGGTAGAGGTAGCTGAATTATGAGAGTCTACATGACAGTGCTAGGACCACCAACAGGGGTGTTGGTTTTGGTGTGAGGTATGGACATGGGTCCACTGCCAATCACCAGTCTAGAAAGTGGATTCGAGTTTCCTCTAGCCATGGGGCTAGATGGTGTAGTGTGTAAGTCTGGCTCAGATTGATATGAGTCTGATTCTGAGTCAGAGGTTATGTGGCCTTCCAATGGTGTAGAGGCTTATCGAGAATGGTCTTGACGGTGTTGGTCTAAAGACCTGAACTGAGGTGGATCACCTCTCAAGTGTGAGGAAGAGTGTGGTGGATCAATCGTGTCTTTTTGTTGAACCAAATAATGTAATAGGAAATGCCGATCTGGACCCTAGTTTTAGTGGATTCCTATTGGCTTACAGGTGGTCACTCAGCTACCAAGACTGCCAGGAGACAGTGCTTGGATTTTTTCTCACAGGAGTGCTAGTCAATCAGTAGGGGTCGTTTCCTGTTTCGCTTGGCGATTCCTCTCAATGTGCCAGCTACTTTAGGGTTCCTGTGGTACTCCTCACAATGAATTTTAGGGCAGATCCCAAGTACTTCCCACGGTTAAGGTAGTTAGGGACTTATGTCCTCAAATTGCAAAGTTTTGAATTAATGTAAATTGATTTATTTTAATGGGTTCGCTTGGCATCATGAACCGTGTTTGGTTGGCTTAAGTGTTGTGGTTGTGTGCATGTTTAGTGTATGAGAAATTGTCCATTTTAAAATAATTTTCTGTTATTATGCTTTCATTTTGTGAATCTGCAACCATGGTTTATGAATACTTCCTAGAAGATGTTTCCGGTTTGTTGAGGAGATTGGAAAAATGGGCAATCTGTCATGAAAACTAGTGAAATTTTAAACAGAAAAATTGAAAATGTAACTATTACACTTTGAACAAATTTAAACCTATTAGGTGACTACCTTATCCTTGTATTCTTTTTCGACCAAGAAAGAGTGTTGGGCTCTCAACAAAGTGGGAACAAGCCCACCTGTAGATCCACAGGTCACTCTTTGAGTGCAGGGTTGGTCAACAAGGATGACGCAAAAACCGTGAGATCCCCTGGGCCTCCCACCCCCTCTACCTTAGAAGTCACTCGTTTTTAATGGTATCAAAAAATGACAGGGATAATTTCCTATTACTATACTTTCTTAACCCTCCGTCTTATCTTAGAATACCTCGGAGGGTGATGACTGAGTAGAAGAGGAAGGGCTAGGAAAGGGGTTAATTTCCAATGTTTAAATGAAAAACTAAAAATCAACTGACAGTATTTAAGCTAAGCCTTTAAACAGATTTGCATGGATAAAAATAGTTAACCAAATATATCATTAACGTAAAAAATTGCTTTCAGACAGAGACATGCTGCTGGACAGAGGTGGCTGGGCTGCACTGACAGTCCAAATAGCAGCAAACAGGCAATCCCAAAAGGTTACAAATGCTAATACAAAGTAACAAATGGATCGCACACCTATAGAGGACTTGTTTTTCCAGTGAGGATTGTGATCAAACTGTGAGGGATTAGTTCAAGCAGTTGAAAACCAACTTCAGAAACATGCCCATTTTACCCCTAGCCACAGACTGATTTGCAAATGGATCAATTGTTTGAGCAGAAAACGTGACCAAACAGAGGTGAATTTTCAGAAATTCAATTCGGTCGTTTTTGCATAGTTGAACGATTTGCAAATCAAAGAATGACCAACAGTAACTGGCACTGTGGCCGAACCAATAACAAAAATAAAAGCAAAAGATCTATCAAACTAAGTAAGCAAAGATCTGTCAAACTAAGTAAGCAAAATATCTATAAAACTTAAAAAAAACAGGGATCCTATGGGATCGACCCGGTATGGTCATGAACTTTAGCCGGGCAAAGGCACTAGCTATGTGCTGAAACACCTACCTTCCGTCTATAGGACAGAAGGATAGAGCTTCTATGTGTGAAAGCAAAACCCGCAACAAGTTGTTAATGGAGAAACTGCAACACACTGTTAAAGAAATGAACAATTAAAACCTTGCAATAAAAACGTTAGCAATAAACTAGCTATGGGAAACTAAGCTACGAACTAAACAACAAGAAAAAACCATTATACCTTCTATCTATGGAGAAATGGGCCACCGTTCCTTGCTCAGGAAGCTAAATCTCTATGGATTGGGGCTTTGGCTAATGGAGCAAGTGGAGGAGAGGGATGAACGACTTGAGAGATGCGAGTCTCAAGGCACTCATACGAGCAAAGTAATGGTAGGTAAAGGAGTGTTTTGAGAGTGACCCGCACCCTTGTATTTATAGTTTTTTCTCAATTTTTAGGGTTTTAAGCCCTTGGTTAAGGCTTTAAGCCCTTTTTAGGGTTTTAATCCCCTGTTGGCCATTCCTTAGCTCCTTTGGGGTTCTTAAGCCCCTTTTAGGGGATTTCCCCTTTTTTGGAGGCTTTAGCCCCTTTAAGAGCTATTTTGGCTCTTTTATGGGGTTTTTAAGCACTTTTTGTGTTTTTTGAGCCTTTGTAAGGGTGTGGGGGTCAATGGGAGAAATTAAATAGATGTCTTTGCATGGTGTAGGTCATATAGAGATAATCGGGTGATTTTTTGGGTTAACATATGTGTTGTTAGTGTAGCTTCATTTCTAGAATTGATTAACCGGTTGCACGCATAACTTTGTTTCCAGTTTATTTTCCAGCTTTCCTTTCATCCTTATGTTTAGAATTTAGTTAGTTTAATTCTGTAGGTTTAGTTTTCTTGTAGTTAGGTTTGATTCTGATAGCTTTTATCTAAGTTTTAGATTTAGTTCAATTACATTTCAGTTTGTTTTATGATAGGAAGCAGTTTCTTTTCATAACTGTAGATTAGCATAAGTTATCTTTTCACAATAGGTTTAGTTTCATTTACTTATACTTTGTTATAAATTCATTTAGTTATATTTCAATTTGTTGAAAAATGCAATAGATAATGATGTCTTTATAAATATGAATTAGTTTAAGTTACTTTATTGTTGAATTTAATTGTTAAGTAGGTTAGATTCTTGTTCCTTTGCACTTTATTATCATATGTATGAATCAGCTGATCTCAAAATCATTTAGATTAATTATTTCTTAAAATTCTAGTGTTTTCTGTATACAGATTGTCATTCGGATAGCCTATTTAGTCTGCCATTCAGACCTACCATCCAGTATGTTATCCATCCCTTCATTCAGCCTTCAATGTTTTTAATATGTTCTAAGCCTGCTTCTTTAGATTTTTTATTATATTTTGATTGTGGTAGTTAGATAATAGTTATATTTATTATTAAATCCTTCGGCTAGACTATTTAAAGTATTTATTAAAGTCTTATTCCTATTTTTTTCTCCTTTCACCCTATGTTTTGAGTTATGTCTTGTGTTTTGGATTATTGTGGTTTCTGATTTCTTTCTTCAATATTGTTGTGATGCTTTGTAATTATATCTTTGGTTTAGATTGATTAACCCTTTTGTATATAGAGTTTAGGGTTAGATATGTCAATACACTAGCACTCTGTAGATTGGTTATAGTAGTAGGACCCATTTCTTTCACTGTGTGGTGACCGAATAGACTTAGAGAGTAGGACTTAAAAGAGTTATCTTTATTAAGTTTTCTACTTGCTTCTTTTATTAAGGTTTGTTACTTGTCTATAAGCCAAATTTTCGTTACATTTGAATTCGTTATAAGTTAGAATCATTTTCTTATGGAATAGATCATCATGTTTACTATCACCTGTAATTGGACATTCCTTAGTTTGCACATATTTGTAGAAGTTAAGTTAGATTTGATTCCATTTAGTTTCTTCACTTCTTTTGAAATCCATTTTGACACTACTCCTCCTCAAGTTCCAATCAAAGTAAATGCATATCCACAGAACAATCAAGGAGAGTGGAATTAGATAGTTTAGTTTGAACCATTATGTACATTTTTTAATTGCATGAATAATTGATTTATAATATAATCCTTCCTTGTATAGTTAGTTTCTGAAATTGTTAAGAAATAGAATAGTTCATAAATAATAGAATAGTATTGTTTATATTTTTATCTTTTAGTATTTGTCTATAGAGTAGAGTAGTATAGCTTGATACTGCTCTAGTATAGCACTCTGTTTGGTTTAATTATCTTTCTAGTTGAATTTATAGGAGTTTCACTCATTTTTTCATTTTGAAAGATCTTTCGATATTTTTATTTGTTAAAATATTTCTATAAAGCCCTAGGAACCCCTCTACCTTCACATATACTTTGTGTCAACTCGAAGTTTACCAACCTCAGTCGATAATTAAATATTAGGCGAATTAATTAAGAAATTATAACACCCAACATTTTTGGTGCCATTGCTAGGGAGTTGTTCAGTAAGGTAGAATAAGTAGAATTCCTTTATGAAGTTTAGTAATAGGATGGTGGCGAGGGAGCAGTAAGATGAGAGGTAAGAACCTGCACATCTATTATAATAGACAACCCCAAATCTAGTAGTAGTGGTATTAGTAGCATAGGTTTCCCTTTAGTTTAGTTTTTCATAAACAGACCTAGAAATTCTCAAGGTAGATACGTTAGCGCTAATTCTCAAAACCTTATTAAAATCCCTACTAACCTTTAGGGGGACGAAATACCCCAACCACTAACTCAGTGGAAAGGTATCGAAAAACCCACATAGGAAGTAGTTCTACTTGGAAACCTAAGGATTTTATAGGAGAAACCATAGATGAGGAAGAAATCTCGACAGAAAATCCTAAGGATCCCATTGCTGAAGAAATTCAAGAGGGTCAACCTTCAGAAACCCTCAACCCTCCACTAGTGCAGAAACCTAACAATACAACTTTCTCAATAGTAGTGGATCCTAACTTCGTTGATTTCATTGATCCTACCCAAGTAAAAGCCCTCTTTGGCTGCTCAACAAATCCAGTTATTTCAAAGATAGAAACCTCCATAGTAGCACCTACCATTCCTTTAGAATCTAATAAAAACATAGTTGATCGTAGGAAGATATCCCCTGAAAAAGAATGTTGGGACGAACCATTATCACCTTGAAAGGAGCCTCCTAGGTTCACACTCTTTAGGAATCAAACCTACATGGAGCGATGGGGAGATAATGAAGATAACGACGAGGTTAGAAATGATGAAGGAGAAGGAGAAAACCAAACTGAGACTACCTTCGATTTCCCTATTTTAGACACTACACAAGATATAAATATGAAGAACATACCTCCTTCCTCCTTACCTACTTTTTATGGGAAAAATAATGAAGATTCGAACACATATTTTTTTGAGTTTGACATCCTCTGTAGAAGTTATAACTATCTACAAGATGCTCATAAATTAAAACTTTTCCCGGCTACAGTGAAAGACTCTGCCTTAAGATGGTTCATGGGATTAGGAGAATCTAGTATCAGGACTTGGGAAGATATGAAAAATATATTCTTACGAAAATACCAAGAGTATTGCAAACCAAGAGACTCTCAAAATGATATCTTTAAGATACAACAACTCGAAGACGAGAGCTTGGAATACTATCTCGAAAGATTTATCTATATATTATATAAATCTAAACATAACGACCTTCAAAAAGATGCAATACATACACTCTTCCTTAAAGGGATCTCAGAAGACTTGGTAGAAAGCCTTAATCTCATGGCATTCGACGATATCTCTCATAAACCTTTTGCACAAATTGGGGAGATATGTAGAAATTACTCTAGGAGTAGGGGGAAAGTTGGGAAAACTCTTTGGGAGCTTTATAATAGAAATCTAAAAGGAAATACCCCCATTTCAGGAGGAGTTACAAGGATGGAATTAGGAAACCTATTGGAAAATTTCAAAACTGATATTTTAGGAGTAATGGGTTCCCAACTAGATGCGTTACAATCTAATAAAAGGAAAGATGAGGAACGAGCAACGATGAGTATTTTATGTCCAAGCTGCAAGACTAAACATACCCAATGGGAATGTCCATTAAATAACATCTCCGTATGTCACATTTGTACAGAACATAATCCAACAGATGATTTCCCATCGTTACCCTGTTTGCAAGCCATATACAAGAGTGGGTATGTTGGTGAAACATCCAGGAGGACTCCTTGGAAACCAAGGGACCCACCAGCATATCAGAATTTTTCACCACAGCCTCCACCTTATTACCAACCTTACCAACTGCCTCAACATTGGAACACTACAAGTTGGAAGCAGTGGCCACCCCAGTATACTCTTCCTCATTTTAATCAACAACAGTATTGGCCACAGGGGTGAAGAGGTCAATCCTACCCCCAACCACCACCTGTCTTTGCACCTAATCACCTATATCCTCAGCACTTAGCCAATACCCAACATTTTTTACCAGGGTTTGTGCCTCCAGTTCCCCTTATTACACAACAACCTCATCACTTTCAAAATACAAACCCTTGACGATCAACATTGTTACGTGCACAACCGATACCTAATCCAAATAATAAGCCAACTCAAGCTCTTAACAACATCAAGTTTCAAACTCTTCCATCCTATGTTATTTCAACTGTAACTGTAAATGAGATGCAATTATGATTTGGAAGAGTTGTAATTGACAGACCCAAATCATCATTCATCATTCGTGAAGAGAATGACGAATAATATTCAAATGAAGTCATGAATAATGATATTCCGCAGGATGTAGATATTCCAAAGATCCCAGTGCATAGCCATCCTCAACAAGAACCCATTTAGGAACAAAGGATTCCTCCATTTTCAGAATGACTAGCAATAGAAAAACCTGCAGTTTGTCCCGAGTATGACATTATGAATGAGTTAAAGAATATCTGTGTCAAAATTTATCTATTACAGGCTATTAAGGATATACCATTTTACAACAAGGTAATAAAGGAACTATGCATTAAGCGCCCAGGAAAGAAGCAAAAAGACCCCTCACGATTCATTTTATAGGAGAGATGTCTGAATGTATGATAGACCAATATCATATTGCAAAATATACAAATCCGGGGGGGGGGCAGTAGTAACTATAATTGTAAATAATACCGCCATAGAGAATACACTTATTGATTTAGGATCTGCCATTAATATGATGACCACCGCAGTTTTAGAAGTTTTAAAGTTGGGACGGTTTCTTCGACCTGCCCCTTCAATCCTAGAACTAGCAGACCGTATCATGGTAAAACCTGTTGAAGTCCTGGACGACATTATTGTATCAGTAGCTTCATGGGAATACCATGTTGACTTTATGGTTGTAGAATCAAAGGATCCTTCTAAAGGACATCCTATTATCTTAGGGAGACCATGGTTAGCCACTGTTAAAGCCTTTATAGGATGTAGGCATGGGGAAATGATCATTGCAAATGGGTTGTCTACACAAAGACTTATTTTATATCCCCTAGCACAACCTGTGATTGAAATGTTGTGGTGGTTAGATTTCCCCTTTGGGGATGAAAATATTGAATATCTCTTCTTTCCTAGTGACTACTCCTGGGCACTTCAGGAGCAAATTACTGAGAATGTATTAAACCAGTTTGTCTCTTCCACAACTTATATATATTTTCCACAGTCTTTTGCCCAACTTGATCAGATCTTTGGAGATGAGTTTCAAGAAAATATGGCTCTCTCAACATTTGTAGAAACACCATGTGTCTTTGCAAATGAAGAACACATAGGGTCTTATACTGTACCTTGTGAAGTTATCCCTGGAAAAGTTTTACACACAAATGCAGGGTTAACATAGAGTCAACAAGAACAATTGCTTAAGGTCCTTAAAAACCAATATGGAGTATTTGCATGGGAATACACTGAAATGAAAGGTATACACCCTAACACCTGTATTCACCATATCTACATGGATCCAACCATTCCACCTGTGAGACAGCCTCAGAGGAGAATGAATCCTGCTCTAAAAGATATAGTAAAAGAGGAGTTACAAAAACTTCTCAATGTTGGATTCATATATCCTATCTTTGACAGTAAATGTGTGTCCCCTCTAGTGCTAGTCATGAATAAAGTCACAGGGAAGTGGCATATTTGTGTTGATTTCAGAGAGTTAAATAAGGCCACTCTTAAAGACTAATTTCCTTTTCCCTTTATTGATCAAGTGTTAGATACCCTGCGAGGAAAACAATACTTTTCCTTTCTTGATGGGTATAGTGGATATAATTAGATTTTAATAGCACCCAAGGATCAAGATAAGACCACTTTTACATGCCCTTGGGGAACATACACCTATAGAGTTTTTCCATTTGGATTATGTAATGCACCTGCCACTTTTTAGCATGCAATTTTAGGAATATTTGTTGATCTTATACACAACTATGTAGAGGTGTACATGGATGATTTTACAGCCTATGGTAATACCTTTCAAGAGGCCCTTGATAACCTTGAGAAGGTCCTGATTCAATGTTAAGAAACAAACCTGGCCCTTAGTCATGAGAAATGTAAAATGTTATTAACAGAAGGTGTAGTCTTGGGGAATCATGTTTCTTCTCAAGGAATCAAGGTGGATCCTACGAAAATTGAAGTAACTGTTGGCCTTCCTTCTCCAAAGACTTAAAAAGAGGTAAGAATATTTCTTGGCCATGTAGGCTATTATCGTCGTTTTATTGAGAATTTTACTAAAATAGTTGCACCAATGTTTAAGTTACTTACAAAGGATGTAGAATTCCAATGGACCGAATCTTGTCAACGTGCTTTCAAAGTCTTAAAAGCGAAATTATCAGTGGCACCAATACTGAGGGGTCCCGATTGGTCCCTTCCTTTCCATATATCCACTGATGCTTCTGATACAGCCATAGGAGGAGTCCTAGGCCAAAAAGAAGGCCAATCACCTTATGCCATTTATTTTATTAGCAAGAATTTGACCCCTGCTGAGCTGAATTATATTGTTACTGAAAAATATTTTTTGGCTGTAGTCTATTCTATTAATAAATTTCGCCATTACATTATAGGATACAAAGCTTTTGTGCATACGGATCACTTTGCCATCAGATTTTTAATGAATAAACCAATTACCAATGGTAGGGTGACTCGGTGGTTTATTTTATTACAATAATTTAACATTACCGTCATCGACCGACCTGGTAAAGAAAATTTAGTATCAGATTTCCTTTCCCGTATTCAACATAATGACGGTACTAAACCTGTTGATGACACTGTTCTTGATGAACATCTATTTGCCGTATCCATTCAAACCCCTTTGTTTGCAGATATTACCAATTATTTAGCAACTAGGAAATTACCAAATCACTTGTCCCCACCCGAGAAGAGTCGTATTATAGTACAAAGCTCTAACTATTCCTAGGTTGATAATGATCTCTTTCATATTGGCCTAGATCTTATTATTAGATGATGCGTATGGGAAGATGAAATGATAGATATCCTCCATGCATGCCATGATGGACCATGTGGAGGACGTTTTTCTGATAAGCGAACAACATACAAAGTGTTGCACTCTGGTTATTATTGGTCGAGCATTTTCAATGATCCTGCCAAATGTGTCAAAGGATGCAATAGTTGACAAAGAATGGGTAGACCTACCTCTTCTGATCAGATGCCCTTACAGGCTCAAGTCATGATAGAGCCTTTTGAGAAATGGGATCTAGATTTTGTAGGACCTATTTCTCCCATGTCTCGTAAAAAGAAGTATATCCTAGTTTGCACAGACTATGTTACTAAGTGGGTAGAAGCTAAAGCTTTGTTTAGGGCCACAGAGAAATCGGTAGTAGAATTCATATATGAAGAAATTATCACTCGATTTGGTGTACCTAGAGAAATTGTCATAGATCAAGGCTCTCAATTCACTTCTAAGTTAATGAAATAACTCACCATGAAGTATGGCATTCGACATTGCAAATCCTCACCTTATCATCCCCAGGATAATGGAAAGGTAGAATCAACCAATAAAGTATTATAAGCCATCTTAACCAAAACCATTCACTTACATCATAAGGATCCGACAGATAGACTCTCAGATCCCTTGTGGGCCTATAGGATAACATGGAGAAACACTACCGGACATACCCCCTATGAGTTGGTGTATGGAAAACAAGTCCTTTTGCCTATAGAATTTCAATTTAAAACATTTCGTATGGAAGCACAGTTAGGCATGAATTTGGATGAAGCAGAGAAACAACGCGTGTTACAGATTAATGAGTTAGATGAAATTAGATAGGATATACTCCAAAGAACAATGTACAGAACCAACGGAAGAAATGGCATGATAAATTTATAAAGAGAAAACAATTTAATACTGGAGATTGGGCATTGCTAATTGACTCAAGATACAAAAATTTTAAAGGAAAATTAACTACTCGTTGGATGGGTCCATATGAAGTAGTTACAGCTTTCAATAATGGATCAGTAGAAATTAAGACAATTGATGATTCACAAATTTTCTTTGTAGTAAATGGTCACATACTTAGACTTTACCATCAACCCATATCTAAACAGGATTTCGTACAAAATGTCTTGCCGCAAAAGGAGATGGAATTGGTTGAAGAGGAAATTACTCCTCCTCTTCTTGATCCTTAAAGTTATTTTAGTTTGTCATTACTTTTATATATGTAAATATGTTTGTGTTCTCCTGATAAAGTAAGAGTCATTTCTAATAAATTAACTACATTTTCATTCCTATGATCTTTTGTTGCAGTTTTGTCAAATTAAAGCGGAAATACTCTTTTTCCTTTTTCTTATAAATTTTGTAGACGTTTTGTTAAGAATAAATACGAATCATCTAACAAGTGGTGTTCTAGTTTGATTACAAATATTTTATCTCTATAAGCATCTTATGAAGTATTATTTGAAAAGGGGAAGTGCTTAAAATATTAATGATATATCTTTCTTTTTGGTTACTATCAAAATTGAAGTTTATAGTACAATTGAATAATTCCTTGTATATCATCCTTAACCACTGATTCTATGATTTGTTATGCTTTTATATATGTATTTTGATTTAGACATGTAAATTTCTGATTTAATAAGAATAGTTGCTTGAAATACCTACAGTAATTATCATATTGTTCAAATTCTTATCCTATACCTATGGATTACTATTTCATCCTATACTTATTATCAAAAATTGTCTCTTAAGCATTTTTGTGGTAACTCAGAAGTAAGTGAAATTTATGCTGGTGTGGAACATTATTTATCATTTTATGAAGAAGAAAGACTGAAAGATCAAAGAACAGCTTTAAGTTATTCTCTTTTGACATGATCTATAATTAAGGCCAGTTTATGTAAGAATTTTTTGCTTTAAAAATTGAATTATGTGTTTAGTAGGCTTAGCACTCTTTGGTACCAACCGACTTCCATATACTCAAAATCATTATACGAAGCAAACTCATCAGGGTACTGAACAGGCCTGCTGGCAACGGTTCAATGCTAAGTAACATCTTAAAACAAGGAAGCTCGATAAATGAAAGTAAACCTGTTGGGGTACTAAATAGGCTTGCTGGAAGCGGGGCCATGCTTGCATGGTACCAAGATAAACCCGTCGGGGTATCTAACAGGCTTGCTGGCAGCAGGGCAATATCGGGTAAAAGAGATCTGGTTAATGCACTACTATGCACATGGTTTGTTGAAAATGGTAATATTAGAATATATAAATACATGTGTAGGCCAATCTTTTATGATGTCATTAGAGAATGGTTGTAAGTTGGGCTTGGATTCGACCATCTAATTTAATCAATACCTAGGATATGATTATATTTATATTTATTATTAAAGCCTTAGGTTAGACTGTTTAAAGTATTTATTAAAGTCTTATTCCTATTTTTCTCTCCTTTCACCCTATGTTTTGAGTTATGTCTTGTGTTTTGGATTATTGTGGTTTTTGATTTCTTTCTTCAATATTGTTGTGATGCTTTGTAATTATATCATTGGTTTAGATTGATTTACTCTTTTGTATATAGAGTTAGGGTTAGATATGTCAATACACTAGCACTCTGTAGATCGGTTAGTAGTAGGACCTGTTTCTTTCACTGTGTGGTGACTGAACAGACTTAGAGAGTAGGACTTAAAAGAGTTATTAAATCTTCTTTATTAAGTTTTCTACTTGCTTCATAATTCAATATTCTTTATTAAGTTTTCTACTTGCTTCTTTTATTAAGGTTTGTTACTTGTTTATAAGCTAGATTTTCTATGCATTTGAATTGGTTATAAGCTAGAATCATTTGCTTATGGAATAGATCATCATGTTTTTTTTAATAGAAACTAAACAAGGAGTAATATTATATAGGCTGTGCATAGCCATTCATTACAAAATAAGAGCATCTGTAGAGTTCTTATTGATCGGAGAAAAAACAAACAAAACTAGGCTAGAGGTTAGACCTTAAAATGTCGCACAGTGTTCTTACATTACGATTAATTACAGAAGTAGTATATACTTGAATGTAATGTTGGTTAAGTAATATCCAAAAAAGCATAAACTATTTATCAAACACATTAAGGGTTTCCTGGATTCCCCACGGGCTGAGTGACAGATTCCTCCTCCATGTGCTGAACTGCTCCTGGAAGTTTTTCATGAGCTTGGCTTCCCTAATTCATTTGCACCAGGCGCTAAAGATCCTCTTGAATGTGGTGTACTTTCCCCATGATTTCCTATTTGACTATATCCATGTTGTCCATGATTCCTATAGCCACCATTTCATATAAACACTGAAGGTTTTCCTTCAGGTCTGCAAGGCCTGCATTATCCCCTGCGCGGTCCATTCCTTGGTCTTGACTGGAACTTTGGAGTGAGGCTATTCGGAGAGAATTTCACTGGTCGCAGGGCCTAAGGCTGAGCGCCACGATGGACTGACAACACTGTGGGATGATCAAAGATAGTTCAGGAACGCAACAAGCACAAGTCTCTCCTTAACAAAACTCCTTATCAGAGGCAAGGAATCTGATGGAATCCCTTGAGCAAAGCCTTCATCAAATCTAGAAATAAAAGCAAGCAGAGCTTCTTTCGAACAAACAACTTGAGATTGAATGAGGTTGTGGCTATCAAAAGGAGAACAAGGGAAGGAAGAAGAAGCTTCGAGTCGAAGCCATGGTAAACAATGAGAGAATACTTGATGTATGCCATCTGAATAAGCAATTAATCCCAAGAGGGTGGCACATTAAAGTAGGAGGTTCATGGAAGGGGTGGAGGTGGGTGGAGGCCACATGTCGTCGTGGGAAGGAACGGAGAAAAATCCATAATCCATAGTGTTTAAACTTAGGATAGGATGGGTTCTAAAGAGGGGGTTAAACATTTGAAACATTAGGGAATGGGTTTTTCAACCTATGTCTAGGCCATTGAAGCAAATATGACCTTGGGGAAGGGAGGCCCCTGAATTAGCCAGAGCATCTACAGGAGCATTATTTGCTCGAAGAATATGGAAAAAATTAATTTTATTCGAGAGGAGGGAAGTGATTATGTCATACATCCTTCTCCACTTGATGGATCCTGATGAGTATCCATTAATCATTTTGTATATGAATTTCCTCGAGTCTCCAAAGACTACTATCCTGAAAGTAGTTGTCATGTCTAAAAGTTCTAACCCCTGCAAGTGATCCATCCACTCGGCTTCATTATTCGTCTTGTGACCCAGTCCCCAAGCAAAAAAAAAATTCCATTTGTCCTCCGGGATCCAGTAAGATCCCCCCCGCACCTGCCACCACTGGGAATAGATCATCATGTTTACTATCACCTGTAACTGGACATTCCTTAGTTTGCACATATTTGTAGAAGTTAAGTTATATTTGATTCCATTTAGTTTCTTCACTTCTTTTGAAATCCATTTTGACACTACTCCTCCTCAAGTTCCAATAATAGTAAATGCATATCCATAGAACAATCAAGGAGAGTGAAATTAGATAGTTTAGTTTGAACCATTATGTACATTTGTTTATTGCATGAATAGTTGATTTCTAATATAATCCTTCCTTGTATAGTTAGTTTCTGAAATTGTTAAGAAATATAATAGTATTGTTTATTTTTTATCTTTTAGTATTTCTCTATAGAGTAGAGTAGTATAGCTTGATACTGCTCTAGTCTAGCACTGTGTTTGGTTTAATTATCTTTCTAGTTGAATTTATAGGAGTTTGACTCAATTTTTCATTTTGAAAGATCTTTCGATATTTTCTTTGTTAAAATATTTCGACGACGCCCTAGGAACCCCTCTACCTTCACATATACCTTGTGTCAACTCAAATTTTACCAACCTCGGTCGATAATTAAATATTAGGTGAATTAATTAAGACATTATTACACCCAACAATTCCACTGTTTCAACATAAATTCTTCAAATTAGGCATGGTTGGACCATGATTATGTATCCATTGTATCTACAACATGTGTCCCTCATTCACCCTCATTGTGTATTCATATTGAGTCCCTCTTTGACCCTCATAATGTATTTTATCCAATAGTCATTCATGTATTGACCAGACCCCTTTTCGTCTTGATCCCATTTTCTTTTGAGACATTCATACGAGCATGGGTATGCCCATTTCACCCATGTATTTGAGAATATATGATCCTCATCCATTTTGTGTATTATGCCTATAGTTATGGGTATCCATAGTTCATTGCGAGGGTGAGTTCCCTCTGATGTGGTCTTCGTATTCTATGTCACCATCACCCCTATCTCTTAGAAGTGTGAAAGTACTATGTTGTATGTTGGTCATACGATGAGTTCCTAACCTCACACATAAAGGGGAGATTTGTTAATTATATATACATAATCATTCAACATAATTGGAATAGATTCTATTAGATTCTGACTGGCAGATCTTGCAACAGAAATAATCTTCACTTAGATTGCATAAGAGAAATATAGAGAAAATGACTAATTGTTATTACACAATGAGTTGAAGAACAATATGAGAAATCCTACATACAATAATATTCACATTATGGGTGAATATATAATACAATCATCAAGGAATGATTCAAATACTTGAAGAGGCAGTTGAATCTACCAACCTAGAGTGACTTAGGATCTAACTCAGTGTGGGAAAATCACCACTAGAGCTAACTAGTGCAACTCCAGATCACTAAAATAGTTAATAACTAGTTAACAGAAGAAGGTAGGTGAACAAAGGCTCACAACCAGTTAACTGAAGAAGGTAAGTGAAGAAAGGTGTCTATATTCCCTTAAATCATACAAACTGACACTGGAAGTGATCTAACTGTTGGGGATTGGAGCACAACTAGAGAATGACTGAATACCTACTGGAGTAAATTATTGGAAACTACTAGTGACACTCTGAGTGGGTCCTAAATAATTGAGATTGATCCATGGACCACCGAAATGCATGTAGACAAGCACAATAAGTGGTAGCTATCGAGTAGATGCATCCCCCATGCACTAGTGAAGTGATGAAGACCTCCTAAGCTAGGGAAATAAAAAAATAGACTTATGTGGACAAAGAGAGGATTAATATTAATCCTAACACCCCCTTTAATCCTAACTTTGGAAAACATGGGCCCCAGAAACTAAGACAAAAGTTCACCCATTACAATCTAAATGTAAAATTTATTTATCCATGTAAAATGAGGAAAAAAAGAAAAGACCACATGGGGAAAATCCTTCCTAAAAAATGGACAATGAGATACACCAAAAAATAAACTGCTCCAAATCCAAGTAGGTGTGAACTTGATTAGATGTCTGGAGGGATATTATTCTCTGGAAGAGGAGGAATATGCTCAAATTGATTAAGAACATATATAGTTGCATAAGAGATTGTGGGACCATGTAGCTAAACTGGGATAATATTAAAAAAAAAGTGAGTGCTCATCCAACCTGATCTTGGAATCAGGTCGAAATGAGTCTTTATGTGCTTGATACTTCAAACCATGTGAAGTAAAATCAGCTCCAAATTAGAGGATCAAGCATCCAAGCGAATGCAATAGATCTCCATATTTTCTAACACTTTGAAGAGATGAGCATGTGATCGATCGAGAAGGAGGAGGAGGCCTAGGACCACGGAGAGTGAATTCTTGAACTTCATAATTTGATATAGCTTCCAAAATATTCAATGATTCAAAAAAAATAATATCAACAAACTCTTAATAAGAAACTAACATTGAATCCCCAATAGTAAATTTGAAAGAGACTTGAGGTAGATGGAAGGAGATTTCTTATTCAACAACGGAGGTTCGAATATCCTCTTCTAGAGAAGTTGCATGGAAACATGAGAAATCAAATTTCTCAAAAACTTTGATAGCAGAAACAGAAGGAGTCAATTCAAGGATACTTTCACAAATTTGAATTGAATGAGTTGAGGATTCTTCTATTTCTTCATCTTTCACAACTTCATCTTCATGACAAGTAATGGAGACTGGAGGAGCTTTCAAGGAGATGTTAGATGCGCTCTCCCAATGCATTGCACTTGCACTAATCTCTTCAATCTGCTAACCAAATTCTTTGTCCAATCTGGACCAAATTCCACTTGGGAATTCAACAACATTAATGAGATAACGGATCCTAGGATTAATGGCTAGACACATGGCTCCATATGATTTGTCAGAGTTATTGAACCAAATAGACTTCTCATCATCAGAATCTAGCATTGACATAGCTCCAATAGACACATGAAAGAGCTCATGGATCTTGAGATATGGAACTATCTTCAATTTACACTCAACAAAATTGAATGGTGATAGAGGAGGAACTGATATCAAATCCATCTTGAATTTGTTGTACTTGCACAAAACTAGAGAAAAAAAAATTGTTAGACAAATCAACCTCTACTTCAACAATGAGCACAATCTATGGTGCATCAATGGAATTATTCTAGGGAGATTCGAATAATCTTACCAGGATTTGATACCATATTAGATTCTGACAGGAATATCTTGCGACAAAAATAGTGTTCACTTAGATTACATAAGAGAAATATAGAAAAGAAGAATAATTGTTATTACACAATGAGTTGAAGAATAATATGAGAAATATTCCATAGAATAATATTCACATTATGGGTGAATATATAATACAATCATCAAGGAATAATTCGAATACCTGAAGAGGCAGTTGAATCTACCAACCTAGACTGACATAGGAGCTAACTCAGTGTGGGAAAATCACCACTAGAGCTAACTAGTGTAACTACGGATCACTAAAATAGTTAATAACCAATTAACTGAAGAAGGTAGGTGAACAAAGGCTCACAACCAATTAACTGAAGAGGGTAGGTGAAGAAAGGCACCTATATTCCATTGAATAATGAAAATTGACGCTAGAGAAAGTGGAAGTGATCTAACTGGTGGGGATTGGAGTACAACTGGACATGATTGAATACCTACTAAAGTCAATTATTGGAAACTGCTAGTGACACTTCGAGTGGGTCCCTAAATTATGGGTATTGATCACTGGAGCACCAAAATGCATGTAGATAGGCGCAACAAGTGGTAGATGCATAGTAGATGTGTCCCCCATGCACTGGTGAAGTGATGAAGACCTACTAAGCTAGGGAAATAAATAAATAGACTTATGTGGACAAAGAGAGGATTAATAATAATCCTAACAAGTTTTCCATCTCATTCCATCCACATGACATTAGGGAAGTAATAAAAAGCCAAAAAAGTGAAAATCAAACCTAAATTGAGTGCCCTAGAAGGAGGTTGTTGGGCACCGTTTTGACCCATTTTTGCCACTTAGATATCTTTCATTTCCCTTCATAAAACCTTCATTTTGATTAGAAAAGCTTTAAAGTTCACCCATGAACCTTGGTTAAGAGGTATAATGTCATTACTTTCTAATAAATTGAGTTTTGAGACTTTTTAAGCATTTTAACTAAGATTTTTAATTCAGATTACGGGATGTTCTAACTTCCCGTATTATCTCCAAGATTGAGCATTTGCAGGATAGCTAGGTGGGAACTGGAATATAGAGGAAAGATCCTCAGTGTCCAATCATGGATGAACATTCAACGGATCAGTGATGTGGCCTTTACAGATGTCAATTCAACCTCAGTCAAAGGCGGCCACCTGTGCCTTGTTCAGCACAAAAGAAGGGGCAGTTTTGATTTTGTTAAGTTTCACGATTCTGATGAGGATCTCGATGGCTATGCTCATTAATTAGTTTACAGGAATATAGCATTTCCAGTTTCATTTCGAATTTGTATAAGTACTTCACAAAACAATGAAGAACTATCACGATTTTGGGAAGAACGCATTTGCTTCTGAACTGCGTGGTTTTGCTGTGTAATTGATTTATGGTGAATATATCTAGAGTTTTAGTTCTATAAATCTTCAATTGGTGTGTGGACGAGGCAGTGGAGGGCCCCCATTGTTGAGTTTACACATTCTTTTACTTGTCGGTGTAGTGACTTGGGTGATTGCAGCGATTTCATTTGATGCAGGCTATTTAAATCGTGCCATTGGTATGTGATAATCTCTGTAGTTTCTAGTTTATTGTTGCAGAACGAATTCAGTTAGTTTTTAATCGATTTCATGAAAAACTCTGTTATCTTATTTAAATGTTCAAGTTGCTATTCCATCATGCTGTTTATCAATTGCATTGTTTAATAAACTCTGTTCTTTTACTGGTTAAATACTGAAAACATTGATGGTTCAGACCACGATATTCTATATACTATATATTCATGTTTATTCAATGGTGAAGTGGTAAAGGACAATTATAAATTATGAACACTGTCTTGTAAGGGAATTTAATTAATAACTGTTCATTCAGCATTGGAATATCATGCAGAGCTCTGTAGTCTGTATCCTAGGGTTAGAGTTATTGTTTAATTGCTTTTATCTTAGTTCTTTCACCAATAGACTATTTCCATAAATCGATTGTTGTATACTTGAAAAGGAACAAATGAAGTTATCCCTGTAAAAGGATTTTTGTATCTTTAAGTTACAGTATTTTTCATCTGTCAGTAGGTTCAATTCACAGATAATTAAATTTTTTAAACAAGTCTAGCTCTAAGTCCTAAAACTTGGATGTGCCTCGAAGTTTACTGACCCGGATTGATTTAAATTTAAGGTCTGATTCACATTGGTAGATCAGAGCCCAACATTTTGGCACCGTTGTCGGGGAGGCATTGTAGAAGCAGGCTTAGGAACTTTATTTTTCTGATAAAAACAAAATTTTCAACAAAAACACAGAATAGGTTTTACTTTTATGTCAAGACTAAGAGACGAGAAAGGAATATTTCTTAAAAAAACCCAAAAAACAGAAGTAACAGGAGCTTCTCTTCCAAAAGGATTCATCTCAACAGTAGGTACTTATAAAATGGCTGAGGAAGAGACAACAAAAGGGCCAACTGCAGAACAAAGAAGGGAATATGAGAGGATGCTGGAAATAGAAAACAAACGCAGACAGGAGAGAAGAGAAGAAGAAAGGCAACATGAAAGAGAAGAAGAGAGGAGACATGACAGGGAAGAACAAAGGAGACAAGAGAGGGATGAAACAATTGAAGGAGATCAGGAAGCCACTTTCAAATTCCCCATCCTGGATACTAGTATTATCTTAGGGGAAGATGTAAAAATGAAGAACATTCCACCCTCTGTTTTACCAAACTTCTATGGCATGACCTCTGAAGACCTTGACTCTTTCCTATTCGAGTTTGATATCTTGTGCCGAACTTATGGATACACTGATGACACCCATAATCTTCATCCTTTCCCTGCTACCCTTAAAGTAGCTGCTTTAAAATGGTTCATGGGCTTAGGAGAGCATTCTATTACTAGCTGGGATGAGATGAGGAAGATCTTTCTTCGAAAATATCAGGCATATTGCAGATCGAAGGAACCAAAGGATGACATTTTTGGAATGACTCAACAGGAGGATGAGAGCTTGGAGGAGTATTTGGAAAGATTTTCATATAAACTACAGAAATCTAAATACAATTCTTTAACACAAGAGATGATTAGAACCATATTTCTGAAAGGAATAAAAGAAGAGCATTTAGATATTTTGAATGTTATGGGCAAATGTGACATTTCTTACCTTCCTTTTGATGAGATACAGGATTTATGTCAGAAATATTCGAGAGGGAAGGCTAGAACTGGAAAAAGGGACATCATTACCAAAGTAAAAAAGTCTGCAAACAGTGGTATTTCAAGGGCTGAACTTGGAAATATGCTAGAAGATTTTAAGACTGATTTATTGAGCACATTAGGTACACAGGTCGAAGTAGCAAAAACCAAGAAGAGACAAGAACAACAGGACCAGCAAGATCAAGCCTTGTCTATCTTTTGTCCTAAGTGTAGAAAGAAACATCCACTTCAAGAATGTCCTTTAAATGCTGTTGAAATTTGTGGCTTATGTACTTTTAATCATACAACTGATGACTACCCTAGATTGAAAGAGTTGCAGGCAGCTCGAATGGAGGAGAATCAAAGCATGGAGTCTCTCTACTTTATGGGACAACGAAGACCTTGGAAGCCACGATATTTAGGTATGTCTCAAGACCCTATGCAGCAGTTTCATACAAATTATCAAACTCCTATTCAAAATTCATGGAGTGCACCCATGCCTTGGCAAACTTGGTCTCCTCCATTAGCCCAATCCACTCCAAATTGGAGAGGTTATGCCCATGGTAACCAGACATACCAGCAAGCTTATTTGCAGCCCTACCATCAACCTTCAGCCTATCCCCAATACCAGCAGCATCAAGTTCAAGCTCCTTCTTACCAAGTCCCATCTTTCCAACAACCCAATATGGCTCCTCAATTAGATCCACCACCTCAACAACTTCAATTACCATCCAATCAGCCTCCACCTCGACCTACCCAACTACCAGCTCAGCCAATTCCAAATCCAAACAATAAAACAGACAGACCTATGTATAATGTTGATGATGGAATGGCACTTCCCTATTTAGTTCTTCCACTCCAAAATATCAATTTAAGATCTGGGAAAACCTTACAAAAATAATCTCCTGTTATTTTAGAAGAACAAACAGAAAATGAGAAAACTCCAAAAAAATTAAATACAGAAAAATCTCAGTCAGAAAATCATAATCAAAAAGGAAAAACATTAGTAACATATGAGCCCCCTTTTCCAGAAAGATTGATCAAAGAAAAACCTTCAATTTCTTTACCTCATTTTGATGTTTTGAATGAGTTAAAAAATGCATATGTCAAAATTCCTTTACTGCAGGATATAAAGGATATTCCAATTTACACTAAAGCAGTTAAGGAATTATGTCTTAATAAGAGGAAGAAGGATCCATAAAAAATTCATGTGGTAGGCAATTTAGCAGGACTAATGTCTAACACTGTTTTCATTGAAAAGTATATGGATCCTGGGATTCCAATGGTTACAATTACTATTAATAATTTTTCAATTCCAAAAACATTGATCGATTTAGGTGCTGCCATTAATGTTATGACACTTGAGATAATGGAATACCTTCACTTAACGAATCTCAGGCCAACCACAACAGTCTTAGAATTAGCTGATAGGTCTAAAATTACACCTGAAGGGGTCTTAGAAGATATCACTGTTTCTTTAGACTCTTGGGAGTACCTTGTTGATTTCATAGTGCTACAGCCAAAGTCTAACCTAGGAGGTCACCCTTTGATTCTTGGCAGACCATGGCTGGCAACAGCAGATGCCTTCATAGGTTGTAGGTCAGATAGCATGCTTATTTCACATGGGACAGAAAGAAAACAAATTACACTCTACCCTTCTGCCCAAAGACCTTCTACATTAGATCAGCTGTCATGGATTAATGAGACTAAGGAACAAGAAGAAGAAGTGATTCAGACTATCCTGAGTATCAACCAGTTCTATGACTTTCAGGAAGCAGATAATGAAGATTTGTTAGACTATTTTATTGCTGAACCTGATATTTCTGAAGAATTAAGAGACATACAATATGCTACAACAAATCAAGTTTTGGGTTATAATTTTCAGGAAAATTGCACAATACATTATCTAGCATTGGCACTTCATGATATTCTCAATGTTCATTCAATCACAGATACTCAAAGTAAGACAGTTGAAATCAGTCCAGGTAAAAGTTTGAATATAAGTGCACATCTTACTCCATCACAAGAAGAACAATTGATTAATTTACTGAATACACATTCACATGCATTTGCTTGGGATTACACTGATATGCCTGGTATTCATCATGAGACATGCACTCACCATATTTACACAGATGATAAGATCAGGCCTCTTAGACAACCACAACGCAGAATGAACCCTATACTAAAAGAAATAGTCGAAGAAGAGATGCAAAAGTTGTTAAAAGTAGGGTTTATTTACCCCATTTCCGATAGCCAATGGGTCTCTCCCTTGGTTGTTGTTCCTAAAAAGAATGGTAAATGGCGCATATGTGTGGATTACAGGGAATTAAATAAGACAACATTAAAAGACTACTTTCCATTGTCTTTCATTGATCAGGTGTTGGATACCCTAGCTGGCAACGAATACTTTTCATTTTTAGATGGTTTCATCGGGTATAATCAAATTAGTATTGAAACAGAAGACCAGGACAAAACCACCTTTACATGTCCCTGGGGCACCTATGCCTATAAGGTTTTACCTTTTGGCTTATGTAATGCCCCAGCTACCTTTCAGAGGGCAGTATTGGCCATCTTTGCAGACCTAATTCATGAGTGTGTTGAAATTTACATGGATGATTTTACTGTGTATGGAAGTACATTTGAGGATTCCTTGGTAAACCTGGAGAAAATTTTAAAAAGGTGTGTTGACTCAAATCTTTCCCTCAGTAATGAAAAATGTTTTATGATGATGACTGAAGGTATAGTTTTAGGACATCACATTTCTGCATCTGGTATAAAAGTAGATCCTGATAAAATTCAAATTATTGACAATTTATCTAAACCAACAACTCAAACAGATGTAAGAAGCTTTTTAGGGTATGCAGGCTATTATCGTAGATTTATTGCAAATTTCAGTAAGATAGCTCTGCCATTGTTTAAATTTCTTTCCAAAGATGTGAATTTTAATTGGGATACTGATTGTCAATCTGCATTTCAGACATTTAAGGAGAAGCTCTCGTCTGCACCCATTTTAAGGGGACCAAATTGGGCATTACCTTTTCATATTTCTACTGATGCCTCTGCTACTGCAATAGGGGCCTCATTGGGCCAGAAAGAACATACTTTGACTTATGCAATCTATTTTATAAGTAAAAATCTGACCCCTGCAGAGTTAAACTATACAGTCACTGAAAAGGAAATGTTGGCGGTGGTTCATGCTGTAAATAAGTTCTGTCATTACATAACTGGTTATGAAATTTTTGTCCATACAGATCATTCAGCCTTACGATATTTAATGAACAAGTCTATCACTAATGGTCGGATTACTAGATGGTTGTTACTAATGCAGGAATTCAACATCACTGTTCTAGATCGATCGGGACGAGAAAATCAAGTAGCAGACTTCCTATCTCGTTTACACAATACTGGTGAGATTGTTCCTGTTTCTGATAGTTTTCCTGATGAACACCTGTTTGCAATTTCTATTATCACTCCTTGGTATGCTGACATTGCTAATTACTTATCATCAGGACAATTACCACCATCTCTGACATCTAAAGAAAAGAAAAATATAATTAAACAAAGTGCTAGGCATATATGGGTTAGGACCTCTTTTACACAGGATATGACCGAATTATAAGAAGATGTGTATGACAGGATGAAATCTTAGATATTTTAAAGGCATGTCATGACGAACCGTGTGGTGGTCATTTTGCAGATAAAAGGACAGCATACAAGATACTCAATCTGGGGTATTATTGGCCTACTATCTTCAAGGATGCTAAGAGGTATGTTAGAAGTTGTGATACTTGTCAATGGATGGGACGACCAGTCTGGTCTGATGAAATGCCACTCCATCCCCAAATCCTCATTGAACCATTTGAAAAGTGGGCCCTTGACTTCATTGGTCCAATTAATCCACCATCACAAGGGAAGAACTATATTTTGGTCTATACGGACTATGTTACTAAGTGGGTAGAGGCCAAGCCTTTACCGAGAGCCACGGAGCAGATTGTGATAAACTTTCTTTTTGAGGAGATCTTTGTCCGATTTGGGGTACCTAGGGAAATTGTAACTGATCAAGGTGCCCAATTTACTTCCAAATTAGTGCAGGAGATAGAATAAAAATACAAGATCAAGCACATAAATTCCACCCCTTACCATCCACAGGCAAATGGACAAGTGGAATCTACAAATAAAACCCTAGAAGGCATCATCACCAAAACTGTTCAGATGCATAGGAAGGATTGGTCAGCAAAGCTTACTGAATCTTTATGGGCATACCGGATCACTTGGAAAAATAGTACTGGTTTTTCTCCTTACCAGCTTGTCTACGGTAAGCAAGTCCTCCTCCCTATAGAGTTTCAAATTCATACCTTCAAGTTAGCAGCAGATTTAGGCATGGATCTTTCTGAGGCTCAGCAAGAAATAATACTTCAGTTGAACCAGCTAGATGAGATAAGACAGGCTGCCATAGAACACAATATTCTGATCCAACAGTAGAGAGCTCAATGGCATGATAAATTTATCAAAAAGAAGCAATTTCACATCGGTGACTGGGCATTATTATTTGACTCAAATTTTAAAGATTTCAAAGCCAAATTCACTACTCACTGGCTTGGTCCATATGAGATTGTTGATGTCTATGACAATGGTTCAGTCAAACTTAAAACCATAGAT
>LPNX010805425.1:0-42341 GCA_001517045.1 Pseudotsuga menziesii
TGATGATGAGGAAGGTGATGATGATGATGATGAATTATTTCACTACAAGAGGGATTTATTATTTGTGCATCATATAAAGCACCCGTGGGAGCATCAGATGTCGCCATTAAAGGAGCTAAGGTTGCCACTATTGGCATGATACTGAAGACATGATGCATTGGAAAATGTAGCAGGTCATTAGGGCTATGGAAGAGGTTGCAGTAGGTCACTAGTGGAAATCCCTAGGCATCGTTATGTACCAGATCCCTCTCTCCATCACCAATCAGTGTACAATTAGTAACTAGTTTAATACTAATACTTCTAGTAGTAATAGTATACACACATTGTATATCATTTGTGTGATACCAATTGATGTATTTTAGATTAATGAACCTACAAACCTTATGTTATATGTGGAGTGTACACCAACTTGAAGAATAGAAGCATTATGATCCCAAGCATTATGTCAAAATTATGTTGGCGCTATTTTTCGGTTTCACATATCGCGCACGTGCTTTGTATGACTATAACGCGCTCGTGTTTTGTGTTTATATAATGTGCACGCGTTTTGTAGTGTTAAATCGTGCGCGCGTATTGTTAAATTCAAATTTTTATTCCCTCCAAATGATAAGGCCGAGCCTCCACCCATGCTTTCATGGAATTCCTATTCCTATGTGTCTGCTTTGTACTTTGCTTCGGATTAACATGCCTATGCCTTGGAGTATGATAAACCATGGCAAATTTAGCATTATATCCATATTTTCAATATGCTCGTGTTTAACGGTTCACCTGATTGTGCTGCACACATCCATTTTTTATGAGATTTTAGAAACAGATATGGTTTTTTTTGCAGATTATAAATATGTAAATTTTAACAAGAATACATAATTTTTTCTATTTTTTTCTTATTTATCTTCTGTCATCACTCCTCAACTCAAAAAACACAATGTTAGTGTTTCTCCTATAACTTTTTCAATTCTTGATCACTTCAAACAAAAATTGTATGGTGCACAAGTAGACACTAACCTCTACGTTCTATCAAAACCCCATTTCATGATTTTTGCATTAATACCTTCAAAGGCTGCACCCACAAAACACGTACCATTTTCGAGGTTTTCTCACTTAGACAATTATAAAAATATTATAAAATTACTAATTTAATTTTCAAAAAATAACGCCACACTAGTTCTATGGGTTTTCTACATGGATGTCAATTTTTGTAGCTTGATTCGATCATTTAGGCCCTCAAAGGCTGCACCCACAAAAAAATATACCTTATAATTTCCCTGAAAAATAAAAAGTGCCTGTTAGGAAAAATGAAATTTGACATAGCTATGAAAATTTTCAATACATAAAAGTTATATATTCGGAAAGGTGATTCAATTTCCTACATTTCATGTTTTTTACTCAATGCAAGATAGTTTGCATAAATATCTCAAAAAATCCAAGTAAGTTGAGGGATGCCTAATTTTTCAGGTTTCTATTGCATCTAACGTGCACAAAAAGGTCCCTCATCTTTTTGCACACACCCCGATGCTACTTAATGCTCACTAAATTAAAAGAACATAAAATTGTTTTTATGAAGTTGTAGTAAACTTGAGCTTATTTAGATTATAGATTCTAATGGACAAAAAAATAGAGTTAACAGTTGACTTTGCTCGTTACCCGTTAGATATAGGGAATTATCAATTAGATGCAACGAATATGCAATCGAAATAAACATGGCCATAGTTTTACAAAAATGGCTAAATTTGAACCAAAATAACAATTGCTAACCTTGAACGAAGATAATAATTGACTAACCATTTAGTGGCTGACTAAAACAAGCCAAATAACATCTTGTGCAAGTTTTCAGAGATCATTAGAATGAAACGACAAGATTACATCTTATGCGAGTTTTCATATAACCTTATTGTGGAAGACCTCAACTCAAAAAGAACCTTAAGCTCTTCTAGCCTATATTACAGGTTATTTCTAGGTATTGTATCAAAAGTTTTTCTAAAATCTACAAAGAAACAAAATAGGTCACACTTATTATTACGGCTTTCCTCTGCAATGATCCTAACTATAAGGAGGTGGTTAGTGGTTGAATGATTCCTTCTAAAACCTACTTGTCCTTGTCATGTCCCCATATTTTTGGACATAAAAGTGTTGACCATGCCCAACACAATGGGGGTCAAAGATGCATTAATTACATCACCTAGGGAATTTTTTCCAAATATTATTTATGAGGAATTAATTAATTATCCAAGGAGAATGTTTCTAAAAAAACATTATTGAGGCATGTATTTAATTTTTATTTATCATTAGTATTTATTGTGCAAATAACATGTGGAATTGAGCTTTCCATGTCAAGCACAATTGGCAAGCCAACTTGCCAAAGGAGGAGATTAAGAAAGTGAAAACTCTATGACAAATCAGTCAAAGAGAAAATAGAAAGTGCCCAAAAGATATGACAAAAATTGTCATAAAAAAAGTAGGAAAATTTTGGCAAAGGAGGGTACAGTTTCCTTTTGAAGACTCAGTGTCAAAAGCAGGGAAAAACATAAAAGTTGTAAGGGATAAAAGTAGCAACTCTTTGAGTAAGGAGGAAGAATTACTAAGTCGGATGGATGACTTGGATAGGGAAACATCTCCACATGGCCCCTACATTCCAATTTGCTCAAGGAGGGCCCATGACTTGGCTAGGGTTAGGGATTTAGGTGGTGACTTGCTCTCACAGGTCACCTATTACCTCTACTTGCTAAATAGATCACCTAGATTTCTATTAAAGAACAATTCAAGCTCATTCATACAGTTTGGTTGATGTGTTTATTGATCTATGCTTATGTGAGCATGCCTTTTTGAGTGATGTGTCTCAGACACTTGGGAGATGAACCCCAAACCTTCCATCTCCAACTCCTTCATTCCTATTCTCTTCTATTTGTAGGTATGGAGCACTTTAGGTTCAACTATTGAAGTCCTCTCCAAAATATTTTGCAGCCTCCATCACATTCAGGTCGAGCTCCAGTGAATCTCATGCTTCACCTACGCTCTCAGCCCTTCTTTGGTCATGTTCTAAACCTCTTTCCCACCATTTTGGAGTCTCCTTATGTATTGGTAATTCTATCCAATGCTCTTTGATTTATAAAAACTAATAACTCTATCATTTATATTTATCAGGTTGAAATAATTCTGTCCCTAAAGTTTACCTTCTCAGTTTCACATAAAAAACTTGTTTTGTCATTGTAACGGGGGCAATTGATCAATCTAGGTGCAATAAGGAATAAGAAGGGTTGTGGGAATGATTTGAATGGTTTTATATGTTAATTGAAGTGGTATTAGTCTCTATCATACTTTATGTGCAGCATCGAAGTCAATCTGTTATGAATTATCTGTTTTATTTTGCACCCTAGATGGAATGCTAGTTTTAAATGACTAGTTTTACCATTTTTGCTATAAAATAAGTTTTTTCCACTCAAATCCAAGTCTATAAGTTCCCGTGGGTCACTGACAGACCCACCTTGTCATATAAATAAATCCAGATCATATTTTATTTTAGGTTGTATAGTTATTTGGGATCCTTCATTGCACAGGGTCTCATTAGGCCAAAATTGCTTGAAATTGCCTGAACATTAGAGGAAATTTCAACTCAAAATGGGCCTCCTAAAAAAAATTAATAAAATAATAGTTAAAATAATAAAATAATATTTATTAATTCTGGAGGAATAAAAGAAAAAAACTACTTTTTTGTTTGTATTTTCGACATATCTCCCCATATTTTTACCCAAATTTCGATTGGGAGAGCTCGTTGGATGCAGAATTAAATTCCAAATCCAATGAGTACTCACTCGACATACTTTTGACGAACCCCCCTACCCCAAAAACAAGAAATAACTGAAAAAACGTGATGAAATACTTCATCATCAAACATGGGAAGATATGTCGAAAATACAAGCAAAAAAAATAGGTTTTTTAATGATACCTATCCCCAAATTTATATTGAAAAAGTGTTTAAGACCTATATGGTATTTCAAATTTAAAGCAATTTCATTGGCTAACAAATGATGATGATGGAATTTGAATAAAATTTAAAGGGCCCAATTTGAGTTTAAATTTCCTCTAATGATTGTCAATTCTTCCCTAAACCCTGCAGACAACTCTAGATCTATTAGGGGCTAGTGCAAGCTAATGATGGTCACTTATGACACGTTCGTTGCAATGGAGTTCTGGAAAAATAGAAATATGAACATCAAAAATCAATATTAGAGGTACCTACACAACTTTTTTGAATATGGCGTAAGAATATGAAACATTAATAATCGGATTGCCTTCTAGAATATATAACTTTTATTTATGGAAACTAAGTATAAAACCCAAAAAATGAGGTTCTTCTAAGGTTGGTATGTTATTTTTTTCCCTAAAAATAATGAATATGTTTGCGTTGGTCCACTCGTTTGGTATGCAAACGGTGGAATTTTGTGAAAATTTTTATATAGAGTTGTAGATAACAGGTATTTCTAGTGCAGCGTTATTTTTCCATATTTATTTTTGTTATATATATATATATATATATTAAATTAAGGAAGTCAGTGACGCCCTAAAATGACAAGGTCGAGTGTTGGTCCATGACATCTTAGTCTTAACATAGTCAATGAATGATATTTTTTTTTTAGGATGTAGGTCTTTGTGTCTTCTTGTGCAGGTTCTTTTCTATTTTCTAAATAGGCGAGCCAATCAAAAGTTATAGACGAAGCAAATAGCCTACCTGTTGTGTTAGACTGGCGTTAGTCTATTTTAAAATTAAATAAAAAATAGAAAAAAAATACATTTAAATAAAAATTACATATTCAGAATCTATAGACAGAGTTACACAAGTGTGTGAATTTTCATTAGCAGTGGACAAGCGTGGAATATGCAAAATCATGCACGAAATAGGATAAGTGGTACAAAACATATTTTATGTCATAAGACAGTCCAAACCACTTGGTTTGGCAACCCAAACCTAAAACCAAAGCAGCCAAGTCATCCACCACGTAGGCTAGAAAAAAGGTGCCCGCCAAAATTCTAAATTTAAATCATGTGTGCGCGTAGTTTAAAATGTAACGCGCTTTGCAGTAGAAGTGTGCTCGCGCTTCTAAGTGCGTACGCGTTAAACACATGTGTGCGCGTCTGTTAAATTAAAATTTTGTTTTGATTTTATTTTCAAGCATTTGCAATAGAATTATGATGATGAACAATGATGACGATGAGGATGATTACTATGATGATGAGGATGATGATGATGATGATGGCGATGGCAATGATGATGAACAATGATGGTGATGATGATGATGATGAGGATGATGATGATGATGATCATGATCATGATGACTATGACTATGATGATGATTATTATGACGATGATGATGATGATGATGATGATTACGATGATGAGGATGATGATGTTGATGATGACGATGATGATGATGATGAAAAATGATGGTGATGATGATCACGATGACTATGACTATGATGACGATGATTATGATGATGATGATGATGATTACGATGATGAGGATGATGATGTTGATGATGACGACGATGAGGAGGATGATGACAATGATGATGATGAGGATGATGACTATGATGATGAGGATGATGATGATGATGAGGATGGCAATGATGATCATGATGAACAATGATGGTGATGATGATAATGATGATGATGATGATGATGATGATCACAATGACTATGACTATGATTACAATGATTATGATGATGATGATGATGATGATGATTACGATGATTAGGAAGATGATGTTGATGATGATGAAGATGATGATGATGACCATGACGATAATGATGAACAATGACGATGACGATGATGATGACTACGATGATGATGATGACGACGACAATGACGACGATGATGATGATGATCATGAATAGTATGACTATGATGATGATTACGATGATGAGGATGATGATGACTATGATTGTGATGATAATGATGATGTTGATGATGACAATGAGGATGATGAGGATGATGAATATAATGATGAGGATGAGGATGAGGATGAGGATGATGATGATGATGATGATGGTGAGGATGATGATGATGATGACGATGAATAATGATGGTGATGATGATGATGACAATGATGATGATGACGATGATGATGATGACAATGATGTTGATGATGAGGATGATGATGACGACGATGATGATGAGAATGATGATGACGATGGTGATGGTGATGGTAATGGTGATGATGATGATGATGACGGGGATGATGATGATGATGACGATGATGAGGAACAATGATGATGATGATGATGATAGGTTTAGTTGAAACTTTGCTTTGATTTTATTTTCAAGCATTTTCAATTAAATGATGATGATGACTGTGACGATGATGATGAACAATGATGATGATGATGACAATGATGATGAGGATGATGACTATGATGAGGATGATGAGGATGATGATGATGATGATGGCGACGATGATGACGATGATGATGAACAATGTTGGTGATGATGATGATACGGATGATGACAATGACGATGATGAGGATGATGACTATGATGATGATGACAAGGATGAGGATGATGATGACGATGACAATGATGATGAATAATGATGGTGATGATGATGATGATGATGACGATGATGACAACAATGATGAGGAATAATGATGATGATGATGATAGGTTTAGTTGAAACTTTGCTTTGATTTTATTTTCAAGCATTTGCAATGGAATGATGATGAACAACAATGATGATGAGGAGGAGGAGGATGATGACAATGATGATGATGAGGATGATGACTATGACGACGATGAGGAGGAGGAGGAAGAGGATGTTGATGATGATGGCAATGATGATGATGATGAGGATGAGGATGAGGATGATGATCATGATCATGATGACTATGACTATGATGACGATGATTATGATGATTACGATGATGAAGATGACGATGTTGATGACGACGACGATGATGATGATTAGGATGATGATGACTATGATGATGAACAATGATGCTGCTGATGATGATGATGAGGATGAGGATGATGATGATGACGACGATGATGAGGAACAATGATGATGATGATGATGATGATGATGATAAGGATGATGACAATGATGATGACTATGATGATGATGATGATGATGACTATGATGATGATGATGATGATGGCGATGATAATGATGATGAACAATTATGTTGATGATGATGATGATGATGATGAGGATGAGGATGAGGATGATGACAATGGCGATGATGATGAGGAACAATGATGATGATGATGATGATGATGATAGGTTTAGTTGAAACTTTGCTTTGATTTTATTTTCAAGCATGTACAATGGAATGATGATGATGAGGAGGAGGATGATGACAATGATGATGACTATGATGATGATGATGAGGATGATGATGATGATGATGGTGATGACGATGATGATGAACAATGATGGTGATGATGATGATTGTTATGGAGAGAAATTTCTATGGCTTGGGGTACCACAATAGATAGCTTGACTCCAGAAATCAATCCTTTCCAATATGAAATAGAAATTAAATGTCTAACACTAAAGGATCAGACTTCATACCTTATTCCAGACGGTTGAAGTAGACCCTCGTTGAGCTTTCCAACTTCAGCTTGAATTGATAGATTACTTCCTCAACAACAAGTAAACAATACAAGCATTCTATATATCATGGTGTTAGATCTATTCTAGCATATATAATCAATAATGTATAAGCATTTGACATAATCCAATGGATAAAATATTCATTCAAACACACATTATTGGATAGGAAAAGATATTTCTATTAATATAAATCAGATATTACAAGATACAACCTCTGACGGCACGTCTGCGAACCGGAGAAACTGAATCCCCCACTTGGGCCTCCACCACTTCAATCCTCCATCTCTTGATAGCAAGCTCACAAGCAAAAGGAAATCTTGGGAAGAACACACTAGCGCTCCAAGGGACAAAGGGATGCAGACTCAAGCATAAGTTCCGCCAACAATGGACTATAGCTTCTTTGCTCTCAATTCTCTCATATGCCTTCAATGTACCATAGAGTTCCTTATATAGTTTTTCAAAGGGGTAATGAAAGGTCGAATCCGAGCGATCTCAAGGCATAGGGAAGGCCAGGAGTCAAGTGAGTCAGATCCATGTCAAGGAAAACTCCAAAAGGATTTGGATTTTGTACACATCCCGATGTACACGGTTATAGAGGTCAAACCCGTGTATGTATGCGATTATAGGTTTAAAAGTCGTGTATATCATTTTTCACATGTTTTTAGGGATGGTCAAGGAAACATCGAAGGACAAAAGATGGTCCATGGGGTCTAAGGAGTCTACAGCGGGATAGGGGAAGGACATACAAAGTGTGATTCACTTGGAGTGGTAAAATCAGCTATAACAGATGCCCCCTAGTGTGTGAGGTCAGAGGGGTCATACGATGGCTGAAATACATTATAAGTCCATCCCAGAAGTGGAGTGATGAAGGATCCCAAATGGAAGACCAGCCACCCAATTAGCATAGTACAATAATACAACTCTACACATAACTGCAAATACGTATAGCAATCCCGGATACATAAGAGTACAATGGCCATGAATAGGGATGACACAAGATATCACATGAGTGGTCATCGCCACGTACAATATACATAGATCAGAATCTCCATGATGAAGATATACAAAGGACCATGATATCCATAATGGCTGAAGATCTATAATAGATCAAGATCTCCATAGTGGCTGGAGATATCTGACATATACTGGATCAAGTCACAAGAGTTGAAATCTCATGAACACTGGCACAATCAAGGAGGTAGCATATAAGAGATTCCACCAATCTGGAAAGTATTCTACACAAATCGCTACAAGTATATGTCCTACTATGTGAATAGAGGTGTCGAGTTCAAACATAATAGTCCATCGTCTGATTATCGGTCATTAAGGTATATCATTAATAGACGCAAGATTACCCACCGATAATGAAAATGGGAATCAAGGTACTAGAGTGCAAAATAACAAGTGTGAATAAATGTGTTGAGGTCGAACACTTGAGAGGATCCATTGATCCGTCGGACCTCAACTTTGAGTGCATTAAAAGTTTATTTAAAGAATGTGTTAATCAGTTTGCTGAATTCATCACATAGCTTGCACAGTTAATTAAATGCTGAAATCTGATATAACAACAAACTAAAGAGGAAAAGAAACAACAAAACCGAACAGAAATGAGAAACACTGAAACAGAGAGCCACAACATAGAAATTGATAACGGAGTTCACCCCCTTCACTGGGCTACGTCTCCGAGTCCCTCTCCAATGGGTACCGATCCAATTAATCTCTTTATGCTTCTGGAATCAACTTTAGAAATTGCAAGTAGACTACTGTAAAAAGTCTTTAAGACCTCTCTTCTGGAAATTACAATTAGCAAAGAAAGCTAAAATATAACAGAGAATGTCGACTTCAAAAGAAACAGCATCTGCGCCTTCACAGTAACTCCCCAAGCTTCTCATAGCAGAAAAACGAAGCTCTGTGCTCTAAAACACTCTGAGTCCCCTTAAATGTGGCCAGCATCGTCTATTTAAGCGTTTAGCGAGAGGATGAGTAATGGACCACAGTTGTTATCTTCTTTATTATTGTTACAACCATATGCTAACTGAACCATGCAATCCTGCCAAGTCATGGCCCAAGCGTTTATGTTACCATGACGTTTCAGATCCCTGAAACGTTGCAACCAACTCCATGCTCATACGCTACCTTACAAGACATTGCAACAACCGCCACTGGGCTATGCCACATGTAACGTAACCGTTTGATGTCACCATCAACTTCGCAGCATATAAATGTCATGGCATATAAGGAATTCTCGATATACCCGATTCGCTGTCGCAGCATACAAAAGTCATGGCATATGCCTAACCTCCACGAACCATTCGATGCTCACTCGACGGCGCACAACTGCGCGGCCCCTACATAACTGCGCGACATGCGATAAGCTGCGCGGCATGTGATAAGCTGCATGGCATGTGATAAGCTACGTGACATGCGATAAGCTGCGCGGCATGTGCATATAATGGCTAGCATATGAGTTAAAACCATAGATTAACTACTATTGTACCATATTGGATCAGTGTAACTTGAAGATGAATAATCCTCTGGATCATTCCTCCCCATTGGAGAACTTTTGGACCACCAAAAGCTTGAATTATTCGGTAAGTAAGTGAGGGTACAGTTCCCTCACTTTTCCAATCTCCATCCATCTTGCCTTGCTAGGATGAATGCCTTTAAGCCCCATGCGAAGGTACTCAAAATTCCCCCATCGCGAAGTCCTTATATTTCTGTCAAGAATAACATCATCCTGTAACTCTTTCATGTATTCAGGTGCCATATCATCAACTGAAGGAATCTGTATGTTAGTTTCCTCATCCATGATCATAGGAGGCTCATACAGTTTAAGATTCTCAACATTGACAACTGAATAAATTTGCATGTATGGAGGTAAATTCAAGCGAAAAGCATTAGTACCGATCTTTTCCAAGATCTCAAAAGGACCATACCTGATAGGCTTAAGCTTTTTACCTTCACCTTTCATTCTTTCTTTGCTGATATGTAACCAAACTCTGTCACCAACCTGGAATTGATGATCAACCCGATGCTTGTCATTCCTAGCTTTGTACTTCCTGCTGCACCACTTGGATTCTCTGAATGAATCTTAGAGCTTTGTCTGCATCATGATGTCCATCCACTGCATCTTTGCCAAAAGAGAAGTCCATTGGGGTTTTTGGAAAATAACCAAAACAAGTTTCAAAAGGATATCTTTTCGTGGAAGAATGAACTGCATGATTGTAAGCATGCTGTATATACTGCAACTGCTCATCCCAAAGTTTAGGATGTTTATTACCATATCCCCTGAGCAGCTGAAGCACTGTTCTATTTACTACCTCTGTTTGTCAATCGGTCTGTGGATGAAAATCTGTACTTTTCTTAAGTTTGGTATCCATAAGCTCCCATAAAGTTGACTAGAATTCTCCCAAGAATAAGGAATCCCGATCAGATACAATAGACATGGGTAGCCCAAAATGTACCCAAACATTCTGAAAGAATAGATGAGCTGTTTGTTCAGCAGTGATCTATTTGCTACATGGCATTAAGATACACATTTTGCTGAATCTGTCCACAACAACATATAGATAATCATGACCTTTTCTAGACATAGGTAGTCCTCCTACAAAGTCCATAGAAATACTTTCCAAATGACGAGAAGAAACTGGAAGAGGTGCATACAAACCCATTTTCCTATTGCTAGGTTTACTTGTTGCACACATAACACAACCTCTTATGTATTTAGCTAGAGTTTCTTGCATTTGAGGCCAATAACAATGATTCTGCAATAATGACAGTGTTTTACTTACTCCAAAATGTCCTGCAATCAATGAACTATGTGCTTCTCGAATCACATGCACTCTCTCTTTCTCTGGAACATAGAGTTTACCGAGACGATACAAGAGTTGATTATGCACATAATAGTTCTCTTCTTGTTTACCATGTATTAGTGATGCATATACTTTCTTAAAATCTTTATCTTCTACATGCTGTTCAATATAAATTTCATGTGTTAATGAACTGTTTTGAAGAATGATTGAAGCATTCGTAGGAGGCCTTGATAACATGTCTGCTACCTTATTATGAATTCCCTTTTTGTACTTAATTACGAGATGAAACTGTTGTAAGAATCCCATCCATATTAGATGCCTACTTTGCTGTACTTTAGTTTGAGATTGTAAATATTGAAGTGGCCGATGATCAGTATCTATGACTGTTTCTTTTCCCATGATATAATGTTTCCACTTCTTCACACTCTGTACTAAATCATACAACTCTTTGTCATAAGTCGGATAGTTACTTACCGCAGTAGAGAACGTTTCTGAATGGTAACAGACTGGCTTCCTCCCTTGCATCAAAACGGCTCCCATGGAAAACCCGCTGGCATCGGTCTCAATCTCAAATGGCTACTGCAAATCTAGCAACGTCATAACTGGGGCTGTGCTAATCCTTTCCTTCAAAGTGTCAAAGGCTCTCTGATGCTTGCCTCCCCACTGGAAAATCTCTTTGACGCTTGTCAACGCATGTAATGGCGCAGCAATGGAGGAAAACCCAGAAATGAATTTCCTCCAATACTGAACCGCACCCAGAAAACTTTTGATTTCAGTAACGGTGTTAGGCTGTGGCCAATTTACAATGATAGCAACCTTGGCTGGGTCCACTCGTAGGTGGCCTCCACCAATAATATGGCCCAGATATACTAAAGAAGTTTTAGCAAACTCACATTTAGAAATTTTTACAGAAAGCTTCTCCTTCCTCAGTACATTTAAAGCTTTTTTCACATGTACAATATGCTCTTCCCATGTTTTTCTAAACACTAGGGTATCATCCAGATATACAATTACAAAATCACCAATGAATGGACGAAAGACATCATTCATGACCCGCATGAAAGTAGCAGGTTTGTTATAGATTCCGAAAGGCATCACAAGCCATTCATACAAACCCTGTTTCGTTTTAAACGCTTTTTTCCAAGCATCATTTTCAGCAACCCAGATTTGATGATACCCACTACGCAGATCCAATTTTGTAAAGTAAGTTGCATGTTTCAATTGATCAAGCAAATCATCAATACGAGGAAGAGGATACCTATTTTTAATGGTGATTTTGTTAAAGGCCCTATAGTCAATGCACATCCTCCAAGACCCATCCTTCTTCGGAACCAAGACTATAGGAGAACCACAAGGAGAAGTACTTGGTCGGATGACCCCTTTCTCAATCAGCTCCTGAACCTGCTTCTTGATTTCCTCGTTTTGCATTACAGACATCCGGTACATAGCTATGTTCGGAAGTGGCACATCCTGCTGCAAATGTATCTCATGTTGAACCTCCCTCTTTGGTGGTAACCCCTTCAGATCTTGAAACAAATCATCATACTCAGAAATTATTTTAATCAGTTTATATTTATTCTTAGGGTCACATCCTTCAAAATATTTAGAGATCTCATCATTTTTCATCTTAACCATCATTAACACAAAATTCTTACTAGAATTTACCAGCCTCTTCATTTGTCCTACAGAAACTATTGCTAGGTTTGTTCTTATCTTATGTGCTCGTACAATATATTCCACACCATTTTAAAAAGGTGATACTTATTCTGCTCTCTATAAAATACAGCTTTCCGGTCATACAAATATGGACTCCCAAGTACTATTCCACAAATGTCAAGTGGTACTACATCTAGTCTACCTCATCCATAAACTTTTCAGTGATTGCAAATTTCAAAACACATTCCTTTGTAACTTGCAGTCATGTATCATTAGTAACCCAACCAAGAGGATAGGGTTTTTCATGAGGCATAGTAACTAAATGCAATTTCTTAACCACTTCTTCTAATATCAGATTTACTTGTGAACCACTATCAAACAATGTATCGATCTTTGTGTGATTTGCAATGACACGAACATGAAACAGTGCACTTCTATTTTTATCATTTTGCTTAGAAGTAGATGGCATATTTGTACTTGCACTAGAACTTGATTTTGCATCAATGGGAAGTGAGATACTTTTATTCTTACCCTGGATTCCGATAGCTGTAACCTTTGTTTCATCACCTGAGTCGGATCCCAAGTCTTGAATAACTGCTGCAGTAGATTTTGCTTTGCCTTTATCTTTGTTTCCTTCGTACTTCTTTGGCCTTAACTCTGGATGGAGTTTCCAACACTTAGAGACATCATGTCCCTTCTGACAATGCGAACATGTAGGCTTTTCACCCTCTTTCTTAACAGTAGCCATCTTCTTTTTCCCCGTATCTTTACCTTTTGATTTGCTGTCAAATTTAAAGGATTTTTTCACAAAAGTATCATTAGCATGTTTACCCATGGCTTCTAAATGTGTAGCTTGAACACATACATCATCCAAATTACTGGGGTTAAACATCAACAAAGTATGCTTCAAATAAGAATGCATGCCACCAATGTACTTAAGAAGAGTTTCCTATGTATCTAATGAAAAATTCAATGCAATAGCCCTCTTCCTGAATTCATGAGTATAATCTTGAATGCTTTGTCCTTTAGCTTGTCTAAACATTCTCCAACTCATGGTTAATTGCTGAATATGTCCTAAAGGATAAAATTGCTTCCTTAATACTTCAATGAATTCATTCCAAACTGAAATATTTTTACCATTCTTTCGAAGATCTTGCTAAATCTTGCTCTCCCACCAAGTAAGAGCCATACCACTCATTCTCAAAGTGGCCAATTGAATCCTGGAAGGGTCATCATTAATGCCCTGCACCCTGCAATATACTTCAAGCTGCTTGATCCAATTGTCTAACTTTTTAGCATCTAAGTCTCCATTATAAATCGGCAATTCAAATTTAACATCCAATTTGAAATAAGGCATATTAGGATTTGCATTATTCGAATGAGAAGTATGAGAAGAAGAGAAAGTTTGATTAGTTTCAGGAGGATCACCATCACCTCCTACTCCTTTACCCTTTTCTTCCTTCTTCACTTCTGCATCTCTGGATGAAGATCCTTCTTCTTTATTCTTCCTTTCTGCTCGCTCATCGAGTAGAATTTCCATCATGGCTTTCATGCTCATAAAAACCTCCAAAAACTCAGTTTCTGACATAACAGGTTTTTCCTGTTCTATATGTCCTTCTTCTTCCCCTCGTGGAGAAGACATGGTTCTTGAGAATGTTCTCCTTGAGCCAATCTCAGGATCTCCTTCGATTAATTCTCCTTCACCATGCTTTAACCTGGACCTGGTAAGCATTCACAAACTTGTACAAGTAGTTAACCTGCTCTGATACCATAAAATGATCCGTCGGACCTCAACTTGAGTGCATTAAAAGTTTATTTAAAGAATGCATTAATCAGTTTACTGAATTCATCACATAGATTGCACAGTTAATTAAATGCTGAAATATGATATAACAACAAACTAAACAGGAAAAGAAATAACAAAACTGAACAGAAATGAGAAACACTGAAACATAGAGCCACAACACAGAAATTGATAACGGAGTTCACCCCCTTCACTGGGCTACGTCTCCGGGTCCCTCTCCAATGGGTACCGATCCAATTAATCTCTTTAAGATGGTACAAAATGGTTCTAGAATCAACTTCAGCAACTGCAAGCAGAATGCTGTACAAAGTTTTTAAGACCTCTCTTCTGGAAATTACAATTAGCAAATAAAGATAAAATATAACAGAGAATGTTGACTTCAAAACCAACAGCATCTGCGCCTTCACAGTAACTCCCCAAGCTTCTCATAGCAGAAAAGCGAAGCTCTGTGCTCTAAAACACTCTGAGTCCCCTGAAATGTGGCCAACGTCCTCTATTTAAGCGTTTAGCGAGAGGATGAGTAACAGACCATAGTTGTTATCTTCTTTATTATTGTTACAACCATATGCTAATTGAACCATGCAATCCTGCCAAGTCATGACCCAATCGTTTAATATACCATGACGTTTCAGATCCCTGAAACGTTGCAACCAACTCCACGCTCATACGCTACCTTGCAACACGTTGCAACGACCGCCATTGGGCTATGCCACATGTAACATAACTGTTTGATGTCACCATCAACTTCGCAGCATATAAATGTCGTGGCATATAAGGACTTCGCCATATACCCGATCCGCTGTCGTAGCATACAAAAGTCATGGAATATGCCTAACTTCCACGAACCATTCGATGCTCACTTGACGGTGCACAACTGCGCAGCCCTTACATAACTGCGCCGCATGCGATAAGCTGCATGGCATGTGCATATAATGGCTAGCATGTGAGTTAAAACCATAGATTAACTACTATTGTACCATATTGGATCAGTTTAACTTGAAGATGAATAATCCTCCAGATCATCGATCAATCAGGGGACATTGATGTATTCCCAAAAAATCGTTGATGGCGAGAGAACCTGCCACTAATGACTGCAAGTCTCAAGGAACTCAAAATGACTCTAGATTCCGATCCCAGAATAAATGATATGAAGTTGATGGGATGAAATCCGCTGGAAGGAGGGCATTAAGGCATCCCCCTTCATCCAACACGAGGTACTCAACAAAGCTGTATAATGTGAAAGGACTCGATCATAAGGTGCACGAACCGGTAACTGTATCGGGAATAGCTTACATGCAAAGTCAAGATAACTGAGGAATGGCTGACATAGGTTTCAACTTCCTTTGAACAAGACCATAATAGTATACGGTGACTTAGTGAAGGCAGCATAGACTCGATATACAAAATGGGACATCTCTGCGACACAGGAGGCATCGACAGAGGCTCCATGGGGACTGGAAGCTTAACCAGTCGATGGAGATAAACTCAGATAAATGAGTATAGCTCCTAAAGTCAAACTATAACCCAACCAGTGGATGTCATATACAGTGCTCTATTCGAAGGCGACACGACTCGACAGCTGCCACAGATAACATCTTTCCTTGTCCGGATTTTTGGTTTTTTTAATTTTTTGGACTTTTTCAATTATTTAAAAATCTTGAAAAAAGAATAAACTAGCTTTATAGTTATAGACTAAGAGAAGACAAGTGTTATAAAGGAAAACAAACTAGTTCCAAGCAGTGGAACATACCTATGCTCAATGTAAGGATACACGTGTAGGATATCGACACTCGGGGGAAAATCCCCTCCCAGTAAAAAAAGGGAAACAAGCTGCGAAGGATATAAAAGAAATGGCTCTGCATGGCTAGACATGAGACGAGCTCGGGCTATATGGATGAAACACAATGTCAGGGAAGTCGGCATAAAACTCAATAAGGCAGGCAAAGCTCATGATAATGCATTCACAACTTGACATGAGGGAGTCCTGAGGGAAATAAGCCAGCAAAAAGATCAAGAGGAGTATGAGGCTCTTGCGAAATGTCATGGCAGTACTATACAACGGACTCCCACACCCTAAAGGAGAAAACGTCATCATGGGCACCAAATGAAAATAAGGTGCTAACTAGGGTACCCATGTAAGGTGAAGCTCTACCACTCATATCATGCCACTTCTAAAGCAGCAAGAAGGTTCCATGACATCATAGAGTGGGTTCGTACCTAAGGTCATGATGAGATGGTCATAAGGTTATGAAAAATGAAAACGATGATGAAACCTAACCTATATGATAGTGTAGACATGATACCTGAGATCGGCACGAACGGGTCAATCCAACAGCTGAAATGGCATTGAAAAAGGTCCTCTACATCATGAATTATGTCAAAAACGGTCCAAAATGGTTAGAAAATGTCAAAACTATAGAAAAGGGGGTAAAATTTTTCAAATATTTGAAAAATTTCTATAAATAGTAAACAATTCAAAATATTATAAAACATTTGAAACTTTTACCCATTTGAGCTCTGATTTTCAACAGCGAATCCCAGGAGATCCAGTCAGCGGAATTCACTACCGTTTCTTCCGGGTATTTATCCATGCTCTTCTCTTTCACTTTGATCCAATTTTTAGCAAATTCCATGGTCAAATAATCTTTCTAGGCCAATCTAAAAAGGGCGCTGTGGCCTACGCAAAAATAGAGGGTTTTTTCGCGTATAGGGCTAGATATACACAGAAAATGATCTCAAACCCATGTACATACGCGGCTGTTTTGCAAAAAGTCGTGTATGAGGCCACGCATAAGATTTTATCAATAATATAATGGACAAATTGGCAATTTCTTGTGCAGGATGGTCCTAGAGTGGAGATAGCGTGAACATGGTGAGGTAGAGGAAGCAGTAAGGGCCGATCTAATGGCTCAACAAGCTCTACGTGCATGCGGACTCTACAAGTTTTGGTGTCTTGGTGGTTTGAGGGCCAAACCAAGACTATTACAGATGCTGGTGGATTACTGGGATCTAGACTCGGAGTCCTTCCAGATAGATGGGATGTCCCTCACCATAGAGGTGGAGGACATATACTTCATTACTGGGCTTTATAGACGAGGGGAAGTGGTGAACCTTCATTGTCATGGTGGGCCAGGAGGTGGCCTAACTATCGACGAGTACATTGCAGTGTACTGCTATCTAGACACAGAGAAGGTGGGGAGTCAGGTCCCTACCAACGCTATACAGGTGCTAGGCCTAAAGGCCATACTATTGACATTGGGCAGGATAGTAGGCTTGGCATCACCCCACCAGGCCTCATGACCTCTGATGTTCTATACAGTGGAGTGCACGAGACCCACAATTTATGACTGGAGCACTACACTACTAAGCAACATGAAACATTAGCTCAATGAGTGTAAGGCAGGTAGAGTGTGGAACTTCGGGTTCAGTAGTATTTTGAGCATGTTTTTCTTCAAGCGTGTTCCAGGATTGAGCCCCAGAGTGGACGTTCCTCTTCACGGGGTTCGAGATCCGACCCGATAGCATTGGGCAGATGCTATGCACAGACTAGGGGGTGGTAGGGTGGCCAACCCATATCCAGCTGACTTCTTTCCATGGTGGCGATGACAGATAGTTTCCATCGATGACTACCACTATGCAGGGATAGATTTTCGGGGGGACCCGGACATGCCGCTACCACCAGGATTGGCATATGGTGATATAGGTAACGAATCTCGATCCTCTCTTTTTAAATTCTTTTGGATTATTTAATTTTTTTGTGTTTTCTTGATTATATGGAATCAAAAAGGCATATTTTTGTGTGACAATACATAGTGACATCTACCATTTGTGTGTATATGTGGGACCATGGCGGCCAGAAGGCTTCCCACATAATAGACAGAGGGGAAGAGGAGATGACATCACGGGTGTGGATGTGGAGCAGACGCTCCAGAGCATTCATACCAATTTTGTGAGACTGACACATAGGGTTCCCATGGCACAAGTTGAGGACTTGCCTGAGGCTATGCAGCGGTAGGTGGTGGGTGTACCATGCGCATGGGTACGATTATTTCGACGGCTAGCTAGAGCCGTAGTGAACTTCCATGATCACAACCCTCCTCCTCCTCCATAGGATTAGACACCTGGGAGTGTATACATTTTGTACTATCGGGTATTATATGTTGGTGGCTTGAGAGCCCCAATTTTGTATCATGACACTATGTATTATCACATTTTGGATATATATAATTTTTTTTATGGTGATTGGTTTATTTATTTACATGTGTAAACATTGTGTTTGTGATTAATTTATTGTGAATGAAACAAATGCCAATCTAACACGTAGTTAGCATATGAGTCAGCAACTTGATTATTATTTCTTGGAATATGTATATATGTTATATTGTCAAATTGTCATTCTAACAATCTCACATGTAAGAAACTTCTCAATAACGTTGGATCTCTAACATGGTACAAACCATTGAGCTGTGACACTACTAACTCCGAATCAAGACGTACCTCAAGAGAAAGAACGCCATGTGAAATGGCATCCCGTAGAAGCTCGATGACGGCACTATATTCAACAACATTGTTGGAAGATGGCCGTAGATATACGCCTCCTGAAGACAGTACCTGACCCATAGGAGTATAAATCATCCAAGCAGCAGAGGCTGAGTGTTGAGTGTGATGACTTGCACCATCCGTGAATCCTATGTAGGTGGAAGATTCCATCAACATCTGCCAAAAGAAATGGAAACTAATCACAAACCCGATCATGATAAGAAAAAGACCTAACTATGCAAAGTTGTACAATAATATACAATAAGCAGCCTTGGCTGAAGATCATGCATAGTATTTCTTGAGATAGAGCCCATTTCTAGGCTCAGCCAAGGCTGTTCCTTAGTAATCCACTAACTCATACGCACCCTTCTCTAACGCACTCTTGACCACGTAAGGACCACGCCACATAGGATTAAATTTCCCTGCCCCCAAGGGTTCTTTCAGTTGATCCCACAAAAGGACCAAGTCTCCTTCACTAAACCTCCTTGGACGGACAGAATTATCGTACTGGACCTTTACGCGATGTTTATTGACTTCTAGAGTCACCAAGGCATCTCGACGCTGCTCATCAAGTTGCTCAAGGTGAACCAAACGCTCCTCCAATGGGGAAGTGTCCGGTAAGAGTTCTACAGCTAGCTTCAAAGAAAGAATCTTGCATTCAACTGGTAATATAGACTCCACTCCATGTACAAGCTGATATGGAGAAAAACCAGTGGCAGTCTTAACAGCAGTTCGATATGCCCACAAAGCAGGATATAACATGATGTGCCAATTGTTCTTGCTTTGTGCAATGGTTCGTTGGAGAATGGATTTGAGTGATTTATTCACTGCCTCTATCTGTCCATTCACTTGAGGGTAGTAAGAAGAGGAATGCTCTTGCTTATACCCTAACTTCGATGCCAACTCTTCCATCATACGGTTCTGAAAGTGCGAGCCATGGTCAGTGACAAGCTCTTTCAGAATCCTGAACCGAGTAATAATTTGGTTGAATACAAAGTGAGTGGATGTCTCACTGTCATATTTTACTGTAGGCATAGCCTCAGCCCATTTCGTGAAGTAATCCACAGCCACTATAATACGATGGTGCCCCCCAGCCGAAGCTGGGTTGCAATCCATAAAATCGAGCCCCCACTTAGTGCAGGGACCGATGGTGATGATGGGATGTAACGGGGTAGGATTCAAGCGCATATTACATGTGAACACCTGGAAAGGGTGGCACCTCTTGAACGCATCAACACAATCCTTAAAGATCGACGGCCAGAAATAACCTGCTCGTAAAATATTCTGAGCTATAGAAAGCCTAGATAAATGACCACCACACGCCCCTCCGTGGCAATCATTCAGCACTACTTCAACCTCTTCATGAGTTAAACAATGTCGTAAAATGGAATCTACCCCATGGCGGTACAAAGTGTTATCCACTATGAGGTAGTTCTTAGAGACGTGACGTAATCATCATCGTTCATCTTGCAAGAGGTGAGTAGGGGTCTTCAATGTTTGTAAATATATTATGATATCCCCATACCATGGGTCTAAGGTTGAGATTAAGAAGATATGCTCATCGACAAATGTATCTTCACAAACCAACTCCTCAGCCTCACTCGGGAAATCCGATATAAGCTCTGCAAAAATTAAAGACTTCTTCGATTTTGCCGAAACAAACTCGAGATGGAATTCTTGTAGAATGACAATCCATTTATTATATTTTCCCCCAATCATCCTTTGGGTGAGGACGAACTGAAACGGATTGACATGGGATACAACCAAGGTCTGGCGAAGGAGAATATAATGTCTCAACCGCTGAACTACATGTATGGTAGCTAAAGCAAGCTTCTTGACATGAGAATAATGAATCTCTGCATCAATAAGGTTCCAGATCAAATAATATATGACATGCTCTTGGAGCTCCTCATCCTCTTGAACCAAAACCATACCAATTGTCTCTAATGACGCAGCCACATATAATAGAAAATCACGGCTATAGTCCGGGGGACTAATCACCGGGGCCGATGCTACGGCTCGCTTGGGTGCATCGAAGGACTCCTGGGCTTGCTCATCCCAATAAAAGGGGGTGTCCTTCTTCAAGAGACGCATGAAGCCTCTAGTAAAATTGGCAAAGTTGACAACAAATCTCTGTAAGAAGTTTGCCATGCCTTGCAAACATTGAAGATGATGAATATTCTTTGGGGGAGACAACTGAAGTATTGCCTCAACCTTCAAAGGGTCGACCAAATGCCCTGACTTCACACAAAAGATGCACTTATGAGGGTTTAATCTAACCAAATAGTGCTGGCATCTTTCGAATACCAATCTCAAGTGATAGGGATGATGCATTCCCATGCGAGAATGAGCAGCAAGGTCATCCAAAAATACTTCGATAATTGACTTGAGATCGTGGAAGATTAAGGTCATTACCCGCTGAAATGTAGCTCCAGCGTTTTTAAGGCAGAAAGGAATTTTTCGATATGCAAATGTTCCCCAAGGACAAATAAATGCAGTCTTATGTTGGTCCTCAGGTTTAATTTGTTTCTGATTATATCCGGAAAAACCGTCCATAAAGGAGAACACCTCGCTACCCGCACACTCATCCAAAATCTGATCAATAAATGGTGTGGGGAAATTGTCCTTAGGACAGGAACAATTCAAATCGCGGAAATCAGTACATATGTGGATCGTTCCCTGCTTCTTATCAACCGGAACAGGGTTTGAGACCCACTCCATCAAGGGAACGGGATAGATGAAACCGGCTTTCAACAGCTTCTCTATCTCTGCCTTAATCATGGGTGCTTTCCTAGGATACCGCACGTAAACGTTGTCAAACAGGATTAAAATTGGGGTAAGTATTAATCTCATGCTCGACAATACGAGGGTCAATACCTGGCATCTCATCATAAGACCAAGCAAAAGTATCACAGAATTCCTTAAATAGCTCGGTGTATTCAAGAATCTCAGCATGGGAACATTCCGCCCCAATATAGACATTCTCTATCGTGCCAGGATTGCGAGAGATGTTGATAGGAATCGTTGAAGATATGTTCGCCATGTTTCCATCAGCCATCGGACCAGGAGAGCTTAATGGAACCATAGGACTACCAACTTTCTGACTAAGAACCGTCCTAAAATATTCACGCTCCAAGCGGTCAAGCTCTGGAAGAAAGTACAATCTATGATGGAGTTCCTCCCATGGTGGCTCAACTCTAGACATAGCCTCAATAATCGCTTCATCTGAATGGAAAACTGTATCAAGGCAGCCGTGTGTGTGACAAGACTATACTGCCCATGCTGGCAGCACAGAAGGGTCCTCCTCGTCCATCCGCGAAGAGGAAGGACTAGGCTCTGCAACATTCTTGAGATTAGCTTGATAAGCTATCATAGCTATAGGCAATGGCACGTCCGTCACGATGGGCTCACTCGAAGTACTCAGTGTAGGAAGAATCCAAGGATCTTCCATATGACTCGTGCGAAAAGACACCGATCTCGTAGATGTCAAAGCCTCATTGGAACTATATCCTATCATGAGGATCGATGCAGGACAACTAAAGCTTCCCATAAGGGATGGATACATGCCTACACCCACACTCCCAGTTGCCGGCTGAGAGTGCTCAATGATCGGGATTGAAGCTCCCAAAGATGTAGTAACAGACGGATTCTTGAATGTCATTTGATCAATCATTACTATCTTCCAGTTATGTGGAAAGCATACGACGCAGAACAAGGAAGAAGCAACAGCTTGCATACTATACATCCAGTTCCTTCCTAGCAAGAGATTGTAGTCAAGGGGCGCATCAACCACCTCGACCTCTATCACAACATTCTTCCCTCCCAAACGGAATTTAAGGGAAGGAAGGATGTTGTGCGGCCTAAAAGATCTCCCATCAAACGCAGTTAACATGGTCGCTGATTTAGACAGCTCAGGAGAACCCAGACCCTTCCAACAGGATAAAGACATCAGAGAAGCAGTAGCGCCCTCGTCAATCACAGTGTGCTTGATGGTCATATTAAGACATTCTACGTGAATCAAAAGAGACACATAGTAGGGCAAGCAAGGCTGAAGTCCTGCGGTTTCAAATTTGACCACGGAGGAAGAATCATCATCACTCACACCGAGGGCAGAAAGCAACGCCTTCCTTTGCGATGGACAACTCTGAAGCACTTCTAATGCAGACATTGCACAAGGAGTGTGGCCCAAATCCTCGACAACTGAATAGTTTTGGGCGGCTCGGGCATTTGGATTATGCCCTGAACGCTTAAGGACTCCCTTAGGAATGCGAGGTGCAGTCTTAGGTTTATCCATAGGTTTCTCAATGCTCAAAGGGGACCTTGGTGGATCAGGCTCTTTTCCTGGGATGGGTTGTGACGAACCATAATATTTCACACGAGTCACAACCTTTGCAGCACGGACCATGTTAATGCACCCACGACCACTACCCTCCGGCGGATCACGATCATCACCAGACTGGTCATGGGACTTCGAGTTCATATTTTTATTATCCAGTAAAGGGTTAGTTAGCACAGCTGGGCCCTGTGCCAAGAATCTTGAAGCTTCCTCAATACGAGGGCACAAGTAAGTGAGGTGATTGTCCTTACATAAATTGCAAGGGAACTTAACCTTACGTTTAGCTTGCTTGTGCCCCCTAGCATTTCGGCCATTCTTGTCATTACTATTAGCATTCCCATTCTTATTCCCACCCATACGATTATTTTTACCATTTTTTCTATTCCGTCCGTGTTGTTGGTTACCCTTCTGTTCCGACGATTGCACAGAAAGTACACTCATCGTTTGGGCGGGTTGAGATGAAGCCATAGCTTGTCTCGAAGTAGATTGGTTGATTGATAATTGACTAACTTGTTTTGCAACCGAATCCGCAGGTTTCGCACTTGCTCCACCCATAATGCCATCGGCATGTGGTCCAAGTTTGACTTTGGGGTTGAAACTAGAATGCGATTCATTTGGAATAATCTCATATAACAAACCGGACTGAGCATAGATCAAGCCTAGTTCCTGCGCCCTAAAAATCGCTTGTTCCTCATTCTGCACTCCGAATGTGGAAACATCCTTCACTATATACGGCAATAACGACTTGAGGAACCACTCGAGGAGGAACTCCAACGGTATAAAATCTTTAATTAACCTCTTCCATCTACGCCACTCTTGAATATGATCAGAGATATGTGTGACTTTATCTTGCCGAAATGTCAACAAGAGTTCAGTACCAATGTCATAACACACTGGTAGCTAGAAGTGATTAAGAAAAGTCATCGCAAGGTCATCGAACAAAGCGAAAACTCCCCTAGGTAACTCTATATACCATTTCACGGCAGGCCCTGTAAGGGTGCATTGAAATAACCTCAAACGAATGGAGTCCTGATGTAAGGAATTCGAAGAGCACCATAGGTGAAACGTAGTAACGTGTTTGCTCGGATCCTCTCCCGGTTTTCCCTCAAACTTAGGTATGTTCCAAGGAAGCTTGGTAGGGACAGCCAGTCAAGCCGGGTCATGAGCTACAGGATCATTCGTTAATCTCGACAAGTCAGGAAGATTGAACGTCACTAGGAAAGGGAGTCTAGGATGATGAGGTTGATGGACCGCTCCCTGATTCATATAGGTCTGACTACCACCATGGCCTTGGCCATAGTGCCCTCCTCCTGTATGACCTATATAGGGTGGCGTGGAAACAACATAGTGTGGTGGACCTTGACTAGTAGGAGCTATGAAGCCGTAATTAGGAGAGTAAGCAGGTTGTTGATACCCGCCCCCATAAGGTGAAGAACCCTGTCCATATTGCGTCCCATAATAGGGTCCATAAGCCATCGCATGCGATGTCCCATGGGACACTCCGTAAGTAGGAACATACGTTCCGAAAGTAGGAATATACATACCGGAAGTAGGGATGTGACCTCTAGAAGTATGAGCATGACCTCTCGAAACAATGGGGGGTGCATGAAGTTGAGACACGACAAGTCTAGTAACCGCAATATGGACATAACTTGTAGTGACATTTTGGCCCGAAGGACCACGTGAATAAGGTGGAGGTTGAAAATTTGAAGAAGTAGGGACCGAGGATGGAGGGACCTGAGTAATAATGTATGTGTTATTCCCTATCGTTACCCATCTCAGGTTTGGTATCCTAATAGGATTGCTAACCCTAGACCTAAGAGGAATATATGACGCAGTTTCCATCGCTGGGATGGAAGGTGCAATGTGACTAGTGCTCCCAAACCTCTCTGCATGGTAAGGAATGAGAGTGCCCCCAGGCATAGTGTTAGGCTCAAACTCAGATTCGACATGAAATGTCAAATCATGTGTGGGAAAACCAGACATACCATAACTACCATAATTAGTTCTTGTGGGTGGAAAATGAGTCTCGGCATCCTCCGGCATTCCATACCGGTAATGTGTCAATGGGGAATCAACCCTAGAGTGAGTAGGTCTATCATGAGAGGTTTCTATCTCAAAAATCATAGGATCTAACTCATCCAAGTTGGGTGAAGGATCGTAGGTAGGAGTAAACTCCCCATCGTCCACACGAATGGGAGAAGGTGGTTCAGGAAGATCCTCTATATGGTCTCCCATGGTGTGTGAATCAATGTGTGAGATAGTCTACCTGGACTGTCTAGGTCGCTCTCCCAAAGGAGGAGGAGAAGTAGAAGGTGGAAGTCATGCTAAACGACAAGAACGGTCGGGAGCCACACCTGAATCCACAATGACTCAAAAAATAAAAAAGACTCTCTACTTACACAAACCCTAGGCAAACTATCGTGCACATAGCAATCACTAATAAAATCTAAAGCCAAATGCAAGCAAACAAGGGCTGGATAAGTGAGCTCCTGAATGAAGCAGATATGTCTCTCCTAGGAGAGGCTTGAGACTCCCATACACAACAAGCGGAGGTATGTAACCAATTATTGTGGCCCTTAGCTTCAATGCATAAAGCAACTATGTTGTTCGACCCCAACCTGGCTGGGACACCCGCAGAATAACCCTTGCAAAGTACCCCCTCGATATCCTAGGTAAGGCCACTAAGGTCACCTCAATATAATCAATGCTCAGGCGGACAGTCGCAGGAGGGATTGATCGTATGGGTAGGGTAGCAAAGCCCAAAACTCTCGAAAGAGTCCCCAGATACGAATACAATCCTGGAAATATCTCTGGTGCTACTCAGTTATGACTAGGGATCATCCCAATCAATAACTGCTCACACTACCTCGTGCTTAACTCCCTTTTGAGAGGAGTATCCTGAGAAACACTGGTTATACCAAGGATTTCACACACTCACCCAGACAGACACATACATGTTATTGTTTAGTGATCTTGGAGAATTTACTTACAATGAACTATTCCAAGATCCTAAAACCTAAGCTTGTTGGTGCACCCTAGAAAAGAAAAGAGTGTAATTCATTTTAATTTAGCGTTGATTTTAATTGGCTTTATTACTCAAAATAGGGATATGACCGTGCAACTAATGGTGTTATGACGCAACATGAAGTAAAATGCACACCTAGAAATCAATGCAAATGCATTGTGTCCATGAAAACAGGGTATGCTGCTACGTGAAATGCACAATTTTTCTTCAAATGATGAATGCAAGCTTCCCTATATGAAGTCCTAACTAGTACTCCAAAGCAAATCTAGTGCAAGTACAATGCAAAATGCAAAATGCAATGTATGATGATAAGCAAATGTTTTTGGATTTTTTGAAATAAAATGAGATATGAAAGGAAAAAGAATAATTCTACAACCCCCAGACTCTGCAAGCACACTCAAACAACACTCAAGAAAAGCACTAAGTTAAAATACATCTAATGCACTAATTCCAAACAAAAAATAAAAAATGCCATGACAAGAACCTTCTTAAAAAAAATTATCCTAAAAAACATTTCTGGTCAGAAACAGAGGTATAAACAGGCTCAGGCAGTGCCAAAGGAGACTCAACAAACATCAAACTTCACCCAGCAACCATTTAACTTCCACAAAAAGGAAAAACTAAGGGTATACACGACTGTTCATGGTAAACCCGCGTGTATACACGGAAATAACAGAGAAACCCACATGTATACGCGACTATGAGTTAAAAACTCGTGTACAGGAAGAAAGGTGCATAAAATCAAGGCAAACAGACAAGCTGAGACAAAATTCACACCGATCATACACTACCAGGCATACATGCCCCCAGACTCGACACAGAAACAAGAGAGAGAGAGCAATTCAAATTCATTGAATGCCTATAAAACAACCCCCAAAGGACAACTACTAGGAACTCCATAGTGGAGTCGCCAATTCTGTTATGGAGAGAAATTCCTATGGCTTGGGGTACCACAACAGACAGCTTGACTCCAGAAATCAATCCTTTCCAATATGCAATAGAAATTAAATGTCTAACACTAAAGGATCAGACCTCGTACCTTATTTCGGACGGTTGAAGTAGACCCCCGTTGAGCTTTCCAACTTCAGCTTGAATTGATAGATTACTTCCTCAACAACAAGTAAACAATAAAAGCATTATATATATCATGGTGTTAGATCTATTCTAGCATATATAATCAATAATGTATAAGCATTTGACATAATCCAATGGATAAAATATTCATTCAAACACACATTATTGGACAGGAAAAGATATTTCTATTAATATAAATCAAAGATTACAAGATACAACCTATGACGGCACGTCTGCGAACCAGAGAAACTGAATCCCCCACTTGGGCCTCCACCACTTCAATCCTCCATCTCTCGATAGCAAGCTCACAAGCAAAAGGAAAGCTTGGGAAGAACACACTAGTGCTCCAAGGGACAAAGGGATGCAGACTCAAGCATAAGTTTCACCAACAATGGACTATAGTTTCTTTGCTCTCAATTCTCTCATATGCCTTCAATGTACCATAGAGTTCCTTATATAGTTTTTCAAAGGGGTAATGAAATGTCGAATCCGAGCGATCTCAAGAAATATGGAAGGTCAGGAGTCAAGTGAGTCTGATCCATGTCAAGGAAAAATCCAAAAAGATTTGGATTTTGTACACATCCCGATGTACGCGGTTATAGAGGTCAAACCCGCGTATGTACGCGATTATAGGTTTAAAAGTCGCATATATCATTTTTCACATGTTTTTAGGGATGGTCAAGGAAACATCAAAGGAAAAAAGATGGTCCATGGGGTCTAAGGAGTCTGCAGCAGGACATGGGAAGGCCATACAAAGTGTGATTCACTTGGAGTGGCAAAATCAGCTATAACAATGATGATGATGATCACGACCATGACAATGATGATGAAAAATGATGATGACGATGAAGATGACCATTATGATGATTATGACGATGATGATGATGACAATGATGATGACGATGATGATGGTGATGATCACGAATAGTATGACTATGACGACGATGATTATGATGATGAGGATGATGATGACTACGATGGTGATGATAATGGTGATGATGATGATGACAATGATGATGATGAGGATGATGACTATGATGAGGATGATGGGGATGAGGATGATGAAGATGAAGATGAGGATGATGATGATGAAGATGAGGAGGATGATGACTATGATGATGATGAGGAGGATGAGGATGATGAGGAGGAGAAGGATGATGAGGAGGAGGAGGAGGATGATGAGGAGGAGGAGGAAGAAGATGATGATAATGATGATGACGACGACGATGACGATGATGATGAACAATGATGGTGATGATGATGAGGATGATGAAAATGATGATGATGAGGATGATGACTATGATGATGATGATGATGATGATGACGACGATGGAGATGATGATGATGATGATGATGATGATGATGAGGATGATGATGATGACGACGATGATGAGGAACAATGTTGTTGTTGATGATGATGATAGGTTTAGTTGAAACTTTTCTTTGATTTTATTTTCAATCATTTTCAATGGAATGATGATGATGACCATGACGATGATGATGAACAATGATGATAATGATGAGGAGGAGGATGGTGACAATGATGATGAGGAGGATGATGACTATGATGATGGTGATGATGATGAGGATGGGATGATGATGATGAGGATGATGATAATGACGACGATGACAATGATGATTAACAATTATGGTGATGATGATGATCATGATGTTAAGGAACAATGATGATGATGATGATGATGATAGGTTTAGTTGAAACTTTGCTTTGATTTTATTTTCAAGCATTTTCAATGGAATGATGATGATGACCATGACTACGATAATGAGGATGATGACAATGGAATGACGATGATGATGAAAAATTCGTGATGACTGTGATGACGATGATGATGAGGATGAGGATGATGGCTATGATGATGATGATGAGGATGATGAGGATGATGATGACGATGATGATGATGATGAACAAATATGTTGATGATGATGATGATGACGACAATGATGGGGAACAATGATGATGATGATGACAATGATGACAATGATGACGATGCGAATGATGAATATGATGATGATGATAAGGATGAATATGATGACGATGATTATGATGAAATTTGAGCCTGAGCCTAGTGTAGAAAGCTGATCCTGAGCTTAGTGTAGGAGCTCAACCTCCTTTTAGAGTGCATTTTTGGCACCTTTTCTGATATGATAGAAAATATACTTCATCTTGAATTAGTTATCCCTCGAGTTCCTCGTGGGATAAGTTGTCTTAGTTCATCTTGTGCTCTCTTTAGTCTTTTCTGATGTCCTAGGGGGTAAGATGTTGATCAGTTGAGCTTTTGTTATTGAAGATAGTGAATTTATTATATAAATGATGCCGAAAGGATGTTTTCAAAGTAATGGGGGTGATTAAAATTCCAATACTGTAGTGGCTGTGACTCATGATTTTCTTTTCATGTGACAATTGCTCATCGATGTCTGCAAATGTATGGTCCATAAAATAGAACAAATCATCTGGTACCAAAAATATTGAAACAAATGTGTGGCCATCAGTGTAATGAGTGTTTATGTGTGTATTAAAGATTTTGACCATTTTCAATATTTAGTAATGAGAGTTTTCCCATTTTCAATATTTAGTAATAAGTATATATAGTAATCCATTTGATACTCCATACAGCGTGGCCCCTTTGAAATCACATGTATAAAATTTGAAAGACGTCCAGGATTTTGTAGAGTCCACAGAGCCCGATGCTTTCTTCTTTCTTGATAGTAGCTATCAATTTCAATTACTCATGGAAATTGCGTTCAAGATTTTGACGTATCAGTTTGCACAATCACTCTCTGCATTTTTCTCAGTACACGATTGACGATTTATTAACACAACTTTATCTATCCCGTTATCTATATATAACAAGCAACCATTCGAAGTTTGATTCGAGGATGATGACAATGATGATGATGAGGATGAAGACTATGATGATGATGATGAGGATGACTATGATGATGATGATTATGATGATGATTACGATGATGATGACTATGATGATGATTATGATGGTGATGATGGTCAGTGTTGGAGGCTTCCCTTACCCTCCACCAACCATAGGTAAGGAGCCTAAGACCTCATAATGGCACCCATGGGCCTAAGAAGAAAGTAGTGGTGAAGACTATATTGTAAAAATACGTGTACATGTGTGAATACCAATACATTGCTAAATAATGTTAGTCATTAAATGAGATAAATGTTAGTGAGTAATTGCTGCAAATGTTAGGAAGCAGCGCGCATGCTTCTTTGCGCGTATGCATCAGTACACGCATGTGCTCATATATGCATGTGTCCTGGTATGCGAGCGCACAAAACACGCATGCGCGTCCACATATGCTTGCGTGCACATACACACGTGCATGTCATTAGGAGTGCGTGCGCGCTCCTATTGTCCACGCTGGAAATTCGACGTGGAGGTTCACCACTGTAGAAGCAGGAGCGCGTGCACACATCCAAGGGTGTATGCGCGTTCTTCTTTTTTTCTGCTCGCGCGCTCCCATTGCATCATAATAGGGTAGCAATTTCTTGCAGATGCCCTTATTAACTCTCCAAAATCATATTTACTATTGTATGAAGGTTTGATAACACATCTACAATTTTCCCCAAGCCCCTGGTAAGAAGAACTAAAGGAATTTCCCTAGTTTCACGGTTGGGTGACCTAGAAGCGTGGGAGTAGGTTTCCGCATAGAGGAATATGAAACCTAAATGGTCCCCTATGTAAATGTTTTAGGGGAAAGGAATTCAATTTTCAGAACTTACTCTTGTTTTCTTGCCACTACCTACTCCCTTGTCTGCAAATTTTCCTAGCACGAAACCTTTATTTGCCTAGTATGAAGATGCTCTAAGTGGTTTAAGTCAAATATCATAAATTTAATTTAATTTGTAGAATTAGTTAGTGTTCAGGTCTGCATATCAGACTTGGTACATTACAGGCCTTTATCCCGCGTACCTTCTATTTCTAGCCATTCGTTGATCTTCTTTTCTAAGATAATACCATATAACTTAGCTCAGAGAGAGATAATCATAATAGTCTGATAATTAGAGGGGTCATTTTTCTCACCACCTTTGCAAATAGGAATAATGAGGATTTGATTCCAAGTTGTAGGAAACCCTTTCTTGACCGCTAGGTGAAAGAGTTTGTGGATGTGCGGGATGATGATAGGCCCTCCAATTTTTAGTATTTCTGCTTGGTAGCCTTCAATGTATTTGGCTTTTCCATTTTCTAGGCGCTTAACCTTGAAATCTATGTCTTCTAACGAGAACAATTATTTCGTTGTAAGAAGGGTTTGAATGCTATCTCTAATACCCAGGGATTCATAAAACATTTTAAGATAGGAATTCCAGTATTGTAAAGCAATTTTATTGTCTTCTTTTGGTTTGCGAGTTAGAATTTGCCTCCAAAATTTCTTAGGAGCTTCCTTGGAGAGGTGTAGGAGATTTTCATGCCGTTTACTTAGATAATGTCTCTTTTTTCTTTTAATTAAGGATTTGTAGTTATTTATCTTGTCCATTTTTATAAAATTTGTAGTAGCTTGCTTAATTTCTTTTCTTGTGTCTTTACACTTTGGATCATACCAAGGGTTGGTTCTACTATTGCTCGTTTTAGTCGATACTTCAATAGAGAACTTGTTAATGGATGACAATAGGGTTGTAGCAAAATTATGGTAGATATTTTCTAAATTCTCCATGCTAGATAAAGGAACCAGTCCATTTTTTAGATTATGGAGAAAAATGTCATCTTTATTTTTGTCGAAGACCATGTGCTTTTGGAAATGATAATTTTCCTCCTTGGGATCACTATGTATGGCAATATTGAGATTTATAATTAAAGGTTTATGATTGGAGTCAGGCTCATGGTCGTTGAAGATGTTGAAATCTATTAATTTGTTGTATATAGGGATATCAGATATAACATAGTTTACCACAATACTTCCAATCCCATGGATACGAGTCATCGGGATAGATTCTGGCCATTTTGTGAGACCATTACAAATGATAATATCTTGAGCACTACAAAATTTGACCAACTCATACGCGAATAAATTTCACCTAGATCTTGAGAACTTATTTTGTACTTGTTAGCTAGCTCAAGGTATTTGTCTAACAAAAGAGGATTAGGGTTGGAATAGTTGCTTGAAAGAATAGCTTGGTTACTGAAAGTTCGAGCATTGAAGTCACCCATCAAAATGATATTTCCTTCCTTGCTTAAACAAGAAATATCAAGTTCTAAACGATCATAAGGACAATTTTTATCTAAATTATTTTTGTATAGAAGTTGGAATTAATAGAGACAAAATAACAAATGGCTTTATAAGTTTTTTTATCATTAATATGTGATCTCTATCCAAATAAATTGATTGTAAGATCTTTCTTATAAAACATAACTTATGAGGATATGTTTTTCCTAATGTAATAAGCTATTCTAAATTTGAAATAAACAATTTAAAAACAAAAACTTTTAGATTTTATATAGTTGATGCATGGAGAGAATTTAGTTGATACATGGCTTATTCACAAACTATATTCTACATAAGAAAATATTAACCAACTTATTTCTATAAATTAAATTAGGATCAGTCTACTTTTAAAACATAGTTCTATAAAGTTCTCTAATACCTCATGTTAATACCATATATGACTATGAAAATTATTGTTATAAATTTATAAAAATAAAAATTAATTTAAACTTTCAAATTTTGTTTTTTCTCCTCTTTCGTTTTAAAACAATATTTACAAGTTTTACAAATAGTCTTCGTCAATTTCTCTAGTTAACGACCATGTAAAAATCACCTTTTAAATTCTGTATCGAAAGAGTAATCGATTTTTAAATTCTTTATAGGGAGTTCTCAAGATTTCAAGATTATGTTTAAATTTTACGTGATCTTGTTTTTTCTACATTTTCTATCACTTAATAAAATATTATTTATATTGAAAACATTAAATATATGTAGGTCATTATAATTATTAAATCTAAATATTTAAAAAATTATGTAAAAAATATAATACTTGTATACTTGTTTTAACCTATATTTATATCTAATTATACTTGTTTATTATGAAAACAAATTTTTAAGCATATCCATTCCAATCCTTCTTGTGTGAATGTTCATATTCCTCTTAACTTGTTTTCGTATTTACAAACACTAAATTATATGTTTTTCCTAAGCTTTAAAACATTGCTTAAACGTTCCATGGTTTATCATCCATGTCATTCATTTATTAGTCTTTGCTTAAGGCTAGGGTATATTGTTTTCAATCGCAGTTGACTATGTGTTAGTTGCATTGACTCATATACAATGTAGTATTTTAACCAAAGTTTCAAATTAAATTTTTATTAATTAATATAAAAATCTTAATTAGGTTTTTCGCTCTACGATCAAAAGTCACCAAGTGTCCATGAACCACATTTTGAGGCGACTTTCAACTGGACATAAATTGAAAACTAGAGGTCGGATTGATGAATCGTCGACTCCGTTGGTCTCCTAGAATGTGAATACATCTAGGGGGGCCTCTCCATCCTATTTGCATTGCTCAATGACTACATTGTTCATTGATTTCATACATTAGGTTTTTGTTGAGTTTCCTTGATTGCAACTCTTGCATTCATGGGTCAACTCTGCAAAAACCTCCACGGTGTGACTATTCGTACCATATTGGCCATGCCCACACACACCTGTAGGAGCCAACAACATGCGATTATGATGCTCCGTTTGGTTTTTGGCTCCAGGACCAAAATTCACCCAGTGTCCCTGAACCACATTTTGAGGTGACTTTCAACTGGACATAAATCATCAACCAAAGGTCGGATCGACGAATTGTCGACTTCGTTGGTCTCCTGGCACGCGGATACATCTAAGGGGACCTCTCCATCTTGTTTTCATTGCTCGGTGACTACGTTGTGCATTGATTTCATAAAATAGGGTTTTGCTCAGTTTCCTTGAATGCAACCCTTACATTGGTGGGTCAACTCTACAAAAATGTCCATCGTGTGACTATTGGTAGTGTTTCCATATTGGTATTTCCCATACACACCTATAGGATCCAACGACATGCAATTATGCTGCTCCATTTTGTTTTTCTCTCTAGGATGAAAAGTCACCAAGTGACCTTGAACCACATTTTGAGGTGACTTTCAAATGGACATAAATCATCAACCAGAGGTTGGATCGATGAACCATCGAATCCGTTGGTCTCCTGACATGTGAATACATATAATGGGGCCTCTCCACCCTTTTAGCATTGTCCAGTGACTACATTATGTAATGATTTTATAAACTAGGGTTGTTCTCAGTTTCCTTGAATGCAACTCTTGCATTGGTGGGTCAACTATTGTACTGGTGGGTCAACTCTTGCATTGGTGACACACATATGCTAATTTTTTAAGCCTCACTAATTTTCCCTAGTTCAAAAATTTTCTACATTGCATCATAGTTTTTTTTATTATTGGGATCACTCTATAGGTGAAAGAGGGATTTGGTAAATTCCAATTGTTGTGTACTTAGGTTAGGTGCTTGAATTTGTTGATTTTTTTGGGTGTGATACCCTAAGTTTCTTCGTAAAAGCTCTTGGACCCTAAAAAATGCTTTTTCTTCTTCATATTATTGTTTTTTTAACATGGATATGGCTATGGTGTCTTGCTTATATTTTGAGATTGTGTCTAGAATTGAATGGTATGTGGACATTGGACCTTTAAGACTTGTGACATATGATAGGTCATTATTAAACATCTTTCAATAGAAAGAGGGATGTATGAGTGTGGATCTTGGTTATGCTTCTATTTATCACGTGTGAGTGATGTTCTATTTGTTCCGTATATGATATATGTATAGTATGAAGTTCCATTTGAAGGAAAATAGTGCACCATCAATGATTGTAGTTTGTTTAGAGAGGGAGGTCTTTACAGGTTTCTTGTTGATCAAGTGGCACTTGTACATTCCATGGAATTTCTTAGGTAGAGGGAATTTACCTTGATGATACTCTTTCTTGAAAATTCTCTTAGAAAGAGAGACTTGACCTAGCTCAAGTTAGTGTGTCGATTTCCAAAGGTTTTAAGGTGTGTGAGATAGGTTATGATGTTAAAAAGTTGATGATATCCCTACATGGGTTGTTGATTGAACCATGATCTTGGTATTTCATTACAGATGGATTTCTAAAGTGATTTATATTGATGGTTTTCATAGATACAATTCATTTGTCTTGGTCTTATATGGAGATGCGATTATCTTTGTATGATGTCATGAACAACTTATGATGTGGTGTCTACTGATTTTCTCCCATGGTATTGACTTAAGGGATGATGGATTTTGGAAAGTTGTTGATGATGCAGAGTTATGTTCCTTCATATTCATAGGTGGTCAACATTATTGGAGGTTTGAAATGTTGTGATCTAACTAAATGGTAGGTCTAGTGCTAGGATTTGCAATGATATCTTACTTGTATTGGTGAAAAAACTTTCCTTATAATAGGGAGTATTAGCTTTCAAAGTTACTACAAAATCCCTTACACCGTGTTTAGGGGTGCTTCATGAGACTTAGGGTACATGGTGTATGATTATCCCTTGGATGGTATGTGACATATATACATATTAGAGGTGGATTACTTAATGGTTACTTGATCTTAGTTGGATGAGTCATACATTCTTCATTAGAGTATTGGAGATCTTCAAATAGTTAGTAGGATATGTCATGATAAGGTCTATAATATCATAACATCACAATATCACATAGGCGAACCACACAAAGTATCATTTTAATTAAACACATACTTAATGAAAGACATAGTTAAGTCTTATTTGAAAGGCATATAATAAATATCACATTCCCATATCAAGTCAACCATATATATAAATTTGAACCTTGCTTATATTATATGTACATATAATGTTTTAAAAAATGGCATGATATGGACATAATACAAAATAGTGGATCATACTGTACATCTGTGTGTATATAAACAAAACATTGCATGTATGTATCCCCCATATACATGAATTCTATTTATCCCCCTCTATACATGAATTCTATTTATCCCCCCTTTCACTGCCACTGTCAGTGGATTTTGAGAAGTCTATATTTCTTTTCCGGCTGCTCGGTGGTGTTCCCCAATGCTGAATAAGAAGAACATATCTCATTTCTAGAGACTACACACAAATAAAAATTTGTAAGTTAGTTTACCAAGCTATAAAAATTCTATGGAAATTTGTTCAAATTCCAAGCCAATATAACATTTTTACTTATTGTTCGTGTGTAAGTGATGGTGGGTCGGGGTGTAACTTCATGTGCCATTGCTGCCTCACTAACATCCTACAAAACATAAATGGTACCAACAATTAGATACATGCACAACCTTGTATAAGATGAGCAATTATATAAATACTTCTAAATTTATCTACATCCTACATTGGCGTTTTCAAAGAAAGCAAGACATACATGTACTTGGGGGGTGGGGGAGAGGTGTGTGAGCAGTGGCCATGATTGGGTGCTCTTCAAGAACCACTCGCTCACTATCAATATGCATAAAATAATATATATGTCATTATCAGCAAATCAATGGGTGCACCAAAAAGATACTTGCATGTACAAAGAAAACTATACTACATAGAGGGACAATGACTTTTTCAAAGAATGCGAGACATACATGTACCTGGGGGGGCGAGAGGTGGGTGAGCAGGGACCTCGATTGCATGCTCTTCAAGCACTACTAGATCACTAAAAGGTTGCATAAAATAATATATGTCAATGTCAGCAAATATTTGGGTGCACCAAAAAGATACTTGCATGTACAAATAAAACTATACTACATGGAGGGACAATGAATTTTTCAAAGAAAGCGAGACATACATGTACCTGGGGGGGAGGTGGGTGACCAGCAGCCCTAATTGGGTGCTCTTCAAGCACCACTTGCTCACTATCAAGATGCATAAAATATTGTATATGTCAATGTCAGCAAATCAATGGGTGCACCAAAAAGATAATTGCATGTACAGATAAAACTATACTACATGGAGGGACAATGACTTTTTCAAAGAAATCGAGACATACATGTACCTGGGGGGGAGAGGTGGGTGACCAGCATCCTTGATTGGGTACTCTTCAAGCACCTCTCACTCACTATCAATCTGCATAAACTAATATACATGTCAATGCCAGCAAACCAATGGGTGCACCAAAAAGATATTTGCATGTACAAAGAAAACTATACTACATGGAGGGACAATTTGGGAAACACAGATAAAAGATAAACGAGATATACATATACCTGGGGGATGTGAAGAAGTGGGTAACCAGTGTGTGAAACAATTGACACCGACCTAAAAGAATGGGCATATACATCAGCGAGCAAGGTCGCTTGGTGGGAAGCTCTATCGAACATATGTTCCTATGTAAAAATAAATAAAGATACAATTAGACAATTTCAAATAATTAAAAAAGTACATGTTGAATCATTAAAAGCATTATTAAAATCATACTTGTACTTGTGAATCTTTCTCTATTTGTGACGGACCTGTATCATATGCTACATACTCATCGTGCCCACCCTGCATAAAATATATTGTATCAATATTAAGATGTATTAAATGTGCCAATCCCTCCTATAAATATATAAATCATGATGATAAATCAAAAATTAATGTTCTTACAAGTAATGGTGAAGCACCAAAATAATATGCAGCATTGACCGTTGCATCCATATCATTAGCGTCAATGGGAAGGGTACGGGATTCTGGGGTCTCATTGGACACCAGCGGTAAATGCTTTCACGTAAATTATTAGATACTTAAGATATATATAATTTATTAAACTATTGAATACTGTGATATAAAAAATAATAAACTATGTGAAGGATGAGTTTGAATTACATATTGGAGTAACCCACCACCGTGAAACTCTGAAGAAGGACCATAGAATATGTTTCGACAACTTGTGCAAGGATACGACACGATGTGATGCTCTGAACCCTCTGCATGTCCACTTTGATCTCTAGATTTGGTAGGGTTGTGAGACCTAAATGGATCCTTTATGTTTTATGGTCCATCCCTAGATGTGCCAACCCCTTGGCCTACATTTCCCTTGACAGCAGTCCCATGTTGAAGCAATGTATCTTCCAAATCGAATAATGACTCCTGCGTGTCATCAATCACAGGACCTGTAGGAGGATATAAACGAGGGGGTTTTGGTGTGCGCAGAGTTCGTCGCACACAGTTTGGATCATTCCTAGCCCCTTTCCTATCTTGGGGCATCCCATATCCTACCCCTTGGAACTCTAAAATATCAAAGTAATTTGTACATGTTTACCCAATATAAATTCGACATACAGTTTCCTGAGAAAATACAATGGGATGTCTATATTCCCATGAGGTTCTTCATCGAAGACCATGTACCAACGATCCATCCAGTTAGCTTTAATATTTGGTTCTATGCACTAGTTTATAGAAATGTGTGGCCGAATAGTGGGAGGAACCAATCCAATGCTAGGATTCTGAAATAGTGAAAAAAGTTGGTCTTTTGTTATCTTTAATTTTTTTACACCCTAGCCCAGTGGAATAGTATTGCCTCTTAGAATCCCTCTAGGAGATAATGTTGTAGAATGCCCCTTGGGAATTGGAAATTGTATTTATAATGTTATCTAGTGCCTCTCCCAATGACCGCCTTATGTGGTCCCCCCCTCTAAAAAGTGAACTAAGTCATCTCAATGCACCCAAACGAGCAAGAATTTCATAATTCCTATCGTGTTCCTCCTCCATTGGTTCAGTGTTTGGATTTGGGTTTAGGTTATTGGTGGTTTGGTTTTGGACATTTTATTCAGGATTTGTATTGTCTGTTAATATAAAAACAACCAATTTTAAAATGAATTAATATTTCATTCTTTGTTTTAATTAAAAATTTATTAAATTAAAAGAAAAAATCAAAACAATTCTTACCTAATCCAAAACAAAACAAAAAAAACAATTATTTCCTAATCCTTAACCAAAAAATCAAAGCAATTGTTACCTTCCATTGCATCCAACCTTGTCGATCTCCTCCCTCAAAATGCGCCCTCCAAATCACATGCACTCTAAATCGTCTTCCCGATATTTCTCGTTTCCGTTTTGTGCAGCCTGCAATGCAAAATGAGCAAATAGAGGCCACGGGCCTCTAATTTATTTATTTATTAAGTTTTACATATCGCAAGTGCGATATATCGCACTTGCGATTTGTAACTCTTCAAAATGTAAGTGCGATATATCGCACTTGCGATATAGTCTAACCAGTTTTTGCTTCGGTTTTAGGCTTGGTGTTTGTGTCAGAAATTGTTACTAAGGCTAGGGTAACAAGCCAACACAATCTCAAGAGAAAAAACTCAATTCAAACTAGGGTTTAAGTTTTGTTTAAGTGTTTTTGGTTGTAAGCTTCAAGATCATGCAGGGAATACATTCAAAGTAAAAGCAACAACTAAATCATAGACATAAACTGATAAAGATGCCCAACATATCACAAAAATCCAACAAAGATACTATGCTGTGGTTCATACATTAAAAGATAAGCATTACCAGAAAAAGACATCAACTAGCAATGAAATTACCATTTAAGAAGCAAAACATGCTCAATAACAAAGCCAACATAGACAAAATGTGGGGGGAAGAGTCATATATATCATAGTTTCATCAGTAAATGCATATGAGAGTTACAGTACCAGTTCTCTGAACAAGTCTGAAAGTACAAGCAGCTAGCAGACCTCCTGATGCTCCCAAAATCCAGAACCTTAACAATGTCTTGCTAACTCATTTAAATAGGAAAGTTCTCCCAAAATCAGTTAGGTTTCACCTCCTAACTACCTCCATCGAGTCACTAAGTAGGTAAAGTAAAAAGTGACTTTCTACAAAATTACATGATTGCTAAAAATAGCAAATGCTTAACAAAAAGTGTTTTTCAAAAATAACCACTAACTAAAATCAGTTTCATATCTTCTTAGCTGCTTCAACAAGAAGTGATATTCCATCTAGACCTCGAGCCCTTTTCTTAGCTCTTTTATCCTTCTTCTCCATATCAATTATCCTTTTCTGCAAGTCTTCATTTTCCTGTTGTAAATGATCAACAGTCTTCTCCAGCTTTGCACAGTACCTGTCAGCAACTCTTTTCCTGCTAAGGACTTCCTTGGAAACTTCTGACAGCTCCAAAAAATGTTTATGCATATCCTGCAACTCCTCTACGAGCCCTTTATTAACTTTGAATAATACATCATTAGTTTCTTGCAGGTGCTTCATGTGTTTCCTGTATCTCTGAATACTTTCCTGTACATCCTCTTCATCAAAATTTGGGATCTCTGATATATTGTCATCCTGCATTAAAAGATCTGAAAAATCAACATGAACAATAGATTCTTCTATAATTCCTGCTTGCTTAAGTATAGATATATCCTCTTCATCCAATTCATGATCTCCAAGAGTATCTGCCTTTGCTTTATCTTCTTCCTGCTGCTTGGTAAGTCTATCTTTAATTTCAACAATTATTTCAAACAATTCAGACCTAGGCTGTTCAATTTCTCCTACTAACTGTGATCTTTTTGTCTCTGTAGGTTGGGAAGAGGAGGAAGGCTTGACAGTTCTCTTTCCCTTACCTTTACTGCTCTTTTTAACCATTTCTGTTTTTTCACTAGAGGAAGAACTAATCACCACAGCTTCCTGTCTGGACTCTAGTTTGGGGTTAAGTAGCTTTTTCATGTTCCATCTCAGCTTGTTAGTAGGTCTGGTTTGAGGCCTTTTGTATGACCTTTTGTATGAAGCTACCTTCTTCCTTTTCTTTTTCTTAGATTTGGCTAATTTTACCCTTGAGGTAGGAAAGTCTCCACGTGCTTCTGTACTTGGCTCTGTCTCAACAATCTGTTGTTCATCCTCCAATAAATAACCTTCATCTTCAGATAATATGGTAAGAGGGCTCCTTTCTTTAGTTTGTAATTCCTCTTCAGGAGTAGCAGCTGTCTCTTTATCAATAGTCCTAGCTTGTTCAGAATGTGCTACTGGTGGTAATTTCAAACAAGGCTGCACTTCTTCACCTGCAAACAATGAGTACTTGTTTCTCATGGAATCTGAAGCCACTTTGAGCTGAATGTCATCCTTTACTTGTTCTGCTACCTGCTCTGTCACCTTCTTGGCTTTAACCTCATATTTACTCGTAGATTTGACTGAGTGACCCAACTTTTTGATCATTACCTTCCCCTTATCAGTCTGCCTTTTAGGCTGCTGATCTTCTTTTTGAGGATGAACATCCGACCAAAACAAAAAGAAATCCCAAGTCCTTCCCTCATGTTGCAACACTGTAGTAATGATCAGTTTGATGAGACTATGGTGAAAAAGTGACTGGGAGGTGTGATCATCATTTTGCTTTATCTTGCTTGACATCTTGTGCAGGATTTTTAAGAAAAAGAAGGGCAAGTTCATTTTAGAAACTCCTACTATGTGTTGCAGGAACCTGAAATGATATTTAAAGACAAATGAATATCTGCCT